>OZ022524.1:10295000-10895000 GCA_963989415.1 Cerceris ruficornis | reverse complement strand
TGGAAAGAAAGGGTGGATAGGTAGTTGAAAATTAGAATTCGAAGGTAAGAATAGAGACGTTACGGAGAAATATGGTCGGGTGAACGCGACGAACAACACGAGCATCGTTAAGAGACTATAGCGACCTTTGTCAGACGAGAACTCGATGGTGCTGATGGCAGACGACCCTTTAACGTTATAAATAAACGATTATGTAAGTGTCTAACGCGCGCTCATGTGCGTGCAAAGTCGAGCAAGAAAATCTTTTGTACTTTGTTCTACGTCGTAGAGCCAGCCATGCCGGAAGCCGCAAATAGATAGAAAAAATACGGGAAAATCCTTACAGTGATGACGGTACTTTGCAAGACGATCCTCCATGGCTTTGTTTAAATTTACACGCTCTTAGACGCCCCATGGCATTTGCTCGAATCTAATTTCGACCAATAACCATCCCTTCTCTGCGAAAATCTCTAAAAAATGTTTTAATAATTCTTGCAAAATATTCTCCACTATCACAAACAAATAATAACACTTTTTCTCGAAGAACGAAAGGATTTCTAGAATTCTCTATTGATCAAATCCATCGAATCTCATCTAGGCTATGTGGTTCGTCCGAAATTACCAGTCTATCCTTTACCCCTGTCTCCCACCATCAGTCAAAACTTACACGGAAAAAGTACGGTGATTAAGCTTCTCCCTAAATTAAAATTCTACGCATCGTAACCTCGATAGTTTACAGCCCACCTTAAACTATTTCGACAAGGCAAAGTGACCATACCAGTTAAAGTCAAAAGCTACAAGAGAAGAAAGAACCTCACCCCTTTTCTCACCTCTCCTTTCTTCCCCGCTTGAACCCTCGTCAAGATTACCGTCTCGTCCCCGAGCAACGCGCATGACCTTCAAAACCGCAGACGCTTTCTTATAATAACTTGCACCCTTTCTTTATAAAAATAAACGATTACGCAATCCTCGACGACGAGGTAGTGCAGCACGCGCGTAGAATCACCCGGGAGGATCTTCCGCCTTTCTTCCCCGTCGTGCCCCGTAAGTTTATTACCTGAGGCTACGAATGAATGGAAGGAGCATGATAAAGCGCGTTAAAAGAGGGTGGTAGTCCACTCCTGAAGGCCGTAAAGGGTGTAGAACTGTAGACGGGTGTCAGGAGGGACGGAGGAGGGTGCAGAGAAGGGTTTCATTCATGAACGTGTTTTATTGTTTCAGGCACAACGCGACTGGAGAACAGAGGAGGCCGGATAATAGCGACGGAGGAACCGGAAAGCATAAACCCACGCAAAAGTGGAAGCCACTTCAAGCGTTTTCTGCGGTACGACCCTTCCGAAAATTATCCTGGACGAGCAGCGCGGATACTTCCCCCTCATTTGACCCCCTTGTATTAATGGGATATCTGAAATCTTGTTGGTGTGGGAATTTTCGAAAAATCACCGAGAGGATTGCGAGAAAGAAATTTTGCACTTTGACGATAATCTGTTTGGTTGTGCACGATCTACGAATTTACATTTGATGGAGGGAGACGTTGTTGGGTACAAAGTATTGAGAAAAGTGACGAAGAGAAATTGCAGATTCTATGTCTGTTAATTACAAAAAGGAGTAAAATATTGTTGCTGCTCAGGAGGATAAGAAAATACTGTTAACATCACCATGGAATTCTTCCAACATTATAACAATTGAGAGTCAAATATCCACGTAGTCTTGAACTATTTTCAAGAAACCATTGATTAAAAGTCTGATTTACGAGACAATGCATTTTACAACGAATTGTGTTGCAAGAAGATAAACAATTTAAGAAGAACAAAAACGAAGTCCATTTAGGCTGATATCCCTAACACACATCAATTATAATGGAAGTCGGGAGCAGAAAATTCCGCACAAAATTAATACAAGAACACGACGAAACATTCTCCTTTCAAGGAAGAGTTTTATCGAGAAATTTCGTATCTGCTAATACGCCATCGAGGAAATTATGGCTGTACTACTTAAAGCATTGCCACGCCCCTGTGCAGTAACCTTAACTTCCGGCACCACCTATAATAAACCCTTTAAGCTCCCATGTGCATCGCATACTCCTCCTTTCTCCCATCCCCTAGATCCAGGGTCGTCCAAAGTTCAAACTCTTTCGACGGTCAGAACTTTTGCCGCTTGAAAAACTGGCCCTCGTACAATCCCTGGCAAAAAGTTCCCTTAGCGGCCGTAAGTCCACCAAATTCCTAAAACTACCAACGAAATTATGACTGCGTCCTTTTCTCAAACGAAGTATTTGTAAAACCGATCGAACAGGAATTTAGGTCATCCGTTTTAAAGAGGATTCAACGAAACCGTTCGAAATTATTTGCAGCACTTTTTCAACGATGAAAATCATAATACAATTTTGCACATTAACAACAAATTTTTCTAAACATTGCTATATAATTGCTTAGAAATTACAGAAAATACCATAGCTCAAAAACTTGAACTATCTTGACTCAAAAGTGGCTCAAATCGTCTCGAAAAAAATACTAAAATGCTAACAAAGACTTGAACAAATTGCAATCTCTCAAATCGGAAATAACAGTCGTACTTCCACTTCACGAAAATTCTACAGCACTATATACGTAAAAACCTCGGAAAAAATGACCAATTCAACTGCAAACAACAATCTCAACCAAGACAATATTATCGCTTACTAATAATCGTTCAAGTCGATTAAAACTCATCCTGGACGATATTAAAATTCACCCCAAAAATTTGACAGAGTATCTCGGCAACGAATAATCGCTTCAAATTGCCGCATAGAAAGAGGCGACGAAAGGAAATATCCAGGCTTTCCAAGACCCAGGAAAGAAATGACTCCGGCTTTCCAATTAGCATTCTTACTCCCGGCACTGCAGGCAAACGGCGGGACTTTGGGCGGGGGTGGCGAGGGTGCAACATAAACCGCGCGATAAAACGCCACTGGCACGTGTACATCACCCACACACCTACATCGGCTTCTTTCTCTTTCTCTCGTTTCTCTTTCTTCCCTTAGTTTTTGCTTTTTTTCCGCTACAGCTTCTCGCACGGCAGGGTGGAAAGCGGTAAAGTAAAAACGGCAGAAACACGGCCAAGAAGAGAGTTCATAATGCTCTTCTCGCGCTACTCTGCCCCGACGCTCTGCCACTTCGCCGACTGGTGGTGGTTCTCAAAAAAAATTTTTTTCGACTCCGAACCAACTTTTATTCCGACGGCCTCCTGGCTTTGCAAGCAGGCTTGCAAAAGGCACTGCCTACTTTCTCGACCTTGCGAAAAAATTAAATGCTCCGCCAACAAAAGATAACCGCGCGTTCAACCGGCGCCGAAACGAAATGCGGGAGAACGAACGATTTTTGAACGTCGGACGAAGATGGGGATGCGAAGGATGGAAAAGATGGAGAGAATTTTTTTTAAATTGAATGATTCTCATTTTTTCTTATTCCGAGGCAAATTGTGAAGATTAGATGGTGCAGGTATCGAATTACATTTTTTTTTGGCTAGAAGGAAGCGTGTTTCTGTATTTGTAATTATTTTCTCGGTATAGTGATGGGAAGTTGAATTAATTAGGATGAAATTGTGTTGAGAATTTTATATAACCAGAAAGTGTATGTATGAACGCATCCTTTGTTAATTAGCTGGCGAATTTTAAAGGAGAAGGAGCTCACCGAGGAAAATTGATGACATACTTCGCATCCCATTCGCGATCAAATTACATTTCCGACCGAATTAATAGAACGGCCTGTACATCGTCCGACAATGTTACCACGCTTTTCAAAATTCCAAGTATCTTTCATTAGCTGACAAAACTAATATCCTTGATCGATCAAGGCGTAAAACCAACGCATTTCGTCGACACCAATCAGGAAACCTACTCAAAGCTGAAACCACCCCTGAAACCAATCGCCGCGAAATAATCGCAGCTCGTTTAAAACTTACAAGAAAAAGCGGGAAAGAAAGTAGAATCAATATCCCCACGATCCAAACGCGTGGACGCGCAAATGAAAAAGTAGACCGCGCGAAATTAATCATCGCAAAACAATTCCACAGGCAGAGCATCCGAAGCGGCACATTGTCGGAAGTCCCCTTTAAAGTCCAAGAGTTGAGAGTCACCGTGAGCGAAGAACTCGGTGTTTTTAATCCTTTACGAGAAATTCACGCCACGAGGAGAAGCAGCGCGGTGAAACTGCTGTCCATTCATTCACCATACGCTACGGACCTCTCCATGGTCAAAAGTTTCCCCGTTAAACAGCGGGGGTGTTCTCTCGCCGGTTCGTTTTTCTCCCCTTTTCTTTCGCGCCGGCGACTCTTAAGCGGCAGAAACCGAGAAAACGCACGAGTCGCCGCCAATTCCGCGGCTCTGCAGCTCGCTAATTATTTAATTATTTATTTACCGAGTTCATTTCGCCGGATTATACTCCCACCACGTGGCGAGTTTCATTCTTTATCGCCGGCCCTATTACCATGCAGCCGCGTCCGCCTATGTTACTACCTTGCCGACTAATTGTTTACTAAGCGGCCCTTTGCTTCGCGACCTTTTGCGCGCTAATCAACGGACCCGGACGGTTTTAAACAACTTCCGGCCGAGTTTAAACGACACCACGAAACGCCGGCATTTCTTATTCATGCCACCGACAATTCGCAGTGCTTCCGCGTAAGTCCGGCCAATTGCTTTTTACGGCGAGAAACTAGCGAGACATTCCGCATTTCCACATACGCCAATTTCTTTTGAGGATTATCAGAGGTTTTGGGAGATAAAGGTTTTACGGGGAGGATCGCGAGGGATACGGAGACGATAGAAGGCGGATACTGTGTTTCTGAATTTGAGGGAGGAAATTTTGAGGATGTTTCTTGAAGATTTTTGCAAGTCTGTGTAATTTCATGGGTGAATTTTGTTTTCGAGGAGGGAGGGAGAATTTGAGGGGAAATTTGATGAAAGTATATGAAGAATTTTAATTTTGTTGGTTTTTTATGAGATTATAGGATGATTCGATAGAAAAAATCACAAAGGTCTTGGCTGACTGATAATTTGGAATTTCGTATTTGTTGAAAATGCTTGTATCGTCTTACTTGGTCTTGTTAGTGTATTAACTAATATTTGATTATTATCTATTGATTATTATGCAATTATTTCTAGAATTGGAATGGAGATTTTGTGACACCAGAAGAAAGAAAAATTTGTCATAAATTGAGAACAGCTGAAACTTCCAATTTTGCAAATCATAACCTGTGCTTACGAAAGAAAGTATTTATTCACAAATTTCTCTGTGGTTCTATTAATTTTCAAATATCGGATGTAACTGCAAAATAAAATCACTATGCAATCTCCCCAATTACTCAGATCTCTCATGATTTCCCAAAGAATTACAACAATTGGGGTCCAATCATTCACATTTAAATAAAAAGTCCAAAAGAAAATATTTCCAAAGCACCTCTCAAAATCGAGTATAATCTTCGACCACCGAATATGTGTCGTTTACAATAAACAATGTCGAAAAATCTGCACAAAACATATCATCTTAACGAAAAGAACAAAAGATAAAAAAAAACGCGGGAACGAAGTCAGCGCTTAAAACAGAAAATGTTTCTCCACGCAGAAATCAATGGAACTCGTCGAAAAACAAATGAAAACAGCACTTTCCCGATATCGTCCAGGATATTTAACGAGTGTGAAGTACAAACATGTTAAATTATTCGCGGGTCTGTTATTTCCGATAATTTGAAACGTATTGAAAGTAATGAAAGAACCAATAATTAAGAGCAGTTGTGAAAATTCAACGAAAGAGAAATTAATGATTTAATTGACGGGACGGTTTTAATAATATCGCAAATTAAATCCATTGAAACAAACTCGGGGAGTATTAATGAGCGTGCCGTTCTTCCCGATAGAGAGTAAAATTTTCCCACGGCTGCGAATAAATGCGGAATTTTCCGACATTCGCGTGAAATCGTTATTATTCTACTGAAATTTCACGAACAAAATTATCATTTACTTTCACTGATGTATTTAATAAATTATTTATCCGACAAACCGTATTTTCCGTCAATCGTCAGCTTTACCCCTCCCCCATTTTTACCGATAAATAAATTATTCCTTCCACCAAAATTAATGTGAAACGATTTCTCCATTTAGCCTACAAACACGTACCGAATGAAAACATTTAAATCCGTGATTCATTATTCCCATCTTCTGTCAACAAAAACCACATATAACGAAAACCACCAGAAGAAAACAATAAAATAAAACATAGAAAAATTCAAAAAAACAAAATCATCCCCTATCCAACTCCTATCAACAATGATCCCGCACGATAAAAAAGAATAATAAAATAGAATGAAAAAAATCATCTTCCAAGCATCAAATCCCAGATAACAAATCCGAACAAATGAAATCACCCCCCTTCGCACCGAAAGCAAAATAAATAAAGCAATTCCAACGCACTCCCTCCAAAGATTCTTCGCTTTTACATAACAAAAAAAAAAGAAATACATCTAACTCACTGCTGTACCACGTTTCACCGATAAATCTACAACAAAACGATTATGAAAATAAAACCCAACGATACAAAAGAACGCGAACGATCCATTCCCCTTTTCCTCCTCTCGCGTTTCGTCCGCGTTTCCTGAACGCTCTACGAAACGCAGCTGGACCAACATCTGCCAGACCGGTTGGTCATCTCGCGGCGACGATGTCCACTCTTCATTTGCAACGGAATTTTCCACTTTTTACCAACCCCCCTGGCATCAACCAGTCGCCGACGACTGGTCCATCAGGATGCTGGAGAAATCCCTTCGCGTTTTCTGGCTCGCGACCAGTCAATCCGGTCCGTCGATGGTGTCCAGCCACCCCTCGATGGACGATGGAGGGTGAGGACTGGTTTTTCTAAAGGCGCATCTTCCTTTCAATCTCGCATCTTCGCATGAGACACTGAATTGCACGATCAGTTTGCATTGTACCGGTGTGTGAGGATGGTGCGAGGAATAGCTGATTAGGGTAAGTTAAGATATCTTGAGATTCTCCTGTCTTCCTTGCGGATTTTTCGCGGTTGATTGGATTGCAAGGCTTTGATGGTAAAGTCGGAGGGAATTCTGAAGTGTTATTGAGAACAGGGGATACGAGTTCTTTTTTAGGGGTGAAATGAATCAGTGACTTGTCTTGTGGGACTGTTATTCTGTGGTGGCAGATCTTTTGGAGGAGATGTGAAATTTTATTGATTGGAGATATGGGTTTTTAGAAACAAGCTGGCGTTTTGAGCTGAGGAACTGATCTTTGATAATGGTGCATTTTTGGAAATTTTATTCGAGACAAAGTGTATGGATTTTTTAAGGTTAAAAACAGAGAGTGTTTGTAGTGGGGTATTGATTTGTATGCAAAATAAAAAGTGAATATTATACAAGAGTTAAGAAATAAGGAGTCGGAATGAGGGTATTGAGGATGGTGAGAGTAGTCTGGGAGTGATTTTTTGGGTAATTTATGCGTGAATTGATTAAATGGGAGTGAGTCATTTACCGACTAGGTTCTTGAGTAACACTGTTGGGGGTGTTAATCATCGAAATTCGCTATGTCCTCGTGTAGGTGGCTCTAGTAAGTCCGGGGGTAGGTTTTAATCAATAATTCAGACGCCCTCGCTTACGGGACATTCGCAAAATGGCATCCTACGCCATCTCTCAGAAGATCGCTGGACATTCTGTTCGGTCATTTTTATTCAATCATTTTCCACGAAAATCGTTACAAAATAGCTCGAATTTTGAAATATTGCAATTTTGCGCAAATTAATTTGTTTGACAAAACTGTAAGTCGAATAAATTACCTCTGTTACTCTGATTTCTTGCTCGCAAAAATTTGACTAAACCTTCGAGATAGTAATTATTATAATTGAATTGAATCAACAATTTAATATTAACGGTAGTTATTTTGTTAAAACATTTCTATTTAGAATATTCTATGTTTGATGTGAATAGCATAACTCCTAATATACAAGAACTTTTTTACAAATTGTACAGTTTCTTTCCATTAACACACGCTACCACGTAATTCCTGCGGAATATTCTTGTCAGAAATATTTGACAAAATTTCCCTCAGTTTCTAATTTCAACCCTTAATCTATCACAGATAGCCAAAATGACGATCCGTTCATTTTTCAGAAAATTTCACTTTCTAATACTGTTTTTCCTTAGACTTTCTACGTAAAAAAATATCGATTGTATCGATCAATTTTCTATCCCCAGAATACGTTCACATTTTTAAACATAGTTATTCCGTACGTCCAAACATACCAAATTAATTACCAGTACCTCCATTGCTAAATACGCGTTGATTATCTTCTTCAACGACTCGCTAAAGCAGGAACACTGCCATCTTTCATCAGCGATATTTCAAAATCAGAATATAAGTCACCGCCGACTAATAAAGCGGTCGACATATTAAACATTCGTCACTCAAAATTCCCCAAAACGGCGCACTAATCGCAAGACAAATTCATCAAAATTCCCGCATACCCTCGCGGTCTTTCTTCGTCTCGTAATTTGGGGAAAGTCGTGTTTGGCGTAGACACGGAGATTAATTTAGTTGAAGTCGGTCAATCTTAAGGCGACAGCTGCTGCTGAAGGAATCCATTAGTAGGCTTATGGCGTCGGCGTCTTTCCTGGGGTAACCAGGACCACCCCCTCAAGGGCGGCAGAACTCCGCTTTTGTCTGAGATAATAAGCCACCATTGTTGAGATAGGTGGATCCGTACAACGACCTTATTGTCCATCGGTTCGCTTTGCTTCGACTGTTCACGATAAGAGTTGAGATTCTCGTGAAACGATAGACCCAATGACTGCCGATTCGTAAGGCCGACGCGATAACTTGTTTCGTAGTTGTTACGCGCATCCCTGACTCGAGAAGAGGCATGAATTTGCAATAGAACATTGTGCTCTATTGCAAATATAAATATAGGAATACAATACTTCATTTCACGTACGTTTTGTACCGAATAATATTCACTGTATGATCTCGAAAAGGGTGAATTTTAACACGTTGATTGCCGCGAGGAATTCAATGAAACTTCTTATGATTGCTAAATTACAATATCTACGAATTTATTAACATATTCAATATTTAAATATGGATGATAAAAAAGTAAAGTACTGCCCAATATAGAACTATTTTTGCCCGTAACATCTTCGCTTTACAAAGACGTGATTCTATCAGGAAAAGTTTCGTTGCGGCAGAAATAAAAAAATTGGCAAAACTGTAAAAATTGCAAGGTGTGCCTTGTCTCTGATCAACCGAATCGCAAACTTCCTAGAATTTGTGGAGGCTTACGTCGTTCAAAGTCATTGAAAAAAGTTGTAAATTGTTAAAGAGTGCTCAAGAAATTTCAATAGTTAAAATAACTATTGGATTTTTCAAAAGTCCTGAACGAATGAATTTTCGCACATAAATTCGTTATCAGGAAGGAAAATACGTAACCGTAATTCTATTTGCGGTTCTTATTACGAAAGGACAAAGTAAGCCGTCATGATACTTGATAATTTCGAATTTTAAGCAACTGGTTTATGATACCGCGATATCGTATTACGACGTGATCCTTCACGTGCAATCTACATCGTCGAGGAACGAAAACAATAGACTTGAACGCGTACTAACGTACGATTACAGGATTTTCTAGGAACCCAATTAAGCCGGACAGAGGACGGCTTGTTTAGGATTTTCAGGACCACCTGGATTTGCGGGCTACACATTAAGCGCTAAACGTGCATCAACTCGCATCGAAGAGATCTCACGGCGGGGCTTGTAAACGCCTGACGTTTACCGCAACGAATTTCAATGACGGTGTACCGAATCTACTGTTTGTGCTTTGCGTTTTTTAACGTCTCATTGATAGTTCGGATACGGCTACATATGTGGATGATACCTACTTGGATTGTCTATAGCAGTGATCTTGAAAATTTGTGTTACTGTGCCTTCCTTTAACACTAGAATTACCGACGTTAAATCTATTACAGTCTAATATATTAAATAAGTACTTTGAAAAAGGAGGAATCGAGAGGCGGAAAAGACGATCGATTCGGTGATTTATGTTCTTTGACATAGACGTAGAATATTTATTCTATGAATTTTCTATAAGCTTGGAGAATTTCTTGAAAAAATTGTGTACCAGTCATTTTGACTGGTTTGGTAGTTCTAGTGTTAACTCTTTGAGGCACGGGAATTCAGAAAATAAAATGACCCACGTTGCACAGACAATTTTTTAATTTATTGAATAAAGTTGCTTTATATTTATTAACACAGTTATATAATAATATAACTTTTAAAGGGGGGAGAAAAAATGTCACACCGTGCATCTTCATGCATCAAAGAGGTGGGACGCTTTTAATCTCGCCGTGCCTCAAAGAGTTAAAAAAAATATAATCTTGCCCCACCCTCTCCGATTTAATACTTTTGCACTCCTTCCGCTTGATTTGTGAACGGAGGTACCTCCGGCTGTTGCATTTGTGAAATCGCGCCGACCCTTGTCACCGCCGGCAAGTACGAATTATTTTAATAAAATAATTTTTATGCTTTTACGTTAACGGTATGTTATGAAAAATATATTTTCATTAAACTTTATGCACCTCTCTTTGAATTTACATGCTCTTTCCTGTGGAGGTGCGCCTCCCACTTTGGAAATCGCTGGTCAATAGGTAAATTTTGTTGAAATTCTTAACAGTTAGCTAAATGTAAAATCCAAGCACAGATCATCAAAGATGTAAGATAGCCAGGTAATCGGAATATTAAAAATTACTTTTTGGCGTAGGACGAAAGCACGAATTTTTTAAAAAATCGCATAGGACACTTGTAACTTTTGGAGTTCGACTTAGCCGAGACGAATCTGCCGAAGTTTTAAGGAACCCTTTAATGAGAAGGAATTATAAAATCAAGAAAGCATCATTTAGGACACGAGGAATACAACGATGCTACCGACTTCGCATGCTGTTTATTTTGCCTCCGACCCGCAGTTTAAAGTGTGACCAAACCACAGAGCATGTTAAATACACATCAGACCCTCAAACAATTGCCGCAACGAATTCTTAAAATTCCTTATTGAACCTCTATTTCAAATTGGAAGAACCACGACAGAGAACACGAAGAATTTACAACCCCTACCATCATAACAGACAATTTACCTATTCCTCTATTAACACTAGAACTACCAAACCAGTCAAAATGACTAGTACACAATTTCATAAAAAAATGCTGAAAGTTTATAAGAGAGGCATAGGAGAAATATACTACGCCCAACTCAAAAAACAAATGACCGAATTGATCATCTTTTCTGCCTCTTGAGTCCTCTCTTCTCAAAGTACTTATTTAATATATTGAAATATAATAGATTTAACGCCGGTAGTTCTAGTGTTAATTTCCATATTTTTCTAAAAATAAAATTGCCTTTAATTTCAAATTCAAAGACAATCCTCCACCAACATTTTTTTAACAAATCTCCCGCAATCCAGAAACGATGTGTCTCATCACAAGTATCATGACGAGTCTCATTGAAACAACCTGTACACTTGAAATGATGCTCGCAGCAAGAAGGCGAGTACTCGTAGAGAAAAGCTCGGCATCGTGCGATCGGTATGAAGGCAAGCCCCGACTCGTGGAACGGTACTACACCCCCAGGAACAAAGTTATATCGTGGGGTAGAAGCAGGCTGGCACGGCGGTGGCCCGTTCCTGGGGGAGCAGCGAAGTTCGGTGATTACCTAGGACTCTCCTAGGAGCCGAGAGTTTCGTACTTCGGCCGTGCACTGGCTTCGGCAACCTAACAGTCGAGCAAAGTAACTAAGGTTATTCGGAGGTACGCAGGAAGGAGGACAAGGAGAGTTCCGGGCGAACCTAAGGGATGCACTGTCGATATCACGGCCGTCCGCATCAAGATATCCGCCGTCGAGCGATTGCACCCACGGGATCCTTGAGGAGATCGTGATCGAGGGAATAACCTTTGAATGGTAGCCTCAAAAAGGAGATTTTAGGGGATGGAATTTCAGTATGCAGAGGGAATTCCAGTGGTTTCTTTGGAAATTGAATTATGGAGGAGAATGAGAAGTCTGTTGTAGGGGGTTGAAAGTGTATAGATCATTTTGGAGTCGGAGAGGAAGGATCTGGGAGGGATGGATTTATGAATTCTGCAGGCTTGATTGAATAAATTGAGCACAGCTTTCTAGAATTCGATTGTACGAAAGTTCTGGTGGTCCGTTAATAAACTTGGGAAACCGGGCTACCCGAGATGGAGACGTTGAAATCTTAAAGAATTCCTCGATCAACAGCGACTCAAAGTCGAAGAAGTATCGCTTACGGATTAAAGAACTCAAGAATTGTACCTTCCCGAAATAATATATGTGATTACCATCTTCTCGACTATTGACTTCCACCAGAAGCAGACCACGATTCGCTAACAAAAACTCGACCTTAACCGGTTGAGTGCGGCGAAGCGCTATCGCGCTTCTTTTGTGTTGATTTTCAATTCTGCAGCACTCAAACGGTTAAATTTCAAGGACAAATAGACTTTCCTAACAACTCTATCATACAAATATCCAGTAATTCAGAGACGTACAATCACTCCTAGGAAGTTATAACAAATAATTTCAAACAACCCTGTACAAGGACGTCATTTAACAACGTCCACATCATCGACCCTGAGTGTCTCCACGTTAAACGGCCCCTTCCGACCGCAAAAAGACGCGTAACTCTCTCGGGTCCAATTTTCGTGGACTTCAAAGGGTCGGAAATATCGTAAGGAGAGGACGTCGTAATAACCATAATTCAATATGGCTGTTAAGATGGTAGGCGGTTCGAGACACCGAGACTGGACTGCGGTGCTCCAAAGGGTTGGGAATGAGTTGCAGGAGACCTAGCCGCTCATTTCTCTCTGTACTCTGCCGTCCTCGATACAGATGCTATCTAAGAAGAGAATCCAGGGGTGTAGCATTGTTCTGCGTCGGGAGATCTCGATGCTTCGGCCCAAATGCACCGATACTCCTTAAACTTTGGACAAACTTTGCGTTGTCGCGAACATCTCGAAACAATGAGTCCTAACTGTGAATAGGATATTGAAACATTTGGAATTCAGATGCGAATAGTTTTAGGATAGTCAGATTTTTATTCTCTATGAATGAACTGTTCGATCACTTTGCGAGAATCATAGTGAAGACTCACACTGGAGGATATTTTAATCGAGGAATTTGCAAATGTTTATTGAGGCTAAGAAGACCACTGAGTTTTGCATGATGAGACACGATACTGTCACTTTATCCTCGTTAGTTGTCTAGAACCCTGTTTTTTCAGGATCTGTATCTCAAATTGACGAATCTTCCACTTATCCGAGCCATTACGAGTTATTTTTATAATTTCTAACAACCTATAAGTAGCCCATCTTTCATCCTATCAGTCGCATTCAATCAATTCTTATTCAGCTTACTTAGTTCGTCATTTTTCCTATCCGTCGCGAATTGAAAATTATCCGAATTGCAGGGATTGTCCCTGTGCAAGTTGCACTTAAAATCATCTCCATTATGTATCTACGGACATTACACGTCATTATTCACCCTAACGATCTTAAATTGGCAAATACTATTTCACCGTTTGTAAATCTCTCTTAAAAATAACCCAATGCCATGCTCAATCGTACATCTAATTTTCAGAAGCGGCAAAGCATAGACTACGGAGATCTAAAGTCAAAATACAGAAGAAAGGAAAAAGAGAATATCAAATAAGAAACACGACATTGTCAACACTTCTCCAAGATGCTAGTGTAACCACCCTTCCGTCAAACATTCCGGACCGTCGTTGGGTTGATGGATTCGAACCCCTTGGAATCGTATTTGGACGGCCATATTTTTACCGAGGATGCTGAATGGAAGGGATGAAATCGCTTTCGCCGTGGAGCAGAGAAAGCGAGATATCGAATGGAGGGTGAGCAACGATGGTGAGGGGTCACCCAATCAACCCCCAGCAAGCCACGTCTTACCCTCTCTACAAAGTTATCTTTCTTGTCCCTGCCCTGAGCTGAGTTAGAGCACCCTCGAAATTCCCAACTATTGACCGAAACACTCTCGACCATTGCGACGATCAATCGACGTTCGTGTTGGTAAGAAATACGCGTCATAAGTTTCATACTGCCTTCGTATTTACTTTGAACCTTCGCCCACATTTTGAATACCGTCAAAGTCTTTTTTAACTCTGTAGGAAATGTAATTATACCGTAGGTGTTTTCAAGATCAGAATTTAAAATTGGTAAATTCTACATTGATATATCGTTAGGAGTAATTTTTATTATTGTATACAGCTAATGAGTAATCTGACTTTCATCTTATCAGTCTCATTCTATTAATTTTATTTTGCGTTGTACTTTTTCAATTTAATTGCTACGATAATTTCGCTTAGGACTTACAGTTTTGGTGTACTCTGAACCAGCGAGGCAATAATGTATCACTAATTGGAGAGTGGTCATTAAAATAATCATGCTAATTAGCTTTTCATCTAACCCTCTGTAGGTCCTGCTTCTGAGATGACACAAGATATACCTGTGTTTCTATTTTTTGGAATCAGTTCCGTAACTCTGAGACTTATTAAAATTTAATTCTTAAAAATCTCAAGCTTTCCTTCAAAGTGAATGCTTAGAAATTAAGTTAACACTAAAACTCTCCACGTTATATCTACTAAGATTTAGATATACTTAATAAGTACTTTGGAAAAGGGGAAATCAAGAGGTGAAAAAGATGATTAATTAATTAATTTTGGTTTTATAAGATAGAAGTGGAATATTTACTTCATAGCTCCCCAATCAATTTATGTGCTTTTTAAAAAAAATGGAGAACCGGTCATTTTGACCGGCTTGGTAGGTTTAGTGTTGAATATATTAAATGAATCCGATGGAAAAAGAAAAATCAGGAGGTGAAAAGGTTGATCAAAACACTCAATTATGTTTCATAAGATAGGCGTGGAATAGCTACTGTATGATCCTCCCATAAAAGAAAATTTTTATAAAACATTAGGACCCAACTATTGCGACTGCCTTGGTAGTTCTAGTGTTAAATCCATTATTTCAATTTGCATTTTAACATTTACCAACGTGCTACCCTGTAGCCAATCTTCCAACTTGACAAAAAATTCAGGCTACACAGAGTTAAAGATCAAGCAATATTTTTTAGCGTAATTAACTACAATCAATTCAACGGACACGAATTTATCCTTAAAAAGTATTAAAGCTCATTCAACCGTGTATAAATACCGAGTAAATCCACCATCAGTTTTCAAAGTACTGTCGAACAACTTCGATACAGTGCTTCGGACTTGGAGGACACGTCGATTTTCTGTAGCCAATCAACAGGAGTACCTAAGCTACCATACGATATTATCGAACCCCATTTTCGAAATCGGACGCAAAGTTATCCCATATAAACTTCCGGCACATCTCGCCTCGACGTGGACGATGCGTTTTCGCAATCTCATCAGAACCTTTAAACTTCCGCATACCTCTCTGTGTACGATAAGCTCCGACTACATCCCCTAAACATTCGATACTTTAATTCTATTATTTTTTTAACACGGTACAAAGTGTAATTATACTAAAGTGGATGCTTTCAGGAACGGTATCTTCAATTGTATCGTACATTCAGCTAGTGATGCTAGTTCGTAAGCTTAACACTAGATTTACGGAAGCCGTCAAATTGACGGATTCCCAGTTTTTTAAAATCGGTTTCCAAATTTATAGAGATGTGGTACAGTCAATATTTCACTTGTATCTTGTGATATACAAATTACTTAACCGATCTTCGTCTTTACCCGTTGATCCCTCTTTTTTCAAAGCACTTATTTACTATATTTAAGTGTGACCGATTTAACGCCCGTAAATCTAGTGTTAAATCTGTAGTTCTTAACCCTAACCATATCGTAAACGGTCAAATGATGGGTTCAATGGAATGAAAATATGTTATTTTTTGCATTATTAAATAAACGCTGCTTTCCGCGTTGTGCCCTATTAAAGTGACAATATCCTGCATTTTTTGGAAAAACACAGTCGTTATTTCGTAACCGGTCAAATAAGCTAAAAAAAATATTAATCTTAGGTTTTATTTGTTGCTTAGAAACTACATTAATTAAATGAACAGATTTGTAATAACATTAACATCTACTTTGAATGAAACAAGAGTTAAATTTCCATGCACCTCAATTAAAACATATCCCACGGTCACTGTACTCTTAACTAAAGAAAAAAATATCTCGTTAAATATAATTCTATTGCATAATAAAGTCGAAGAAAGTACCACGTGAAATAAATACCGAGAATCAATAGCGAGCGTTTACCCGAAAAGATGTCGATCGGGAATCTTGCCGAAATTACTGCGCGTTATGAATAGCAAATATAATCATTCCTTGGACGAAATCCTGATGACCAAAGCAGGGTGGCCCGGTGAAGCGTCGATAATTCAGGCCTATCTACTGGCGTCTCTAATTTCCTTGATATTCGCATCGAAGGGTCCTTACGGTCGAGAAGCCTAAGGATGCCAGAAATACCAATGCGAAAGCAGAAGCGCCTTCCAGGATAGGCCTGGAGGATCGACTTGTATTAATTTCATATCCCTTCCGCCGACATCCTACGTCGGGACTGCCTTTCAATCGTCTATTTATTGCCGACATATCCAATCTCGCGCCGTCTCTACGAGATATCGCCTAGATGCGAGGGAGTGCCGGGTGGCTATTAATTTCGATTAGTCTCTTCTAAGGATCCTTGATTGAAAATAGGATCGACGTCACCTGAGACGAACGACGGGAATAGCCGAGGCTGTATGTTGATTCGAGGGAGAAAGAAGCGAAGGTGATCATGAGATTTTATTTTGCTTTTGTGAGCATTTTTCCAAGTTTATCAAAAATTTCTGTATTTAATAATCTTTTGATGTAGTATTGTGTTTATGGCAGAGCAAAATTACATGGCTATTATACGAATCCCAATTTATTCATGTTTGTTCGAATAACGTAATATAAATGTAAATGTAAATGTTTATGAGGGGGCACTAAATGTAGAGCCCCGTAATGGTAGGTTTACGACCGCGACAGTTTACAAGTGCTTCGCAGAGTCGTACGATTCGCCGCATAATTTGTACCAGCGATGGTTTGCATTTTATTGAATGATACTTAAGTGATACCTCTGTCGTCTTTGCCCTATGAGGAATCACGATGAAGTCTACAAACTTAAGCCAAGTCAAATTTTCCCCACCTGTTCATTTATTTTTTTTATCTTCTTTTTTATTCTAACCGTAGTCCTTAAACTCCCTATTTAATATAGTCTTTTATTTCCTCTCGCAACAAACAAAATTGTAAATGAAACTAAATACAAAGTTTCCTACCAAAAAGCACGATCTTCAAATCTCTCATCCAACCCACCCTCCCGTCAATCTCTCCTAAAGAAAAGACAAGTCGACTAATCCAACGAAAGCTTCCCCCTCCGGTCTACAATACCCATACTTGAAGTTACTTCTCCACCATCGCCAACATCTTCCCATCCTCACGACCGTTAAGACCGCTCCACATTCGCTGATCCAACAGAATCCCCTATGGCATCGCTGCTAAATCGCAGAATCCAGAGAAGAGTGCCGGCGGAGAAACGGTACGTCCACGGAAGTGTCTAACGAATGAAATCCATGGGAAGTTAAATGCGACCTATTAACGAAATCGAGTCGGTTCCTTGGCTCTGGCTGCGGATGCACTCCATGCCGTACCACGTAAAGGAATTTGCGGTCCAAGTTGCTTTGCCATCCTCCGAGATGGAGGAACCTTCCTACCCTATAGCACCCAATCCAGCCCCTTTCCTTCGTCTCCGCCTCTCCCTCCTACGCCAGTTTACTTCGGCCCTGATCATCCGTGGCCCCAGTCACCCCAAGGCTAGTTTCTCCGTGGAACCCTTAAGCTTAACTATCCGCAGAAGTTGGAATCTGTAGGTACCTACTCCAGGACGAAGCTACAAACTCACCCCCTCCCCTCGGCACGCAATAGCCCCCCTTCGTTCGGACTCGAACACACCGCGTACTGGCTATATTAGTTGCAAGAGGAGGAAGAGAGAATGGAGGTTGAAGAGATGGAAAGTGAAATGACCGAGAGGCTCGTTGGACGAAGGAATATTCGTGATTGGCCGGTTATGAAGGATGGAAGTTGAAGCGATACGGTTAATTGGATCGTTTGAGATTCGTTTTCTGTCTTTTCAAATTATTCAGATGATTATTTAGCGTAGGACCTACTGCTTCAGATGGGTTGCAGATTATCGATCATGCCATCGTACATTAACCCTTTGCACTTCTATGTCGAGTGTGACTCGACATCAGTTTTTATCTCAGGAGCTCCTTTGTCGAGTCCCACTCGACATTTTTTCATGTCCAAATAAATAGATGTCGCGCACACGTTATCGACGCTCTTACCGACCTAGTTTATTATTATCACTATTATTAAGAAACAAAAAACTTACCTAACTTACATCAACCTGCTCAGAGTTTGAAAACTGTATAACCGTTACCCTCTAAATATTTACAATGAGTGAAAGGAACGAAATAAATAAGGACTTTGACAGTACTGATAGTGATGACTATATGCAAGAAGTAGATCTTGAGTACAATATAGTCGACGAAGAGGATAATACAAATGATCTTTCTAGTGGTATCGCAGAGGTCAATATAAGTCAAAATTCCGATACAGACTCGGAAACATATTTCCATCGTCGGCGCCGTCCTCAACGTGTTAACCCCTTCAGACCCGAATTCTTTTCTTTCGCCTAAGAAAAATTATTTTTATACTGAGACTAACTTAATTCATTTACACACAGAAAAAAACAGATCACGTTGCAGACGTTATTTTTTCATATTAGACTATCACTGGTAGATACATTAGGTGTTCAAACTAAGTTTAAACTTCTACGTAATAAGATAAAGCACGAAAAATATTATCCACATTACAATGTGCACAGGGTCCGAAGGGGTTAAAGTAAATTTCAAATAAAACACTTAAAAGCGTTTGGAGCTGCTGGTAACGAAATTGAAATAAAATTCGGAGTGCAAAGGGTTAAACTTTGACTGAGGATTTCCCGAGACCTTCTTCCGAGAGAGAGTCCGAACCCTTTACTCCATACTCGTCGTAGATTCTCATAGAATTTGTTCTTTTCATGATGAAGCTGTTTTTCACATTTAACTGCTACGATCATTTCACAACTGGAAGATTTATGATCTTAACAGTTTCCTTCTTCATCCACACCAACGAGCAACGTCCTAACGCTTCAGTTTGAGTATGTCAATATAAGAAATCGATATCATTCCGGTTTCAAGGTAACCGTTCACGTTCTCCTAGCTCGATGACCAGTAAAACCAGTCGTACGATCTTTTAAAACGTACCTTTCCTACGATCTGAACCTCTGTGTACGTTCGCTCGGTGGATTACGGAAGCCATTAGCGGCATTGAAGCGATATCGAGGTGGAATATCGAAGGGGTTGCACAATTTCTATAACGCAGAACGGCCGAAGGAGGGGAAATGGAACACGCGAGTCGGGGTAATATTGATTCAACGTAAGATTGCCGTGGGCAAATCTTGCGAGAATCGAGATTGAGTTGCCGAGAAGAAGGGTAGCATCGGAGGAAGGTACGGAAGGGTCGAGAAAGGGAAAGAGAGCAACGTCGAAGGGAACGCGTTTCGTTCTATCGGGAAAGACGATAAGCGCCCACGGGATTTCAACGAAGGTGGGGTCACTTTGGATTACGAAGTCGCCGGAAATCTACGTCGTCGTGAAATTATGGATGCCGATTGCCACATCGATGCGGCAATTTCACGTAGACCGCCAATTTCCACGTGATCTTCCCTCTGAACGCCGTACGACGACGACTTTGGCTTTGAAATTAATTAACCTTAAGCAAGGAACACCCATGAGATTTGAAACTACCGCGACTCGGGAATCGTACGAGTAAGGAATCGAATAACGAACGTCTCGAGAAGTCTTAACTACAATGGGACCCCATATAAAGTGGGCAGCATGTTTACCGTTATCCTGACTTAAAGTGAAAAGGTGGATAAACTAAAATTGTTGGAATTACTTAACACTAGAACTACCGGCGTTAAATCTATCATATTTCAAAATATTAAATAAGTATTTTGAAAAAAGAGGAATTAAGAGGTGGAAAAGATGATCGATTCGGTAATTTATATTTTGTAAGATGGAAGTAGAATATCTATTCTATGACTCTCCTATAAACTTGGAGAATTTTTGGAAAAAATTGTGTACCAGTCATTTTGACTGGTTTGGTAGTTCTAGTGTTAAGACTAAGGTCCATCGGCACTGGTTGATAGCGATCATGTTTCTTTGTCGAATATTCTTCGACGATAGAATTACTCTGCAGTCACTCAATTCTTAATGAAAATTTGTCACAAACGATACAGTGCCGGAATCCCCACAGAAACTAGCCAGATCAGAGATATTTAACACTAGATTTACGGGCCTGAAATCTGTTAAATTGCAATATATTAAATAAGGACTTTGAAAAAAGAGGGATCAAGCGACAAAAATGGTAATTCGTTAAGTCATTATTGCATTATATAATAAACGTGAAATATCTACTGTACAGCGTCTCTGTAAATTTGAGAACTGTTTATAAGACAAGCAGGAACCCGTCAATTTGACGACTTCCGTAAATCTAGTGTTAAATATGTTTTTCAAATCACAACTAATCACCTGACTCAATTCTCATTGAAAACCAATCAAGAAAATCCAGAGCACATGCATATCTGCAAAGTTCGCAAAAATAAGATATAATTGCCGACATTTTTCAAATCACAACTGATCACCTGACTCAAACCTCATTGAAAACTAATCAAGAAAATCCAGAGCACATGAATACCAGCAGAGTTTGCCCAGATAAGTCGTAATTGAGGAAATTTTTAAAATACACCTGATGCTAACTGACAATCGCCTGATTAAAATCTCATTGATAATTCATCAAGGAGCGGCACAGTGCGATTGTACCCGCCGAAACCGCCCAGATAAGACGTAATTAAACTCGGTAGAAGAGGGGTCGAGGAAGAAGGGGTGGTGGCGAATTTCGCAGCAGGGTATAAAGTTGTCCCGCGAGATAGTCTAGGACCGGTTTGTTTCGGGAACAGGGGAATCCCCGGGCATCAGGAACGTGCCCGAGGAACGCACTCCTTTGTCGGACTTACTCGTCCTTCCTTCGGAGAGAGGAGGAATCAACGGAGAAGGAGGATCTTGGTTAATCTTACTAATCTTCGGCGATTGCTCCGACCTCCGACGACGAGACGGCACAACGGCCGCTTGAAAACCGCGGCCTAACGATATTACAGATCCCCCAATCAGCGCTGAGACCGGCCAAAGGATGTACAACCGAGTGGCACGCTTAATTTCATTGCGATGTCCGTGCTGACCTGAGGTGTTATCTATTGGACATCCGTTTGGGTTCTTTTTTCTTCTAATTATTTATCGGTGTTTTGGATTTCATGCGGGGGTAAAATCTGTAAATGGTGAAATTCGAGGAGATAAGGTCGACAGTGGGATTCGCAGTTGATGAAATTGGGATATGTGAGGGCAACTTTTCGACGTTTAGTGTTTAACCCTCTATGGGCCCGTGTAACTTTGAAGTAACACGAGAGAAATCTAAGCTCTTACTCTTAAAAGTCCATTTTTTAAGATTGCCAAATATTATAATGTAGTTCTTAAAAATCATGAAATTCTTTACAATTCAATGTTTAAAAATCAAGTTAAATCTATGATTTATAATAGTATTTTTATCAGTTTCTAATGCGCTATCGTGCAACTGATCTTCAGATGCCACAGAAAATTCGAACTGTAGAGGGATAACTATTATTTGACCTTTGGAATTCGAAGACGATTCAATTGTTTAATACTACGATCGATTTTCTGAAGGGCTGGGGGTTGTAGATGAAGAATTTGGAGTCTGGGCTGTCGACATTTCTACGTTTAGTATTTGAATACCCCGAATTCTTTAGATTTTGGAGACAACTTCATAAGTAGGCATTAAATTTTTCACTTTCTGACTTAGACGAATGTCATAATCACCTTGATATTGCCTTCTTATGAAAAATTTCAAAGTAAATTGCTCAAGTTAGCACGCCTAAGATCACGAACGATATACGTTGAGCTTCATTCTTTACTTTTTAGATATATAAAAATGGAAATATAAAAAAAGTTAGAAAAAAACTGTCAAAATATTTGTATTTATCGCATACCCTCTAAACTCATGATTCCAACGAAGGCCGGAATTAATAAACACTAAATACTCGGAAACTACTTGAATGTCCTAATGCCACGACGATCAGTCGCGACATCAAGGAGCTTAGATTTAGTTTTTGCTCAGTACCCGTCAAAGTCTACGGTAAATTAGATGGGTTTATCGACTGGTCGGCTCTGAAGCATGGAACAGAATGAGGGAAGTAAGCTGTTTTTGCAGAGTTTCCCCAGGAACTTTCGTGAAACGTTACAGTTCGAGCAATTCACGGAACACGCTATAAACAGCTTCGATCCTACCTGAATTTACTTTATTTGTTAACACAAAAAGCCTATTCGACGACTATCGGCAACATATGCTGATTAAAAGTTCCTTGATTTATTCATCTTCGTAATAATATTGTCAACGATAAATAAAATTTTGCCGAATGCTCGAATGCCTCTTTGAAGCGCACAAAGTAAACGTTGAATTATTTCGCCGAAAGATAACAGAAATAAATCTTTAAATAATAGAAATATATAATGAAACTGATTATTTATATAGGAAGAACACCGGATGATTGTAATCACCCTTTAAAACGAAAGGTCCGTTGAGTTCAATGACCTCTGAAATGTGACCTTGGAAACTGAAGCTGAATTTAAATTTTCATTTCCCCTTATAACATTTATCGCGTGCCTTTATGTAAGTAGTTTGATAAGATTGAATTGATTACGTTTGAATGATGCACTCAACCATATCGTTGTAACACTTATATTCCTCGAACAAATGTAAATAATAACTTCAAGTAGCTGTTAATGACGTTAACTAATGTCGATGTACGTCGATAATATATCACTTAAGTTTACATGCTTATTTCATATAAATAAAGTATATTTTTTTAGGATAACCACCTTTTAAATAAATTCCTATGTTACTGTAAATGTTATGTAATTTCCCGAAAGTGAATAAAGAAAAAATAAGTATAAATATAGACATGAATAATATATGAGTTTACTTAACGCCCTTACTTAATTTAAATAAAAAATTCTTTAAAATTCTTGCGCAAAAAATCTTCCATACTGCGATAAAAAATATTATGTGAATTTACAGAATGCAGTAAAAGAAATTAGTACAAATATAGAACATTGTTAACGCGGGAGAATTGCATACAGCTCTGTTTTGTAACACGGAGGAGATACATTGCGTGTCAAAGTTTATCGATTTGAATTTCGTAACGTAATTAATCGATAAACACCCTCCTTCTTCATCTGTTACTTTTTCAGATGCAGTTATTCGACTCCCGCAATGATGAATTTTATCGTTAACAATTATGCACACGATCAGTTCACGTAAAATCGCCGTCTCTGCCAATCATATGACACGAATACTACAAGCTTTTAAGTAAGATCGATACAAATCTCCAATATTCTAAAATCCTCGACGGGACACTCGTTCAACGTTACGTAATATATTCTGATCTTATTTCATAATCGTTGTCTAAATTGGACAAAATAAAATTGCGAACTTCAGTACTTACTTCTTCACTGTACTGTGTGCACAGAAAAATAACAACAATTGCAGCTATACTTCTTCTTTTTTCAACTTATTCTATACAGTAGACTCTCGTATAACGGAAATTTCTATAGCGCGACAAAGATATTACGACTACCGTTTTCATAAAACGCTATTCTCTGTATGTAGAAAGCGCCAAATAACAAACCAGGAATTGCCTGATTCAAGAATTGAATCTGCATTAGTTGAGCATGAGATTATTTTATTTTTTTATTAAATTACAATGTGAATAAAAGATTCTTCACATACGTTAATCATATATTTTTTTTAATCGACTTTGTATAAGCCATTTATTTTTAAAAACTGTCCTACTTGATAAAACGTAGAAAGCCAAATTTGGAATTGCAATAATAGTTTTAAACGTGTTACTTCCGATTACGCGTGTCGTGCGAGAAAGATTCCTGTATTTCGGTATTTGTTGCAAATTGTAGTAATAATGTTCATCTAACATTGCTAGTAAAAATGAAAAAGTCGGTTATTTATTACAGACAGTAATTACAAATAAAAACAATCCTCATTTGGTTATAGTTTGATATAGAAAACGTAATATAAAACACAAAGTGTGTATTTTCAGTTATTTTGCAATAAAATTACTGCTATACATGATGATCATTACAAAATTATATGAAAAAACTAAGGAGCATTGCTAACGATATATCGTCATCCGGTACTAAAACGGTTAACCGCGTTATACAAGAGTCTACTGTAAATTAGTCATCACCGTTCTCATTTTTTGAATATAACTTGTAGAATGAAAACGATACGATTGAAAGAAATGAAAAGTAAAGAGCTTCAAGTCGCAGTGCAAATACCTTGCACGCATTTAAACCATGCACGCCTGTTAGCTCTCATTACAAGTATTCAAACGAAACCGGCATGTAAGACTGCGTGTGTTGATATAACTCACACATCGTTATCACGATAAATACATCTATACACATATACAACAGACCGGGTCGCTCGCAAACCGGTCACCTACGTGAAGGAGCTACACTCAATCATCGTCGGTCTTTCAGTAAATACTCACACGTATAACGTGCCGGAAAGTCTTTTTTGCACGCATATTAAAGTAGTGCGAATCGGTAAAAACATACCCGAGAAAACTTGGCTGTGAAGGTACGACGGTTTTTCGTCTATTTGCAGATTTTTCGGAAGAGCCATGTCGACAGACGTAAGGGGAGTTGTCCTGTCCGGCACCGAACTGGCAAAGTGAGTTGAATTAATTTACATTGCGAAAATAATACACTAAGATTTGCACGAAATAACTTCACGAGGAACAACATAGAGATACATTGGATTCATGAAAATGTAATATCGCGAGATTGGGAATTTAGGCTTGAGATTTAACTTCACGTTTCTTTTTCATCGATTTTTCAAAGAGATCTTTATTCGTCAAACGTGCATTTTCAAATGAATACGTTAGAAATAGATGCATTTCGGTTTAGTTTTACTAAGATCTAGGGGTCGATAGTGTTCGAGATCTATTTTCCTAACCTTAGAACGAAATCGTACGGAAAATTGAACCTGAAATTTAAACTCACCTTCCACAATTACGATTCTTTTTCTGTGTGAGGTTAGGAGAGCCTCCAGAATTCAAATTATGTAATCATTCCGAGTATCATACTGAAATTGTAGTACAATCATGTAAGATCGGCACGATAATTAAACGATTACCGTGATCTCGGGGGGCGGTTAAACTACGAATTACGTTTAAAGGTAGAACAATGAGCTTGGCTCGTGCGCAAGGTGGCGCGCAAATTTAAAATCCTGCGTGACCGCAACTCTACGATATACGATTTTCTAATCCACATTAAACATATTTTTTTAATAAATTAGATGTTTCAACAAAGTTAAATGTTTTAATGAAATTCCTACATGTATCCTCGATTAAAAAAGTTTCGTATAATTTATTGAATTACACATTTTATGAACGTATAAGTAAAATCTAATAATTATCTGCATTTCGTAGAGAAATTCGACAAAACTTAGCGAAAGATGTGAAGTCTATGAAAGAAAAGATACCAGACTTTTTGCCTGGCTTGGCGATCGTTCAAGTAGGCGGCAGAGAGGATTCGAATGTTTACATAAGAATGAAGATAAAGGCTGCCGACGAAATAGGGATCAACGCCGAACATGTCAAGTTACCCAATACTACAACCGAAGTAGAATTAATAAATCGTGTGAACAAGCTGAACAATGATCCTAATGTCCATGGAATCATTGTGCAAATGCCACTTGACAGTGTGAATACAATTAATTCCCACTTAATAACTGATTTGGTGTCGCCCGCAAAGGACGTCGATGGGTAAGATAATTATTTCTTCGAAAAGAAATATTCACTCTCTAATTGTTTGATTATAATGCTAATAATAGCTTTAAACAATTTAATGACTTCCATAAAAAAGAGTTACTTTGCAGTAACAAAAGGAAGCAACAATGGAAGAGTATTATATGCTTTATTTTCAGAGATACACAATGTAAAAGAAATTGTGTAGAAATCATTTATTATTCCCGATTCGATTATCATGCAACTAAAATTATTTTTCCGACGTTACGGAATACCGAAAACACTCCATGACGTATTTAATGGCGATAAACATGAAAGAAATCACGAATAACATGACCCATGACGTAAAATGTCACGATTTATCAGATAAAACTATAGTAATTTAGAAGTTCAATAACAGCAATTATTTCGTAATTAGATCCTCGTAAATATAACGGACAAATTTAGAATGTCACCAATTAATAATAAATTCGATGCCGTTATTTAACATTGTTTCTTTTAATCTATGTTTTATTTTCAGACTGAACACAATTAACGAGGGCAGAGTGGCCATCGGCGACATGACCGGATTTTTACCGTGCACTCCGAACGGGTGCATTGAACTTATTAAAAAGTACGATGGAAATAGACTTTATTCTTGTAGATAGCATAAATACTCAGCAACTAAAAGTATACTGAAAACATTTAGATCGTTCTAACGATTTAGATCGTTAAAACAGTCTAAAACCGTTCGTCCTCTGAAAAAGCTATCGCTATCAATTTAGCAAATTTACAATAAAAATAATTATTTATATCGAATTTTAAATATTGTTCACTTCACGTATTAATTAGAAGCGGAGTACCAATCGCCGGAGCCCAGGCAGTTGTCCTAGGAAGAAGCAAAATTGTTGGAACACCGGTAGCTGAATTATTGAAATGGCAAAACGCAACGGTTACCGTGTGCCATTCCAGAACGAAGAATCTTTCTCAAGTTGTGAGTCACTTTGACTGAAAAACTGTAAACATTGAAGACAAAGGTCATCAGTACACACGTATAAACACTTAGCGTACACCCTAATTACAGGTTTCTCAAGCCGACATTTTAGTGGTCGGCATCGGCCAGCCTGAGATGGTCAAGGGGAGCTGGATTAAACCTGGAGCAGTCGTAATCGATTGTGGAATCAACTCTATACCGGGTGAGTAGAACTTCATGGTGATCATCTAAAAAAAAGAATCTCTTGGAAAACACTTATTAAATATTTAAAGGCGAAATGAATAACTGAAATGTCTTGTAAAAGGGTGAATACCATGGAAATGACATGAGTAAAGTATTATTAAATATATAACTGCTGTTATCTTTAATGTTTTTACTCTATAATAATTAGTCATTTCAGTAGAAACGCTTCTACTTCCATAGAAATCAGGGAGCGGGTGAAATATCGCTGATATTCAGGGTGTTAAAACAAAAATGATGATACTTTGTACAAGAATACTTATTTTAAATTGTATTTGTTAAATTTTGATGTTATAAAAAGTATCATTTTCTTCTATTGTGCAGAACCTTCGTATTAATTACCGTAACAAAAAAACGATAGCCACATACCATTCTTTATCGATGTTTATGCGAGAATCGTTAGCGTGCCCTTTCTACCGGCACACAGAGATCTCAGATTTCGAAACATGACGAAAGTGTCGTCGGGGACACAAACGGGTTACTAAATTCTTTAGTCTAGTTTTAGTCGTCACTGAGAACGCGAATGGTATGTAACGCGTTATCTAAAAGGCTTCACGTTAATTTAACACACATAGAATCTATCTCTCTTTCATAATATTCAAGCAAACATCTTGAGTATAACGAAAGAAAATGTTAATCGAAATATAAACTACATTATTCCGAGTTCAATTGCCGATGTTGAAACCATGTGTAGATTTCGTGTAATAGTACTAAAATAACGAACAGTATACTAATAACAAAAGATGAGTTCAAATCTTCGTAAATATTTGCAACGATAATATAAAAGAATGAAATATATTTCTAGATCCAACGAAAAAAAGTGGACAACGTTTAGTGGGTGACGTTGAATACGCAGAAGCTGCGAAAGTAGCTTCCTACATCACCCCTGTACCCGGCGGCGTTGGTCCGATGACCGTAGCCATGTTAATGAAGAACACCGTAATATCCGCGCAAAGAGCAGCAGAGAAATTATTGAATACCGAATGGAAGCTTAGAGTACTGAAAATTAATCCACAAAAGCCAGTTCCAAGCGACATAGCGATTTCAAGAAGCCAGGAACCAAAACCGATCACCGCTTTAGCCGAAGAAATAGGGTTGTTGCCGAACGAAATCAGCCCTTATGGAAGTAAAAAGGCAAAGATTGGCTTGAGCGTTCTGAAACGACTGAAGCATCAACAAAATGGAAAATTCGTAGTGGTTGCTGGTATCACGCCAACGCCATTCGGCGAGGGAAAAAGCACCACGTCTCTTGGGTTGGTGCAGGCTTTAACTGCGCACAAGGGAAGAAATTCGTTCGTTACTTTAAGACAGCCGAGTCAGGGTCCCACGTTTGGAGTTAAAGGTGGTGCTGCTGGTGGAGGATATTCACAGGTAAAATTAAGTGAACGTAGGAGAAACGTATCTGTTTAGGGAGGCTGTTAATAACGACTGTGAATAAATATATAGTTTTTTAAAACGCTAAGTTCCATGCCGGTCCGAGAGACAACTCGCGAGGTTCGTCGTTAATGTAAAACTTAATCAGTGTTCTCCAGGAACCGGCACAATGTAAAGTCTACTACCCGCCTATGGGTACTTTTTAAAGATTAATGTAAAATTAATGTACATTTTCTAGGTCATACCAATGGAAGAATTCAACTTACATTTGACCGGTGATATCCACGCTGTCACTGCAGCCAACAACCTCCTCGCGGCTCAGATCGACGCACGATATTTCCACGAAAGTACCCAAAGCGACAAGGCTCTGTACGACCGATTGGTACCGACGATCAAGGGAGTCCGAAAATTCTCGAAAATACAATTAAGACGCTTAGAAAAGCTTGGAATTACAAAAACTGATCCCAACAGTTTAACAGATGAGGAACGAAAGAAATTCGCAAGACTGGACATCGATCCAGAGAAAATCACTTGGACACGAGGTACAGCATTGTTCTACATAATAACAAAATGATTGGAATTTGTATTGTTATGAATAATTTCGTTTTACAGCGGTGGATATAAACGATCGATTTTTGCGCAAGATTACCATCGGTCAGAGTCCAACGGAGAAAGGCAAAACACGGGAAACCTCTTTCTGCATTTCTGTCGGTTCTGAAATAATGGCGATACTCGCACTATCTAACAATGTTGAGGATATGAAACAAAGACTCGGTAACATAGTAGTCGCATTTAGTAAGAGCGGAGAACCATTGACTGCAGAAGATTTTGTTAGTATATATACAAGCTGAAAAGAATAATGGTAAAGTTTATTCTTCGATAAGTAACTTTAAATTATCTAGGGAATGACGGGAGCAATGGCTATCCTACTGAAAGATGCGATAGAACCAACGCTTATGCAGTCGCTGGAAGGAACACCGGTAATGGTTCACGCTGGACCATTTGCAAACATTGCACATGGTTGTTCGTCAATTATAGCAGATTCCATCGCATTGAAACTTGTTGGGCCACAAGGTATCGTAATAACGGAAGCTGGCTTTGGATCGGATATCGGTATGGAAAAGTTCTTCGACATTAAATGTCGAACATCCGGTCACGTGCCAAACGCTGTCGTGCTCGTTGCAACTATCAGAGCTTTGAAGATGCACGGTGGTGGACCACCGGTAACGACTGGTGCAGCCTTGCAAAAGGAATATCTCGAAGAGAATCTTGAATTGGTTAGAAAAGGTCTTCCGAATCTTCAAAAACACATTAGTAATGGAATTAAGTTCGGTGTTCCGGTAGTAGTCGCTATCAATTCTCACATGTAAGTTTCTGCGATAATGTGACTCAAGAAAAGCTTATATATTTTTCTAGATCCTTGTGAAATATGTGAAAAATAAGATTTCAAGCAAAATTTAATACTTTAGGACCGATACACAAGCGGAGTTAGAACTCGTAAAACGAGCAGCGATAGAAAGTGGTGCAGCGGATGCAGTAATATGTAATCACTGGTCCGAGGGTGGTGCTGGCGCCGTAGAACTCGCAGACGCTGTTATCGCTGCTACCGATAAGCCAAGTAACTTTAAACTACTGTACGATCTTGACGCCGGCATTGAAGAAAAGATTAACGTCATCGCGAAAGAAATGTACGGTGCTGGAAAAGTTGTGCTTACAGACGCGGTAATATATGTATTTAAAAAGAACTACATTTACTGTTATATGTAAACTACGGAGAATTAACATAGTGTTCATCATACAGGTTCAAGAAAAAATCAACACGTACAATAAACTTGGATACAATAAATTCCCGCTTTGCATGGCCAAAACATCGAATTCGTTAACCGGAGATGCATCTATCAAGGGTGCACCAACAGGTTTCACATTAGATATCACAAATATATTCGTATCCGTTGGCGCAGGATTTGTAGTACCTATGGTGGGAGAGGTAACTATATAGCCATGAAATAGCGGCCAATATAGTTTAAATTTCTCAATAACTATATATTAACACTATATTTTTTCTTAGATAATGATGATGCCAGGTCTATCTACCAGGCCAAGTATTTACGATATGGACTGGAACAGCGAAACAGACGAAATTGAAGGATTATTTTGAATGTGCCGTTACATTGTCAGTATCATAAGCATTCCTACAATACGTGATATCATACATGCCCGACATATCTATGATTATTAAAGTACGATTTTTTTTATTAAAGTGCCTATCTATTACATATTATGTACAATATATACATTAAAATACAGTATTTTATATACTTAACAACGGAAATCTCATTTTACACGTTTTACAAAGTAATAAACAGTTTATAGTACTTTTTCACAAGCACGGAATTTGGCAGAACGCGATCGAGGATTTCTTTCCACCTCCTCAGGTTCAGGAGTCAATATGTGTTTGTGTAACATTTTCCAAGGTGACTTTCTGTTTTCTTGTAATTCTTCATCGTCGTAGGATTTATCATAATTAGAATATTTCAATGGTATTTTATTAGCTACCTGATCCAGAAGATTTCCTGTAATATGTCGTTTAACAATTGTGTCCTCCAGAGAATGAAAGGATACAGTTACCATACGACCGTTAAATTTCAGATATGCTCCAGCAAGGAGAACAGCATGATTAATTTCATTTAATTCATTGTTTACAAAAATTCTTAGAGCCTGAAATGTTTTTGTAGCACAGTGAGAAAATCTTCCAAGCTTATCCTTTCTTATTTCGCCAAGTTCAGATTCAATAAGCTGAGCTAACTCGTGGGTGGTTTTTAAGCTTCTGAAGGTATAGCGAGTATCAATAATAGCACGCGCAATTTTCTTTGCACGCTTTTCTTCGCCATAGACCCTCAAAATACGAGCTAAATCCATTTCACCGATTCTCTCTAAGACATCGGACGCAGTAGGTTCCATTGGACATCTGAATCCATCCATCCTCATATCTAAAGGCCCATTTTTAGATATAGAAAAACCTCTCTCCGCAATGTTGAATTGCATCGATGAACAACCAAAGTCAAACAAGAATCCATCTATACTATTTTTTTGTACTTCATATTCACAAAGTAGCTCTGGCAATTCTGAGAATCTTCCCAATAGGGGTATCACTTGTCCAGGATATTTTTCTGATAATTTCTGTGCATGTTGATATGCAACAGGATCTCTGTCCAATGCAAAAATCTTTACGTCTGGTGAAGACTGTAAAATTCTTTGGGCATGTCCACCGGCACCAAACGTCATGTCAATGTATATTTTCCCTGGAGATGGTTGTAAGTATTGTAATACTTCTTGTGCCATAACTGGCACGTGAGGTTCATTGACATCATTATACGTCTCGCTGTATTTTCTTATTATACTTAAATGATAAGAGTCATTCTTCTTGAATGGCAAATGATGAAATGTTCTACTAATATGTTTCATACTACTATACTTGCCATTTATGATACAATGTGTACTAAGTATCAGTTTTCCTAAGTGTCTGTGCATATCTCTTAATAGCTGCATATATTTTGTAAAAGAATCCTCTATCCTCTTCTTCGAGGAATTTTAACATTTCAGGCGTAAGAGCCAAGTTACATTGCTCCCTTGTTAAACCACTAGCAGTACTCGTTAGAGAACGACTATATAATTGGCCGTAATGATTTGAAGCGATTCTCTTTAAAGACATATAATAACGATCACATACCTCTGGTTTTAATTGACCATTGCTTGCATCACCCTTCGAAAATGCAACTTTAATTTGGTCACGAATATGTTGACTGAGATCCCTAAAGTAAACATTGTCTACGTTAAAATTCCACGGAATGTTGTGGATATATAATATAAATTTATTATTCAAATAGGTCTTTATTACGTTTCAAAATAGAACCTAAACGTGTTTTAAATAACATCGAATTTAAAAAATACAGTAACTTTACAGGGAAAGCTTTCTAAGAAAGAATGAAAGCTATTTGATACAATTAAATGACGCCTTAAAATATTCCATAGCACTGTATTACCTGCCAGGTTTTGATTTATCTAGTGGCCAATTTTCCAATAACTTCATAAAATTCTTGTAGGTACCGGCCATGATGGCGTTCACAACGTGCGGTCAGTCATTATGTAACAGAACCATGATGTGCCATCTCTATAAGAGAGATACTCATAATCAAGTTTCGAAAAATGTTTCGTGTTAATATTTGTAGGGAGCGGTGGCGTCACCGAATTTAGTGGCTGCATTAGACGACAGAAGGCGATAGTATCTCCGAATTAAGCGCGTTGAGTACAAAATTTGAAATATAACGGGCTCAATAACTTTCATGTTTTCTTTGAATACTGTCATTTTTCTCAGAAAAAAGAGAGAAAGCGTTACAACGGCTGCTATACTAGTAATGTAAAAAATTGTATTTCGCAGAGCAGTAAATTTTACCAAATGCTACCACGACATTACGTTCGAATATTTGTTGAGCACGGATGCAATATTATTATAGTGCTAGGCCCGTAAGATCACCATAAATAGAAGGTAGAATTAGAATTAGGAGTTTAGAATAAGAGAACCTTGTAAAGGGAAATCAATATTATCCTCCCAATTATTTTCGTTCTATTATATTATTATATTATGTTATCAATAAGCATTGATCGACACGCAGGCTCGGGTACCCCGGGTTCGCCAAACCCGTACCTGCCAGCAAGAGCTGACAAGCCCCTGGGGGAAAATAGCTCTAAGGTGATAAATTTTCAAAAATTATTACAAAGATTACAATTTTAAAATCTACTTAGGGTTTTAATTGTTCCAGCTGACAATGTGTACGGCAGATTTACCCGGGGATTCGATACTTGCACTATCAAATCTATATAAAAGTAATTACGATTTCATCGCAAAAGGCAAGAAAAATTTCGAATGCAATATAAGCGAATACATCAAAGCTCATGTAGAAAGTATTAAACTTATGAACAACTGAAAGAATGAACAAAACATTATCCGTCATCCGAGAGGTTTCAAAGTAACACGGACAACGATCAAGAACGTGCTCTGACCTTTACCGTGCACGCAAGCTGTCGTCACGAAAACATGTCGCAACCTGTGAACGCATTAGTCACACAGAAGAAAAACAAATGATTTCTACGTAAACTGTTAGCATTTTGCTTATCTAACGACGTAATGAATCAAATAAATGTAAAATTCTTTATTCTACATTGTGAAAGTTTGGAACGTAATATTAAAGATGGAGAATAGTTGAATAGTATCTAAAGACTTCTAGATTTATTCGAACTCGCAGCCATTTGCTCGTTATTGCTTTCAATGCGAGAAAAATAACAAAATAAAAGTTCTCGAGACATTTCGTATAATACGCAGGTGACGTCGCGTGGTGAATTCTTATCACCTTCTAAGTTACATCTATAATTCCTACACCTGCTTTAGTCTGCAACAATTTCCTTACAGAATTGGTTATATCATTTATTTCAGTATACTAACATACTTATTCGACGATCCCTTCTTTCTTCTGATCCCTGTTTACGCCTTCGCAACTCTTCTAGCAGTCCTGTTGAAAGAATCCGTAGTTGATAGGTATGGAACGATAAAGTGAGGCCACAGACGAGGTATAGCAGAGATCCTATATCTCGTCTGTGGTAATGCCACGTAGTAGATATACGAGAGGACTAGTATTCCGTAACCGATAAATTAGGAAATTTGTAGAACGACACTCACAGCGAATACATCTTCACGGCACCAAGCGAAGAGAGAGAATGAGGCAGGAGCCCCCTCTAGCAGGAGTGGGGAATGCTTGCGGCGGCTCGAGTGCCGCATGGTGGGGGGAACGGCGGACCAATCGAAATGCGGCTACAAGTCACGCGCTACACTGCCTGTCCTCCAGCGCGCCACGATCAATATTTTAAAAAATTTCAAACAATTTATTCTAGAATATGTTTTACCGGACAGTTTATTCGAAATATTTTAAAAATAATAGTTAACCGCAAGTTTCCGTGAGTCTGTCGTTATAGCTTGAGGTTTTAAGTTTTCTTTCATAAAGTAGGAGAACTAAATAACGTACAACTGCAATAAAAGATCTTTAATATTATATTCTACAATGCGCAAGTTTAAGTCTTAAATTCGAAATATAGCAACACTAATAAACAAATACAATAAGCCAGTAATCCATACGAATTTCCCATTGATCTTCGTGTCATTCATTTCGCAAACCAGAATCTTTACGCCGGTTTCTCTGTAATATCGTCTGTATTTTAGATATTACACTGTAAATGTAATAATCAAACATTTGTATTGATACGTACGAAGCTGGAAAGGCGTTGTCTGCTTTTAGGAAACTGTTCCCCATTTTCATTATCTACTTCATTCACAAAATGTTGTACAGTACTTTGTAACTTCAGATTTGTGTCATTTTGTTGAATCATCCTATCAGAGGACAACACTGATTTTCCATCATTATCAGGCTTCACTGTTACCACATTTGTAGAGTCCTCAGCAGCCTTATCAGTTTTCCATACTTGAAGTAATGTTTCAGAATTATAAAATGGATATACTGTGTAAACAAATGCCCATGGTTGTTGTTGTTCAGAATATTCATAATCATTATCTTGAGAGCATACTTTGCAAACGGAAATAGCCAGACTCAATATCAACTGCATACAAAAAAATTTATACAATTAAATGATGCTACTGGTAACATGTTGAATGTCACGCGAATTTTATGAAATTTTAATCCTCGATTTATATGCCTAAGGGTGGCATTATCGGAGGGAAACACGGAGACTTATTCCTGGACGTTTTTAAGATTGCATAAAGTTACTTTGTTAATTATTTTCTACTTAAATGAAAACTTACAACCAGTGGGAAGTCCATCTTGCTAGCGTATGAGAATACTGACTGTTGCTTCATGGAATTGTTCTCATTTTATACCGAATGTGCCATTTTAAATACTTCAGTATGAACTTACTTTGACAGATTATCCATATTAAATTTCAAGGCCAGAATACCTGACATGTCTTAGAATTACATCATAAAATCTGTTAAAGGCTTACAAAGTAGCATGGAAGGTATAAAAGTAATGCAAAAACATATATTAAATATAATAACTTACAAAGAACATTTTTATTGATTAACATACACATAAAAATATTATATTTTGAAGTGGAACATGTGCTTTCCAGAAAGAAATTTATCTCTCAACAGTTTCCATAGGTATAACATTGCATCCTAGCAGACCATTACCATCCCAAGGACGCGGAATTAAACTTAAGTCTGTGATATTAGATCCACGCTTAATTTTCACATCCACAGATTTATACCTGCTATTTTCTACTAATGTTCCAATGTTCTTCAGTGATTTAAAATTCCGGTAATCAATGGAACCAAATTTCAATATGAGATCGTCAACCCTGATCCCCTAAAAGTTAATACATTTAAAATTTCTTGTAATGTTATACAAATACTTAAGTGTGTTAATAACATGTTATTTACTGCTGTTTCAGCCGGAGAACCTGGAGACACCAAGTTTACCCTCAGGAATGGCTCAAATTGAATGGTCTCCTGAATATTGCTAGTTGTAGCTGTTTCAAAACATTCTGCCTCGGTTCCAGCCATTGCGTGTAACTTATGTAAGCCTTCCTCTATTTTATTCATCAGAGCTTTATGATCATTTCTAAGACCTAGTCACTCAATAACAAGCTAATAAGTTTAAATTATTGGGAATTCTATGTAATGACAACAAATTACAATAGAACATAGACGCACATATTATCTTGTGTCTAGTATGCCTGACTTGATAGACATCGACATCGTTTCTTGGATAGCCTTCGGTATCCACCAACGTTTCATCCATATCGACATTATTCTGTAAATTTTAATAAAATACACCGTGAAACATTCGAAAATTCAATGGATTATGATACTTCTCAATTATATCGTAATATTATGACTGTGATGTCACGAGTCTCATATTTTACGCACGTGTAAAATATTTATACGTACAGAATCGAGAATTTCTTTCAAGGCTTTTAATTCCGACTCAATTTTACTTTTCTCCTTCATCAGCTGAAGTACATGATCTTTAGCTTCTTGTAGTTCCATGTCGACCACCATTTTTCACGTCGAATGATGCATAGTAAGCAATCAGTGCCGTATCTAAATACAATCCTCCCCTCGTCGATTGTTATAATCGTTAACATACTTTATAATTGTTAGAAATGATCAAGAAGGATAATTCTTTATATGTAACAGGAAATACAAGTATTAAAATTAATTTATTTCAGTTGGGCAACGAATCTTTGGACATATAACTTTATTAGACATAAACGTAAAAGTATAGTCGGTTGTTTAAAACATTTGTAACTTCAAAAACAGTGACTTCAAGTATCGCGCTTCGTATACAACTGTCTGTTTACCCTGAGGGGCCACGGAGAGCATATCCTGAATATCAAAAGGCTGTTCTATTACTGTGACTACGTCTCTTCCGTAAACTGTAAGTAGATAAAATAAACGTTATTAAGTATACAGAAAGGACAGAGTCAATAAATAGTGACTACCTTCACAGTGTTCTAAGAATTGTATACATTCTTGTAACGTAGCGTCTTTCAGAACCACTAGTTGCTTGGCTAATTGTTCAAAGAGAGACAAGAAACATCTCTTCGCGTAAAACCAAGTGTCGGTGCCTAATTTTTTATTGTAAGGTTCCAAACTCTTCATAACACGCGAAATACCGAACTCGTAATTTCCTTTGGAACAATATAACGTTCCGATTACTAAATTCACGATGCATAAATGAAACAACTTCTTATCCTGATCTTCTCGAGAAACCGCCTGCTCCTCTTTTTCTATCTTTTTCATCAGACTCTCAGCCTCGGCATTTTGCGAAGTCATGATATAACTTACGCACAAATTTGCGAGTACTATAGCGCTTACATCTAGAATCTGTAATTTGAATGTCCTATATGCTCATGAAGAATTAGAATGATCATAGAAATGTGAAGAAGTAACAAAGACTAACATTATCGTATTTTTTTCTAACGATCGGCTCATAAAATCCCGTTGCTTCTTTAAATTTGTTTTCCTGCATGAATAGAGTATGGGCTACGTTCAGTTTCCATATATCGTGCTCGTTGCAAAACTCAACGCTTTTCCTGAAGATTTTCTCAACTTGCGTGTAATTCCCGAGATCCCAATAAATTTTAGCCTGTGCCATTAAAACAGGCATGTATTTTTCCAAAGCTTCTTCGTAATCGTTTACCGCTTTTTTAACCGCATTGTCATCGTGATTTAATCTCGCTTCTTGCACCCGTTTCGTTGCTTTCCTTAACATTTCCATATGTTTATTACCAAGATCATCAAATTTACGATACGCTTCTTCGGGTGAAGTTTGTTGCGTGATTAAGGCATCCAAAAAATCATATAAATACTGAAAGCATAGATATGTTTAATTACCTAATAAGAGTAACGATAGCAAAGCAGTGACATATATTTTCAAATTCATGATAATGATAATACATTTTCTCTTGTCTCCCATTAATTTAAAATTGATACGGCCCTGTAACAGTGTTGTGACAAATCTAACCTACGATATCTCGCGATTTGTTCGTAGCTCTGTTGAGAATGTAATTGCAAAGAATTGAGAGAATATGTATTCGATATAATACATATAAAATGGCAAGTTGTAAAGTAAATCAGATATTTCTCGGTGAAGTTGCGTCCGTTCAAAATTACGGCGCATTTATCCGAATTCCGGGTTGCTCGCAACACGGTTTAATACATAGAACACAGGTATTATGACGATATATGTCGAAGGAATACTATGTTTCTGTACCGTGATATAGAAAAATTTATATTTAAATTGATCTCATCAGGTAAGCTCGACACATGTCGACGATGTTGGGGAAGTTTTGCAAAGAGGAGAGCGAATATGGTGTAAAGTCATCTCTATCGGGGATGATGGTAAGATAGCATTGTCTATGAAGTATGTAAATCAAGGAAATGGCATGGATTTAGATCCTAATGGAGTTGAGCTCCAAAAGGATTTGCAAAAGAAGAAAACTGTGGGTAGACATGAGCGTAAATCTATACAACTGGAGGCAGTTTTGAACACCACATGTACAAAGTGTGGAACACATGGTCACTTATCTAATGATTGTTTTATGGCCCCAAATGGGAAAAAGTATGAACTTATACCAGAAATCGAAGAGGAAATTGTTGAGCAGTCACAAGTTGAGGTAAAGGAGAAAGAGAAAGAGAAAGAGAAAGAAAAGAAGCATAAATCTAAGAAGCTAAAGAAAAGGAAAAAATCCAAGAAGTCTAAACAAAATACGGATGACAGTGATTCCGATGAAAAAAAGGCATTGAAGAAAAAGAAGAAGAAATATTACAAGGACCAAAAGAAAAAGAAAAAAAAGCACGATAGTACCTCCAGCGATGAAAGCTCTAGCGATAGTTCTACTTGTGATGTAAAGGCTCATAAACGAAAACGATCTGAGAGTTCAGAGACACGTACAAAGAAGTGTAAGCATTCAAAGAATAAACATCCTGATCAATGAAAGTTGATGAAGTATAATTTTATCAAAAATGAAGGCTGACTTGCTCTATGGTACTTTTCAAACTTTTTATCACATTAACCCACACTTAATAGAAGTACTGTGAAGAATGAATTTCTAATGCATTCAACATTCCAATAAAGTAAGAGAAAAACTTACTGGTGTTAAATACTTATATGTCAGATGTACATTTTCTGCCAGAACATCAGCAGCTAAATCATAATATTGGTACTTGCAATATAACAGTAACAAATTAGCGAATGTTTCTGGTGGAAATGGATTTTGTTGTAATAAAAATTGAAGTTTCTCAAACCCTTCACTTGGCTTGGTGTCCATATTTATTAATGCTTGATTGTGCAGAGTAACAGCATCGAGCTCTTCTTCTGATCTTGGTGGCATATCTGTTAGTGCTTCTTTTGCTGCTTCAACTAAGAATAACGGATAACTATTACCAAATATAAAATTTATTAGAACGCATAAAGCTCTTTAAATATAATTACAATTTTGCAACTGGTACTCTATAGCAGCTTTCAGATTAAATGCTTCTGTTAAAGCTGTTTCATGAAGAGTTAATGTATTCCCCACACTACGAACTTCAATACCTTCTGTTGTCATGCCTACACCTAATTCTGGATGTTCTCTTATTCCTTGCTCAATAATATCAGCTAATGCAAAATTATAAAAAAAAGACAAGTGATTTAATAAATATGCAAAAGTAACAGCAATAAATATAAGTTATACCAATATGTTTCAATGATGCCGCGTATTCCTTTAACTTGAAATAACATAGAGCTACATTATAGGACAAATGAGGCTTGAAGCCAGCTATTTGCAATGTATTTGAAAACTTCTTTAAAGCTTGCTCGTATTGTTCCTCCTGAAAATAAAGGAATGTCAAAAATTTCCCTTCCCAGATGCTATTTACTTTATCACCTTGTATAAAAGACATCCTAAATTAACTTCTGTGTCAATATCATCTGCTGGACACTGATCAACAAGATTCTTTGCAACTACAGTATCTTCCTGCCCATACTTTATTGCAGCTTGTAGTTTCTTCACTTTGAACTCTAGATTACTTTGATTAATGATACTGGAACATATCGTCCAAGCTTCTTGATACATACATGCTTGATGTAGGGATTGAGCATGATACAATTTATACACACTTTCATCCGGGCACAACTGAACTAGCTTTTCATAACACTGTGCAGCAGCTATAAAGTCTTGCGTGTAAAAATAACAGTGAGCAAGAAGAGATAAACATGGTCTTGACTGTAAAAGAATTTGTTTGAAATATATTTAGTAAATGTCTAACATATGAGAATTTATCCTCAAATTATGTAAAATATCATAATGTCACAGTACATACATTAGGGTGAGAATCTAAAAGTGTGATTAATACTTTTATTGTTTCTGCATATCGTTGTTCTTTAATCTGAAAAATGTATGTGTATGTATTTTCATTTGTTTGTCTAGAATTCACGTAAGTAGGGAGATTAAAGAAAAATATTTAAATGTAATGAATACAGTCACAATAAAAGTACCATTGTATAAATTGTTTTCGTGTATTCTCCGTCTTTTATGTGCACATTTTGAATGAAAGTAGTCATGGTTTTTTGTTAGAAACACTATTTTATCGGCTAAACGCTCGTTATGTTTGTCCGTTTTTAACGAATTCCTAACTATGTAGATGTCTAATTCACATCGTGCATAATGTTTTGATCGAACGGGAAAATCGTAACTATGGAAACATCGGCCCTTCTTATTCGAAAAGATCGGTTTATACGTATTTCTATTTATTTTTCAGTACAAAACTTATTTGCAGCTTGAAATTGAAATAAATGAAGTACCAGAATTTCAAATGTTTCCCTGAAGTATTGAAATCACGGTATCTATCGATAGTCATAAAGATCCATTAAATCAGAAATATTTTCAGTCATTCGATCGCAAGAAACAAGCAATCCTTACAAAATCTTATAAATTTACATATCAGAATAAAATATAATTAAAACGCTGTTCGTCTTCACATTCGTACAATATTCAAATTCGTCCTACAGCATCTATAAGGGCTTAAATATCTCCTCCTAAAGCCAAAAAGAAATAATAAAATTCCTACATTAAAAGTTTTTATTCCCAATCCTTCAAATACTAAACATTGAACAATTTTATAATAACATAAAATTATTTTACAATATTGCCCACAGAAGAAACAATCGCCTTCATCGACATCCGAAGTATTAAAATTCTCCTTATGCTTCGTACGACGAGAAAACCCATTATAAAGTGGCGCTATCTTAAGGCCGGTGAACGGTCAGCCTGCAAAATGCATTGCAAACACCGTAACACTTTTCCAAGGGAGGAATTTATCATAGTGCAATCTGATGTTGATATACGCGCGCCCTCGTGTACGCGGCTGTGTTCACGTACAATAAGAGACCGACAGAAATTGAGTATCGGCGTTTGACCACCGCTACGCCAATCGGTGTTTTGCAGTACCGATTGTGTACATACGTAGTATGTAAAGCAACCGCATGCACGTATAAGCACTGCGGTGTTCCGATAGCGCGGTACTACACCGTACGTCGAGCGAGTGGTGCGTGTGTGACTTCCTTCGTTGGAGAAATGTCGTCGGCACTCGTGGCCACGAAATAAACGGCGAAACATGTCCGGACCGATAGTCAGTCGTCCGCAGACACCCGGCGGTGTCGTTCAAACAGGTGCAACGGTGGTCTGCGTAATCTGCGATAGGACTGACAAGCTGTTGAGGTGTTCACGGTGCAAGGCCGTATTCTACTGCACCAAGGAGCATCAAAGGCGGGATTGGAAACGTCATAAAGAATTTTGCACAAGCCATTCCGTGCAATCGATTTTACCGGGAGGAGTTTCGCCTCTGAACGCGAACTCCGTTTTGGAGTCGAATAAGGAAGATACTTCCCTCGGGATCTGCCAGCTCTCTAGCGTACCAGTGGTTTCTAACCTAAACGAGATCACTGTGTCAGACACAACGCGAGGATCTAATGCCATTACCGAAGTTTATCACAACGTGAAACATCTTGGAGGTGCGTAGATGGTTTTGTTCTACTTCTCGGTTGTTTATGAATGTTCGATTGTTAGGGATCATTGCATTTCTTAGTTTTTATTGTTTCGTAATTTAACGTGAATCGTTTATTGTGTTTGTCATTACGTATTTCTTTTGTAAACAGTTTGATTAGCTTTTGATACGTTTCAGAGTCATTGTTTACATTTTTAATCCGATCATGAATTACGTTTTTGCAGATTGTAACAAACGCGGGGAAAAGATAAAAGGGCAATTGGAGCACAAAGACAGTCAGAATTTTAAGAAGAAACCAAACGGTGGTAAAACAAGAAATACCCGTAGTACCAAAGTTGATGGTTGGACATCTCCAATAACGTACGAAGGAAGTTCTGAAGACACGATACTGGGTGCAAGGGCAGAATCTTTAAATCCTGCGCTGGAAAGTTCAAGGATCCTTAATAATCTACAGGAATCAGAATTAGATATGCCTACACAACATTACAACGGCATGAAGAATTTCCCAGAAGTTCAGTTGGCGCGCGAGGAGGAACTTTTGCCACCTTTCCTTCACAGGAATAGGAACAATCTTGAAGAGTTAATTGACGTGATCTGCAGAAATGTGATCAAAGACATGGACAAGTATGGTGTGTGTGTAGTGGACAGTTTCTTGGGCGCCGAGAAGGGCCTTGCGGTGCTAAACGAAGTTTTAAATATGTACAGTGCAGGATTATTTAAAGATGGACAGTTGGTTTCGAATAAAGCAGGTGCGAATGACTTAAAAACAATTCGTGGTGATCAAATTACGTGGCTGGACGGAAAGGAGAAGCAGTGTCAAAATATAGGTATGCTCATTTCACAAGTTGATGCCATCATCATGAGGGCAAACAAGATGCACAACAATGGAAAAATGGGGAACTACACGATAAATGGAAGGACAAAGGTAAATCGAAATTATTTCAGTAAATACCAAAAAAATGGCTAACAAGTTGCACAGTATCCTGAACTGTCAAAGATAATACATTACTATAAAACACACAAATACGCATACAATGTATTAAATGCTGCCTTGCCGCGAAGCATCAAAGAGATGAACAACAATCGAAAAAAGCAGCTCGCCTGAAGCGATAACGATAATTAAATCTCATGTGCATGAATTACGTGCAAGATTTCGATCTGTCCGGCATATAATCGAGAAAAGCTGATAATTATTTTCCGATAGGTCGTACCTAAGAAAATTGACTTCCTTCGCGAATACGGGTCACGATATCAAATATCACGCGTAAAATTAGACCGCCAAATTGAAATGGTACGTCGAATTTGAAATTCCGCTCATCGACGCAATTATTAAAATCCGACATTTATAAAATTCCCTCCCGTGTTCTATTTTCCATCTGAATTTTTCTTCCAAAATAACACTTATTTAACGATCTACAAAAAATCATTATTTTACATCAAAAGAAAACATACGTCTTGCAAGGGAGAATTCTTAAAAAAAAACGCTGTAATAATATCTATATTATTCCGCTATTTACGTTCCACCAGAAATCGTTCAGACAGACGTCAAACATTCCGAATAAACGCAATCACACGAATCCGCATTGCTCATACGCGATTGTTAAGGAACAACATTGGATCGTCGCTCTTTCGCAACGATGCTTGTTGCAATCAAATTAGCAAACTGAAATGCAAAGTCTTTCTCCTGTTCTTCCGTGGCCATTGAGATCCCAACAGCCCGTACGGAAAATTGCGTGCAAATGTCATAAAGGAAGACCGACGACGATCGTACCGTCGTGGTACCTCGGTGCCTTAACCTCGTGGGCGGTGTAAAGAGTAGGGAGAGTCAGGCAGAGAAGGTCAGGATCCGAAATTGCAGCGATCTTTCAGGAGAGCTCGGGCGCCAACGAGTAAAACGAAACGGGTGAGAGTGGGAACCTGCGAAGTGCAGTCGGTCACGTACGCCGTATTGCTAGCTCACTCTGCTCTAAAGCTCTTATCTTTCTGTCTCTCTTCCTCTCTCTCGGTCGTTTTCAATCCTACTCTCTGTCCCCCACCTCACTACCTATTTTTCTATCTATACATCTATTGGTTTATCTATATATCTGTGCACCTATGCATCTTTTGCTGCCTTTATTGTAATTCTTGGGCTTTAACTGTTACCGTCATTTTGTCGAGGTAAATAGCCTACTGTTTTAGGTAGGTGTAGAACTACAGATCTCCGTATCTTTTTATCTCTATGTCCATCTCTTTCGGCTCCTTCTTCTAACTGTTCCATTTACTCTCCCTTTCATCTCCGTTTCTCATTCCCTCTCTATCTCTGACTTCGACTCTATCTCCGTCATTTTTACTCTTCCTTTCTTCTCTTATCCCAGAAAGCCACCCGCGCGTAGTAAGTACCCTTCTCGGTTATCTCATCTTCTGTAAACAGAATCCAAACGTGTGGTTTGGTAAAATGGGTATATACGCACGATACACAAAAGGGGATCCCTGTTTTCTGTCACACCTGTCGGTACGTTGTTCACTTTCGTGAGGGTATTACTTATACATTCCATTGTGCTTGCATTTGCATACCGCACGCAAGAATAACCGGGATACTTTCGATATTTTTTTTTTCTGTTGACTCGAAGGTGTACTTTAAAAGTGAGCATTAAGCGAAATACCGTTTAATGCAAGTCTGCCTTAATAATTTTACGTTTTAGGTATTCTAATTAATACTTCGTGCTTGAGGTAAATCAATAAAATTACTCAAAGTATTCTTACGTTAATGGTAAAGTTAAAAGTACAGAAAGTAATAAATGTAGAGATATGTATAAGGAAAATAGCGAATTGAGTATAATAAAGAAATGTTATTAGCGTCGATTGATATTTAATATTGAAAGATCAGTTCTCTTACCTCGATCGACAATGATAAAAATTAACCGGCAAAGTTTCGAGACAGAAAGTAAAACGGAGTTCGTTGCGAGAGCGTCTTTTCTTGTTTGGTATTTATATAGATCACAAGAATAGCGGACGCTTATTCTATACGTAGAACGCACATGTACTACAAAAATGAAGTGACATTACGTAATGCAATTTCAAGCAAACTTTAAGCTCAACTTCGATCTCGAATTCTTTTTCTTCGACGTTAAAAAATTATCTTAATTCCACAGCTTCTAATTGTGCCGGTAATTATGACAGTAGTTCCACTAATTTATTCTTTCTTTCGAGATACTTAAACTTTCGTTATGAATCGCGCGTTTAATTTTCTCAAATATGATAATTGTCTATTAGACAAAAAAATGAGTCAATTATCAACCCCGTTAAACGGTTCAATTTTTAATTTTGCCAAGTAGATCCATCATATGCTATAAATTCGAATATTCCAGTTTCAATTGTCATAACACAAAGTAAATGGTAATTACAATTTTTCAAATTTATCAATTACAACGCTCATAATCACCTGAAAGTCCGATCGTTTTACATCCAATTTTTTAAATGCAGTCCAAGGTATTTTAAAATCTTGCAGACATGTTTATGTAGGGATCCGCTAATTTCTATGGTTACGGCAGAATTACCGTCTCTTTCTTCGAAAATATGGTAATAAAAAGTCTTCTTTTATTGTACCTTCGGCACACGAGACTCCAAAGTGTAAATATGCTCGCGTCTGACCGTTCGTTTTCTTCGAAATGCTCAGAAACGGCGAGCTGCATCTCTCTAACCTTCGTGAAGGTTAAAGAATCGACGAGGTGCGATGTATGCATATGCACATGCGTCTTTGCATGGTTATGCATATATACGCGGATGCAAGCGCGCCAATCGTCTAGGGACAATTTTAATCCTCCCTCGGTGAACTTAATTCCGTTGCGATATTTATCGATTCCCGCTTACGCTCGGGATACTTTTGATATAATTTGTAATTGTAATCCAACATTTGTGATGCCGATTTTACCTCCTTTTTTTTCTTTACACCGTTTCAATTTTATCGCGATCGAGTGACGCCTTTTTGTAAAATAGAATTAATAAAAATTGATATTAAACTATTTATATCTTAATATCAACTATTTATAATTTTTAAATTTTAATATTATAAATGAAATAAAATTGGCGTATCTTGAAACAGTCGAAATGAAAGTATCATACTGAGCATTTCTGCACATTTTAATTTCGAAATTATAGTGCCTTGCATACATGTTAATAATAATATTGTAATATTAATATAGAATTTGATTAATATTTTAATATTATTATTAACCCAATTCCAGAGCACTATAATTTAAAAATTAAAACATGAAAAAATACTCAGTAGGTCACTTCAATATCTGTTGTTTCAAGATAGTATAACTTTACTTTTCTATTATCTGTAATAGTTGATCATTTGACAAAAAATCGATGATAATTGGAAAAGTGAAAACCTGTTAATAAGTTTCCGACAAATAAGATATTAAAATCATGGATTATTATTATTTCTGAGTCACAGAAAGATAGGAAAGATACTTCGTCTTCAGTGTCCTATTATTACAATTCTTTAACGACGCGGCTACTTTACTAAAGGGATTTTTAAAAATGTGTAAATCTTCCAAACGTCTAAAGCATTAAGATTCAACGTTACACCTTTGAATATTTTCGTCGACGGTATTCGCAGACTTGGCTTTGCATACTTTTACGTTCGAGGTAAATTTAGAATACGCTGGAGATAACGAATCATTTTTCCTTGTCTAATATGTGACGCGGTGTTTATAGTCATAAAGGAAGTTACAATGGTTTATCCCGACGTGGCGACGATGTACATCTTGTTATTTAGTTACGATTCAACGACAACAGAATGATCGAGATATGTAAATTACACCTCGAATTCATACTGCTTTCTTGGTAGAAAGTCGTCCTGTTTCTTCACCTCTGGATTTATGATTATGTTTACTCTTGTGATAATCATGAAATCTCTCGGAAAAAGCCACCTGTAGGCTGGAAGTCATAATTTAACCAGTTAAATAACCGAGGAACAAATTTTTGTTCCTTCCCCAAAAAGTTACCATCCGCCACTGTCGTCATGCCTATTGAAGTAGCAGTCTGGGTATGACGAAATATTTCGTCATACGCAGTTAACAGGTTAAGTTTGAATACTAAAGTGCTTCAAAGATGTTTCTTCAAAGGGCTTTAATAAAAGTTGATGGTTTTCGGGAATTTTCGTACTGTAAAATGTGCATTATAGCTTCGATGGTTTTGCAGATCATTGAAAACCGCAGGTCTTTTTGATCTATTAAAAATTCTGAGATAGAAATTTATACTAGTCGTAATATAATCTTTGACACGTGTACTGTTTGAGGGCTTTGGTAACGATGAAGATGAATATGTAGTCTTTTGAATAGCAAGATTAAGTTGTCATCTCTTGAGAACGTTCCCCTGGCAGTAATTGTGACAGGCCACATATTCTTTGAGATATGTATCTGGACTCTTGTTTTTGGATACGCGAATTTTCTGAAAAGAGAGCATCATCTTTGTTAACCCCTTGCCCTACAATAACGAGTGACACTCGTGATGAGGAAAATGGGATAGGAAATTTTCAAGTTTTGCAAAACCTGTGAAATTGAAAAATTGAGGCGCGACGCGATAATATTATTCCTGTAATATTAACACTAGATTTACGGAAGGCGTCAAATTGACGGATTCCTACTTTTTTAAAAACGGTTTTCAAATTCATAGAGACGTGGTACAGTCAATATTTCACTTGTATCTTATAATATACAAATTACTTAACCGATCTTCGTCTTTATCCGTTGATCCCCCTTTTTTCAAAGCACTTATTTAATATATTTAAGTGTGACCGATTTAACGACCGTAAATCTAGTGTTAATATAGCGTTAAATTATACGGTATATCAAGAATCAATAATCAATTTTTATTTTAGCAATTAAATTCTGAATTATTGCGGAGGCAGTTAGAAAACAAACCGTAGGGCAAGGGGTTAAACGCGTCAATGTTCTTGTCATTGCTACAAAGTAATTCAACCACGTTGCAATATACATTGGTTCAATATATTTATTAGCCGTCTATTTTTAAAGCGACACAAGTCACTTTATTTTCAATCGAGATATTTAGGGTTTGCGTTTCAACGTGTTTAAAAATATTGATGCCAATATTCAAAAAGGATAGACTTGGATTTGTTATCTTGGATACCTATATTTTTATCAGTGTAAATTATTACGTCTAGTCATACAAAATCACCGTTTTTGGTTATGGTAAATTGACTTATTAAAATTGTACGTTTTAGACGATATAACTACAGTAAAGAGAGCCAAAATGCAGGACCGAACATGTTAAATTTTTCCAAATTCTAACTCCGGCATAACGACAATTTTAAAAACACAAAACCAATTATGCACCACTCTTTTTTATCAATTTTTCTCACAGACTGCGTGCAAGGAGAGTAACTCAATATCACAAAGTAAAATAACACCTGCTTCCAACTTCTCACTCAGCTGTTTTCCAAACAATTTCCACCACAATCGAGGCAAACGCTCAAACTTTAATCGTCCTATAGTTTACTGAAATACATAAGTAACCTCATTGTTTCCCCCGTCCGTTCTCCATTGTTACTAACATCGCGCTCAAAGGTTTATTCGTACTCGAACATCATCGTCGTCCGTTGCAATTTTCATGGAAACTTACCCAGAATATACCATCAGGAGCGAGACGAAGATTTTCACGGATAATAAAAAGGACTCGTGGTCAAAGTCGATGACTCATCGAACAGAAATATTGAACATCTTCGGTCGAAATAAACTCGGTATTCGCTAATGCATCTTGCGGTACACGATAAACCACTCAGTACGGAGTTTTAAACCTCACCTGCGAAAATGTCACGTAGTACACCTGTAATCTCGTCGCGCTTTCATTTTTAACTCTCACGGTGATTACTGGCTTTATCGGTACGAGAGCTGTTGTATTTGTTTTATTGCGTAATCTGTCGCGGATTGAAATTACGAGTGCAAAATAAATTCAAAAGGGACTAGGTTCGCTATGGACGTTAAATATTCGTACTGTTAGTCAGTGGGTTCGAATTGAAATTCTTCGTCTCAGGGAAAATTTCTCCTAAATTATTAATTAATACGTTGACTGCCATGGGGGGTCACCGGTGACCGGCGCTATTGAATTGAATAAAATTTCATATGACTTTTAAATTGTAATATTTACGAATTCGTTAATTCAGTCAATATTTACGCGTTGGTCTCAAAAAGGTAAAGTCCTGCTGTCTATCTATCTCTTTTTGTCTTTAACGTTTTTGCTTTGTAGAGATGTGATTTTAATAGAAAAAGTTTCACTTCGGTAGAAATGATGAAACTAGCGAAATACCGGTGGCATTCGACGTGTTAATAGATCATAGTCTCTGTGGTACGGAAACCATCTAAAACAGTGAATCCTAAACGAAATCACCATAGGAAATAAGGTGCTGTGATGGTGAAAGAGGTAAAGGCTCGGACTTGTGTTGAATGGGTTGGAATATAAATTCTCCGTCATCTCAGGGAAATGTTGTCTTAATTCAGTAATTAATTTTCTCTGTAATTCGGAACCCACCTAGAACAGTAGGTCCTAAACGAAATGACCACAGTAAATAAGGTGACATGATAGTTGAAGAGGCTCGAACTCGCGATTATTGGGTCCAAATGTGAACTTTTCGTCATCTCAGGAAAATGTTTCCGAAATTATTATCTACTGTATCATAACCTCGCAAATTCGGATCCTAATTAAAGCTGCACATTTTGAGCAAAACGATCATAGTATTGAAATTCAAGCAAATGCTGAAAATAAATAAAAGAAGATAGTTGACAATATTATTCTGAAATATTTATTATATATTAGAATATTTAAAATGTTTGTGTGTAAGTGATCGAACAAGAGGCAAGTGAGGGATTAAAATTTTACCGTAAAAATTTGTAGATCGCTGCAAGTTGAATTGTCGGGTAGCAAAACTCGTTTAGCTAGTTTAGACGATTCCGATTGTAAAAATAGACTGTTCGATTTAAAGAGCAATCTATTGGGTTGGCAACTAAGTTCCCGCCGTTTTTTAAAATCTGTTTAAAAGCTTATTTTTCAATCAAAATTAACGACTAATTAATCAATAATATATTCTCCCTTGTTGTTTACAACTTTTTCCCAGCGTTCAACAAGATTTTCAATACCACGTTGGTAGAAATCACCCGGTTTCGACTCGAAAAATTCATCCAACCAAGCTCTCAATTCTTCATCAGTATCGAACGAAACTACGCGCATAGTATTTGAAAGAGATCGAAAGAGGTGGAACATTAACTCGAACAAAGAAACAAAACATAGATTCCGATAGAAGAAAACATCCTCTTTCGAATGATTTAAAACATTTAATGACATGCGGAATTTTAAAATTTAAAAAAACGGCGGGAACTTCGTTGCCAATCCAACATTTCGCGTATTTTTAACAGTACTAATACAATGTTGCAAGTTAATTGGATCGGCGGGAAGACTACTTCAATAAACAATCGATTCAAAATGCGAACAAACGACGTAAGTCGCGATTCTTTCGTAGCATTGTTCACGACGATCTATCATATTTATGCTTCCGCAATCCAGTCGTGCACTTTTCCCATAAAATACATACTTGAAATATGCGTTTGTGATTTCTTGTGATTTAATATCGTAATAAGAGAACCAGCTAATAACCGAGTGCCTTTTGTTTGTTTTAATTCATTAATTGTAGTTTATGTTAATCATTTACATTCTACATGGCAGTCATAAGAAATCAAAGGAATTCCACTAAAATAAATCCGGAAAACATTATTTTGTTGTTAATTCGAATTTATCCTGGCTGAGTAGTTCGAACTTTAAGACAGTAAATGGATATACTACAGCGGATTTAGTTGGACGTATCAAGATAATTCAATTAAGCGCTAGATTCCAAACGGTATCCAATCCAAAGGCGTCCCGATGCGTCAGCAACGAAAGGGATAATCTTTCTCAAAATGACTTACATCACATTGGAGATGGGCATTCTTCCGATCATTATTATTCGCATGATTAAAATAAATTCTGGAGCATCACGATAAATTAACTCTTAACCCTTTGCACCATCAAGGACTCCGACACTGTCAAAGCTTGGCGTTGTATTTGAACTAAGAACTTTGACTGCAAGGGGTTAATAAAACCTTCACCTTCAGCTTCTATGGTTACAGAAGGAGCTGTTGTTTTAGATGGCTTCTAAGCCATCGAGCTTCTGATATATTCGGTAAAAATTTCGAAGAAACCAATTCATATGAATCAAAATTTATTATAATATATTACTTGGTTTCAACATTATATCATATAATGTGACAAGTCTTAGGACTTTTTCGCGGCAAAGTGCCGTCGAGTTGCTGACAGCTAACGTCCGAGAAGGCGCCGAGTGCAAAGGGTTAAACTTTCAGCTAGATTCTAAATTACCGATGCCATAATATACCGGCCACAAAAGATCTGATGGCGCGCGATAAATTAGGGGACATCGCCCGCACCTTCTATTTCCGCCATATCGTTCCTGGAAACCTGAAGGTCGGACAGTAACAACGGAAAGCAAAAGACTTCTTTCGTCATTCACATGACGACGTAACGAATGTGCGACTTTTCCGGCCAGTTAATATCGAAAATGACGTGCGAACAAGGAGGGATGTTCAGGCCAAAACACTTGCCACGCGCCATCAGGTCGTTTGCGCCCGGTATTAATGAATAACTTGGAAAAATTTCCCAAAAGCTGGTTCATCGATGAGTGTATAAAATCACGACGGCTTATTCGATTGTTCTAGCTAATCTGAAGACGGAATTCTTGCATTATCACGATAAATACTTTTAGCGGGTTGTACTCTCCTTATCTGAAAAACGTGACAAGCTACACGTAAAGAAAAAAAAACGAAGTTGAGCGTTGAACCTTTATCTCTGGAGCTGCTCTCCATTTGCATCGCGTTCAAACAATGCCGATTGATGCATCTGATTACTTATTTATTTATTTAATTTGCGGGATGTATCCTTCGATACAAGATGCATAAACAGAAGCTTGATAACTGATAACTAACAAACTAATTGTAAGGCAGGTGAAAGAAACGGAAATTTCAAAATAATTTATCTATCTTAAATTCGAGAAATTATTGTTATCCGTCGAAGAAACGCGGAGCTGCATGTAGAAGAGACAGAAGAATATTAACACTAGAACTACCGGCGTTAAATCTATCATGTTTCAAAATATTAAATAAGTACTTTGAAAAAGGAGGAATCAAGAGGCGGAAAAGATAATCGATTCGGTGATTTATGGACGTAGAATATTTATTCTAAGACTCTTCTATAAACTTTGAGAATTTTTGGAAAAAATTGTGTACCAGTCATTTTGACTGGTTTGGTAGTCCTAGTGTTAATAATCTCAAGATAATTATACGATCGAAGAAATCGAATTGTCCGTAGGTTTACCTCGTGGAAAAGAATGGCGCGAGTTTCTTTTATTTGTATCACAACGAGTTCTTTCTCTCGATGACAATCGAGGATGTTGACGGGAAAAATATGCAGCTGATTACGGAGATTTTTTTATGTTGCTCTAAACATCGACCGTAGGATCGATATCTCGCGCAGAAATATACTCGTTATCAATTGTCTATCGATACGTAATCTAAAAGGTGTAACGACACGTAATAATGACTGGTGAACATTGGTTTTTAAAGAATAGAAACTCGATACGTGGCTCGATAGACCATGAGAAGTGTATTTTCTTTTTTTCCCCTCCCTCTCTTTTTTAAATTAATTAGGAATCTTAGGATTTAGAATTTATAAAATTATCGTCGTTTAGAGAAACAGTAATGTGTGATTTTTTAAATGGTCCTTTTTCTATTTATCATAGTTATCTGAAGAACTTACATATAAGGCAACAAAAGAATGTGTTGCAAGTTTTCATGGGTCAATTTTAGACTTAATTTCAATAATTTTAATTATGAGAATATGGTAGTCATTTGGAAAACGAATATTTGAGAATGAGTTGTCCGAAGACAATAAATAAACGTGTTGTAAGTTTGACAATTTAGGGTCTTCTTTTGTTAGATATAACAATAACAAATTTAAGTGACAGGATTTTTTCAAAGTTGTTATATTTATTTCTCGTTTTATTAAAATATCTTTTTTACTCGGAGAACTAATCGTATATTCGTTTGCTAAAGTGTCTTATCAAACGTTTCAACTGCATCTGCACCTCTTACTTCGTCCAGTGAAAGGTTCTTGCCATTTTCCATCCACGTAAAGATCATTTACCACGAATATTTCACGCCAGTCGAAGCAGCAAATAGTTTGTCGTCGATAAATGTAAAGACTCGCGAAATAAATTTGTTAATATCAGTGAAATCAGTAATTTATAAACTTCCAGCAAATCCAGCATACTTAAGTTCTCCGCAAATTATTATCAAATTACTTCTTATCATTGTTAAACATCGGAATTTCAATTATCGTACAAAGTCAACCTTCGAATGATATAATCAAAATATTTAATAAATACTCCAATAATCAATATCAATATTCGATCATTCGGTTTCTCAATACTTTTAATTTTAAAATTCATTCAGTTCTTGAAGCTTGTAAAATAACGATTCAATTTCAAATTTCTATTTCTCAAGCAGAACAAATTATTTGGCAAAGTCCTTCGAAGTTATCATGAGAATCTCACTGATCATTGCATGCAAAAAATTGTATTCTAGATTTCAAGTTGAATATCTTGAACCTAAATAGAAATAATCAGAATTCTTCTAAGAAGCCATTTCCTTCCTGTCAAAAATATTTCTCAGGATTTCGAATAATTTTCTTCGAAGATCGACCGTCTCGTCGAAAACGAGACACCCGGTATATACAGCAACACTTCCGGTTTGCTCGGAGAGAAAAAGAAGATTAAGTGAGCACGTGTTTCTCGGATTTCGTGAGGCTGCGCACGAATGTAGTACCAAGGTTAGTTGGTTATTTGGGCCAAGGCTGAAATGTGTGCCCTGTTCATGAGCCTTCATATAGGGACCTTGGAAACGTCAAAGCCCTTTTCGTACACGTGCGTGTACATAAGGACCTTTGACTTCGCTTTTATCAGCCGCGCACGCCTGCGTTCGTGAATGCTTTGTTCGTTTGAAATTCGACGTGTGAAAATGGCATTCCATCACTTCCTCTTCCTAATTATACCGGTAATTATGACACTGGTCAAAGTAACTTATTGTTTATTTTGAGATACTTAAATAATCGTTTAGGACGGCTCGTTGAATTCTGAGTAATGAGATAATTATAGACTGCATTAAATTTTTTTCTTTTATTGCGGTTAACACTAGAACTACCGGCGTTAAATCTATCATATTTCAAAATATTAAATAAGTATTTTGAAAAAAGGGGAATTAAGAAGTGGAAAAAATGATCGATTCGGTAATTTATGTTTTATAAGACGGACGTAGAATATCTATTCTATGACTCTCCTATAAACTTGGAGAATTTTTGGAAAAAATTGTGTACCAGTGAATTTGACTGGTTTGGTAGTTCTAGTGTTAAATTTCCTTCTTTTTTATTTGGATAAAGTAATGTTATTATATTGCAGTGTATACTGTTGCAACGCGAAATAAAGGATAATTGTAATTTTTAAACCTTTTTAATCGTGCTCGGTCATTAATAAAGAAGCTTATACAATTTAAAATTATGTTTCATAATATGGAAAAATATAAAAGTACACTGGATTTACTCGACAACGGAGTTAACAGCTTCTATTACAATGTCGCCGCTGCGGCGACAACGGAGTGCAAAGGGTTAATGAATCAGAATCAAGGCAAAAGCTGTAATGCATATGTCTTCCAAAATCCAACATTACAGAACTTCAGAAAATGTTACCCAAATCCCATAAAAACATAAATAATAGAACGAAAAATGAAGCAAGAATCATTTGTTAATAAAATACGTGGAAATTCTCGAGTTGTAATATCAATACGAATTCCCATTGAGAAAGAACGAGGTCAAGAATCGTTCAACTTCTATGCGTAATAGCAGAACGAGAAAGCAATATTTTGCATGCATTAATATTTATTAATTGCAGATATACCTCCCTCTCCGCGATTACTGTCATTAAACACGACACGTGTAGAACAGACGGGGAGATAACATCGTGCGTAGCCTATGAGTCACACACGGTTTACACGACATGGGAAACGACACTGATTTAACACTAGAGCTTCCAAGGGATTAAAATTACTAGTTTCACATTTTTCCCCTCATTATTAATCGTTTTGCAGAAATATTAGGAATATTAAGAATTTCATTCCTGGGCCTGTAATTAAAAAATTAGTCCCATTTAAAAATTTGTAGACGACAAGTTTAATTAATTTTCGAATTTTGACATTTTCGCAAATTTCGGCATAATTTCGATACTTTGTCGGGAAATTTGAATTTCTTAGGTAAAAACAGAATTACTCAAAGTGCTTAACGTTAGGTCGTCGTGTATGAATTTACTCCTTCATCTATTATGCATCGAAAAGTTTGTTTAATCGTTGCATTAAATGTGATTAACACGTCTTGTAACTGTAATGTATGACGTAAGCCGAAAACATCACGCCAATTGATTCCATTTTCTCTTCTGTACCTGCCGTTCGCCACGTAGCAATTTCGCGCAGCTTTCTATTTCAGAGTAAGTCGCGATCGATGATCTAGCCGGTAGATCATCGTTTTCTAAAATTTATAATAATGCGTCTTGAAGCCTACTAATTTGCAAATTTATCTCTACACCCATCATTTCGAACTTAGCAGTCTTTATTAGACCTCTCAGCAATTAGCAATCTACCTGGGGACTTGGCTGTAATGTCTCAAAATCAAGTATTCGGAGAATGAAGTTTGATCAGGGATCATGAGACTATCTTACGCGGAAAATTGTTAGCAACAACCTTGTTTCCTGCTTGCTTAGTTTCAGAAGGCGATAGGGGTTTACCGACCTCCTCGTTGAAAGTAGTTTTCCTCAGGCTATGTTAGCTTGTTAGTACATATTTACATAATGTAACCATCGTAAATCTTTCTCCAACCCTCGGCACGCACCACGGAAGGGACACATTTATTTGAATATTCTGTAACCAAGAACCGTAAAGTTAGAATATGGAAATAATTTTTTTTGTTCCACACTTTTTGGCTTCAACTGCTTCGATCATTTAGCAAGCGAACCTACTATTTTAACTGGGTTCCGCACCACTTTGGCTATGATACATTAATTAATAACTTAGAAAAAATTGCCCAGAGGTAAGTGGTACAGATTGGTTTAACGTGTGGTACCCACTCTATGATGACTGAGACAGGACGAAGAAATATCCTGTGGTTGGCCCAGTCCCCGTGGTACAGTGAAACCTCGATAAATGCTTAGATTTCGGGGGCAAAGCAGTGCTCTTATCGAGTACCGGTGTCGAATCTGTGTTTACATTAGGGCTCGAGCCGGGCACGAGTTTAGAAAAGGACAGACAATAGAAGAGACAGAGAGAGCGAGCAAACAAAGTGAGCTGCTCGAAAGTATCAGCGAGACATTGCTGATGCAACAATAAACTTGTTTATTTATTCATTTTTCTAAATGTAACTTTTCCGAATGCATTTCTGAGATTCTTCTGATTAAAATGATACCAAACACGGTATGTTTGAATTATATAAATAGTAAGTAAATTTATTAAATATTAAGTAAATATAATTCAAACTATATCGTGTTTGGTATCATTTCAATCAGAAAAATCTCACAAATACGTTAGCAAAGGTTTCAAAAAAAAAATCGAAAATGAAACGGCCGACCCTCCAATTAGTATTGCCTGACTGATACATTCGGGTGGTACCATTTTACACTGCTCATGCATTTATCGAGGTTTTACTGTACCAACTTTACTCTTGGCACTATACTATCTTGGCTACTACCAATAAGCATTAGTGGGCACGTGGGCTCGGGTATCCCGGGTTCGCCAAACCCGTACCTGCTAGAAAAAGCTAGACAGGCCCCTGGGGTCCAAAGGTGAGAGGGAATTTGAATTGTCGTCTACTGATTGCAATTCTGAGGTTTTATAATGCTGGAACGGTAAGAAGGCAGCTGAGACGGAAGGGGAGATTGCTCTCGCACCGTCTATCCTCGCCATGTCGGTCCCGTAAATCTGAGATCATATTGAGAGAAAATCATCTGAGAGAAAATAAAACACTACTTTCGTCGTTCACATGAGGACGCAACGAATGTGCGGGTCTCTCTTGCCAATAGCGCGTCAAAATCGAATATGCGCGAGGGAGAGGGATGTCCCTATCCGTCGGGCGAATCAGAGCGAATTACCCCTCAGCTGCCTTCTTACCGTTCCAGCATTATACCACATTACCCACCGCAGAGCCGCAGAGAAATCATAAACAAAACAGAAAGAGTCCATCGTCGGTCAACGTTGGCCTACGTGAAGGGGAACGTGTTAACGTCGCAAACGACTTTGAACCGTGTCAAAGAAGGTCCAGGAAGGACACAAGGATGGTTTTTGTTCTCTTCGTTTACGTGATACTTGGGCAATGACGTGGCTGGCTCGACTTTCATTCACCGTGGCGTAGCGCACGTAGTACACGAGGGTCCACGTTGCGAGGGGGAAGAAAAGTCAATATTTCTGAATAGCTGACAAACCATCAATGAGTCTCTTGAACACGTATACTTGAGTTCTTATATTTAACGCGATATATTTAGCATTTTTATGGGAAACACAGTGCACTTTAGTTTTTTTACAATTATTTCGTGTACTTACTAGAGAATAACATTTTACTTGTTTTCTCAGCATCCACTTTATTAAAATTGATTTTGAAAATGTTATATTCGGCAGTTTTTGGACATGACACACTATATTTAAAAAAAATAGAATTTTGTATACTTTTCCAAATTGTTGATTAAAATTAATTTTGAAAAGGTTATATTTGATAGCTTTTATACGTGACACAGTATATTATTAAAAAAATAGAGTTCTGTTTATCTCCTCAGCCTCCACTTCAGTGAAATTAATATAGAAAGTCTTGTATTCGACAATGTTTAAATATGGCGCAGTGTATTTAAAAAAAAATATAGAATTCTATTTGTTTTCTCAGCGTCCACTCAATTGAAATTAAATACAGATCTCCGACATGAATAATTAAAAATCTTAATGACCGTAAGCCAGACTTTACAGACTTCTTAATCTCGCATAACACTGAACGACAAAGATGGATTTGGTCATCAGATATACCGTGCACGTAAAATTTGCATTACGTAATCGGCTCTTTTCGTTGAAAGGTCGATAAACATCTCGATGCCCTAATGCATCGATGAATGTCACCGCGGTAAGAGTGGCATACGTGCAGAATGCACGTGAGATTTCTTATCTCGAATCTCGATGTCTTTATTGATCTAGTTAAACGATGTCTCTCTATGTAAGATGCACCTACACTGATTAATCGTCCACAGTAAGAAAATGCATTAAGAAAATTGCATATTTTTTGTATTTCTCAGCATTCACCAAAAACTTCGGCTTTTCTCCAAGCGTTAAAGAAAGACCATCAAAGAAAGAAATTTGAAAAAGTAAATACATCCCTTCATTTTATAAATATAATTCCAGTAACAATACATTTTCAACAATATTTCTAGCAGGTTGTAAAAATTCAGCGATGCCACCGCAGAAACCGACGAACATCGCACAAAATTACCACACTGACGAGAGAACTACAGTTGGAAATTATAAATACGCTACCGTTTTATCGAACCTTCGATAAAGCGAGATATTAACTTCGATATCGTCCTCTTATCGCATCCATTCCTTTTCTGAAACTGTTCATCGTGATTTTATCGCCCTTAATTAACAGAACGTCCACTAATTCTAATAATAACTCCTGTTATCGACAGTGTAAAGTTAATTTCATGCGAAAATCCCGCCTCCGACTTCCTCGAATGCACTGTCTCACATTGGCAATTTTCGTTTGGCAAACGAGAGAAGCGCGATTCGCAATCTTTATCGCGCACACCATTCCACGGGCCGTTAAAAGCGCTAAATTAAATGTTTTATCTCGGTGCAAATTTGTCGATGCGACAGTGTGACACCGAAAGTTTAAAAATATTTTAAACACACGCACAATGGACAATGAAATCATCGTACTGAGTCATTAAATCTACGACCGTGTACTTTTCGTACGAACCTATGCACAAGGTCCCACAATCCAGACGAGAGTGCATAGGTGCAACGAAATCGTATGCGAATTCTCGATACATGTCCATAAATTGCATTTTGTTACGTTGCAATTTATTGTATGTTTTTTTATATTCCTCACTTCTTGAAATTTTCTCGTCTCTGAAATCTGAACAAATACAGAGATTCCGGCGTATCAAAGTCTGGCCTTTTATTTTTAATAACTGCGTCTCGAATTTCTGCTTTCGCCAAAGTAAAATATTTGTCGAAATTCTTTTTCCACCGATGAAGGCCATATTATTTTTGACAGTATTCACGCAATTCGAAGAAAATCGTTTGCCGTGTCTCGAAGACTACGAATACACTTGCAAGAAAGACTACCTGGAAGTGCATACGCAACTGCAAATTTTCCTCGTTACTGGTGTTATGCTGCTCGATGCATTAGTCACCGTTGATATTGCAGCAGTTGGTTGTTTATTTTTCCATCTTGCGAACCTTGAATTAGCTACGAATTATTTTTTCTAGAACGCCGCGCACGCCAGCTTTTGCACTTTGCAATATATCAAGTAAAAATGTTGAGCTTCGTTAGAAATTTCTAAATTAGTTAATTAATTTCGTTGAAAGTTTCTTCATTAAACCCAACAATAACACAGAGTATGTACAATCATGTGTAAGATTTCATTAATAATATCTGAAAATACTATCTCAAAAAGTATCCAAACTTGGAAAGACTTTGACCTCAGTTAAAAAAAATCGAACAGTTGGATAACTTTGATATTACATCTTCTTAATATACCCGTCGAGACCTACATTTTGATGTATCACACAACAACAAAAAAACGTGTTTCTACTTCCGGTCTTCCTGTTGCCGCAAGAAGAAGAACATGGCGCCAATTCATTCTCATCTCTTCCATTGTGCCTAACGAAAAACAAGTAACAATACACTGTGATTTTATCGTGCAGATTGACTCTAAATTAATTTTCATTGCGTAGTACGATGTATATTTATAGATGTACACAAGACAGTATAAAAAAGAACCGATTCTCCAACATCCCCAGCGTCCTGTCCTCTCTTAAACGTTCTCTAATTAATTTAACTCGATAATTTCGTTGATCGAGTCTCAAAGTACACACTCTACGTTGAGATTTCGCAAGTCTGGGTCATTGAACGATATCGAAGACACGACGAAACTTTTACAATTCTTGCTTATACTTGCCACTCCGATCAACGTAAATCTAACCGCAGTGACAGGCAGTCTCTTTTTTTACGGAGTGAGCCAGAAGAAAGAGAACAAATTTAGTGGGCCAATATATTAAGTAAAGCGAAAAGAAATGTCCTTGCAAAAAAATTGATTTACAAAAAAAAGTACATAATATTTATTCGTTGCAATTGCGCACAGTAAATCTCAGCTGTGATAGATTGGCCAGGTTTTAATAATACACAATTAAACGAAATAAAAAAAAGAACATTTCTTTCCGCTCTACCTAATAATTCATATGTGCGAAAAGATCTCCGACAAATATTTGACTTCAGCGAAAGCAAAAATGCGAGGCGTAACTGTTAAAAATAAAGGCCAGACTTTGGCGCCGGAATCTTTGTGTTCCTTCGGATTTCCGAGGCGAGAAAAATTCAAAAAGAGAGAAATAAGAAAGAAGCTTATACGATAAATTACGACGTAAGAAAATGCAATTTAAGGGAACTTATCGAGAAATCGCATAGGATTTCATTGCACCTATGCAAAAAGGAGGAACACCGCCTTAACCCATTCACTGCCAGAAAAACAAAGCAAATATTACCGTGCGTGTTAATGAGAAGACGACAACAAGTTTTTAGAACATTAATGTAATTAATGAAAAATATAATCTCAACATTTGTCACGATACGAAGAACATGTTTGTTCCAAAATTACTATACACACTCGGCCATTATCGATAAATTATTAATTAAAACTTACAGTGCAACTACGAGATATCTCGTAGTTGGCAGTGAATGGTTTAACACTAGATTTACGGAAGCCGTCAAATTGACGGGTCCCTAATTGTCTTACAAACATTTCTGAACTTTATAGGGACGCTGCACAGTAAATATTTCACGTGTATTTTATAATGCAATAATGACTTAACGAATTACCATTTTTGCCGCTTGATCCCTCCTTTTTCAAAGTTCTTATCTGATATATTGCAATTCAAAAGATTTCACGCCCGTAAATCTAGTGTTAAATGAATGTCTTTTAAAACACAGTAATTGAACATTTTTATATTAACATTTGGAAATTTCCGACGGGTCGTAGTTTGCCCACCACTGATGTAACGTATTGCCTTTTTACTTTCAGGCGATGGTGGCTTGCTATCCTGGTCACGGATCGCATTATGTGAAACACGTGGATAATCCTAACAGAGACGGAAGATGCATCACTGCAATATACTATCTCAACCGGGACTGGGATATCAAGGTAAAAATGATTATGCGCACCTTCAGGTGATGTCCCTTGAAATTCCAACCGTTTCAGTTTGACGTATATCTTCCTTTTCTTTGAAATGACATTGTTGGTAATGACTTTGGTGTATTGTTCCTTTCATCCGTCTACGATGTACATGTGTCGGTAATTATGATAGTGGTGTAAGTCAGTTATTGTTCGTTTCGAGGAGTTTCGAATAAAGAGACATAGCCGATACAGGAAAATCTTCAGGTGCTGCGTCACCTTCTAAATTGCATATAGTTACATTTGGGATTAACCCTTTGAGTGCCATGGGCTCATTTATGCGGTTGGAGAAAACATCTGATCATAGCTCATTACCTTTGTATTTTAGCGCAAAAGTGAACAACGTTTGTCATATTTTAACGAAGTTTATTAACACTAGAACTACCGGCGTTAAATCTGTTACATTTCAATATATTAAATAAGTACTTTGAAAAAGGAGGAATCGAGAGCTGGAAAATATGACCGATTTGGTAATTTATATTCTATGAGATAAATGTGTAATATTTACTCCACGGCTTTCCTATAAGCTTAGAGAATTTTTATAAAAAATGAGGAGCCAGTCATTTTGACTGCCTTGGTGGTTCTAGTGTTAAACCAAATGTACGCCATTATGCTTCGTCCACCTTTTGCCAGTTTTGAGGAAAACCCATAATCACGTTACAGTAAAACTGCCGTGATTTCTGGGCAAAGAGCTTGTTTCACTTATTGCGGTAAAATACGAAGAAAATTTTTGCAAGTAGTCATTTCCAGTTATTACGCTTCAACCTTCTGGCTTTCTAATTTAAAAAAAGCGCCTCTCGGTCGTCAAATAAATGAATATTTTTCAACATTCAAAAATATATTGGCCGCAGAGGGTTAAGCATGTATAATGATTTTCACGCACATCTTCCATTGTCCGTATCTTCCTTACATTCCTTTTCTGTTTATCCGCGACAACGACGGAAGTGCTCTTATCTGAATTTCACAAGGCTAGCAACGCGGAGAAGGGCGAATGCCAATCGGAAGGGCGCATAGGTGCCTACGTGAGTTACTTCATGTACACCTCTGTTTCACAGATGCGCAGGAAACCCTACATTGAGCAACATTTACTTTGACCTACATGATAAACATGGGGGAGTATAGAAGGCGCGCTTAATTGAGGAAACGAAACGTGGAGGATTATAAGATACGGCCAAGGCAATTTGGCGCCTCTCTTTCTTCACTTTCGTGTTTAAGGAATATTTATACTTATACTTTTTTAAATGAAATACGCTCAATCATTTGATGCCCCTTTTTCTGGATTAAAGGACGTTTCTATTCTAAATGAACTATGATCAACGACTTAGTGCCACTTTCTTTACACTCTGAGGTCCAAAGGATATTTCCTTTTTAAAATAGATACGACCAACGATTTCCCGCCTCTTTTTCTTCACATTGAAGTTTAAGGAATATTTTTCATCGAATAAAATACGGCCAACGACTAGGGGCATCTTTTTTTCACATTGAAGTAAGGAGGTCTCTCTTTCTTTACGTTCAGGTTTAACGAAACAAGCAATTACGCTAAGTCCGAAAAACTTTTTAGCGGATTAATTCACGATACATTTGAAAATAATGAATAATTATATCAAAGAAATCACATCGATTCTCAGCCTCGGAACCGATGAAAATGGCGAAACACGAAGCACAATACGCGCCATAAATTGTTTTACGGTCGTTTCAAGATTAACTTTACGATCGTCGTGAATCACGTGCATTATTGTTCTATTAACTTCATTCCCCTCGAATTTATCGTCTCGCACTTTTCATGTATTTCCTTCCACTCGACATTCCAGTTTCCTACTTCCGTAATCCTCGTTATACATCGAACTGAAGAAGAAAGGAAAAGCACCGTTTCTTCATGCTTATTAACACTAGATTTACGGGCATGAAATCTGTTACATTGCAATATATTAAATAAGGACTTTGGGAAAAGAGGGATCAAACGGCAAAGATGGTAATTCGTTAAGTCATTATTGCATTATAAAATACAGGTGAAATATCTACTATACAGCTTCTCTGTAAATTTGAGAAACGTTTTACAAAGCAAGTAGGAACCCGTCAATTTGACGGCTTCCGTAAATCTAGTGTTAAATAAGTCTTCTACTCAAGGGGGAAAAATTGTACGAGCGCCCTTCGCTCGCAGGAAATGTTTATGCAACTCTCGCCTATATTTCAACCACTATCGCTCATTACGACGATTACGCCTGCATTGTTTACGATGTTGATTGCAGAAACACGGTGGCCTCCTGAGGATATTTCCAGAAGGTTGGCGCGACCGGGTAGCCAACATCGAGCCTGTCTTCGACAGGATACTGTTTTTCTGGTCGGACAGAAGGAACCCCCATGAGGTGCAGCCAGCATACAAAACGAGATACGCAATCACCTTGTGGTACTTTGACGCTGAAGAAAGGAATCAGGCTTGCCGAAGATATCAGAGAGAAAGTGGGTAGATCATTTTAAATTGATTTCGTTGTCTGATCTCAACCCTCTGGACATTTTAATCCGAATATGGCTCTCTGACTGTTTGTCGATATCTTTTGGAATTTTATAATAACGAGATTCTCTATATATCATTATCATTGTATTGTCTTTCTTTGCATTTAATTAGACTTCTTCTGTGTCTCTAATTATCGTTAAAAATAGTGAAGAAGTTTAATCGAGCTCATTTCAGACGGTGGATCGAAAGTATTTGCTTGAACCTTTAGATTTACTTTGTTTTAGTTAGCTTGCCTCGATTATGTAGTTCATTAAGACTCTGTGATATTCATGAGAGTACAATAGACTATCGCGTAACGCGATTAATGTGTACCATGTTGTAGGAATTCGCGTTATAGGAAATCTTGATGTACAGGAATTTTTTCTCGTATAACATGCATAATCTGAAAGTATCATGTTTGAAGTTATCGTTTCTATGCCGAACATTATTTTCTATGTTTTATCAAATAGGACAATATTTTAAAAGGTAATGGCAAATATACGATGTTGATTAAAAAAAGAAAATAATGATGAAGCATAAGAAGCCTGTAACGATGAAGAAAACAGTCTAATGCTAAAGCAGATTTAATTCTTGAATAAGGTAATTCCTGTGTTTTATTATTTGCCGCGTTGTATGAAAACAGTAATCGCAATTTCTTTGTGGTGTTATAGTAATTCGCGTTAGACGGCAGTCTATTGTAATTGCTAGTTTAAAATTCAATGATATAGTAATACATTTGCCACACAAATTTCACTCGATATTTTGAATTGCAAAGTGACAGAGAGGAACACGTTAGACTCGGCTGTCCTAGTAGATGAAGAGACATGGAAACGATGATAATTAGGCTTGAAATAGTATTCCTTATTAGTTATTTTATCTTAATTGTTTCAGGAGAATTGCATATAAAGAACGAGAGCTCGTGAGACAAGGAGTCTGAAGGACCGTCACACCGTCCGTCGACTGAAACTGTAACTTTAATAGCTGAACTTACACACCTGTACATAGCTACATACAGAAAAGCACTGGTACATAAACACATTATGTATTATTATATTTTAAGATATAGTCGATTACAAGAGGAATTGAGTAAGAGATACGTCGGGGAGGAAACGAAAGTTACTGAAAAACACTGATGCGTATATTTAAGGATGTGCAATAGACGTAAGCGCGTTCCTCTTTCCTTTCTGTTTCCTTTCTTCATCTACCGGCACTGTAATATATACGAAGTAAGTGAGCGTAACTCTTACAGCTGACAGACTCATACATACTATTCATTAATCTCTGTTCTGTTATTTTTTCTTCTAACATTTTAAAACCTTCGGATTCTCGAACCGAGTGTCCGGAATAAGTTGAAACTCGCACGTTTTAAAGGCTTGCTCGTTATCGACATGACCACCATAAGTTTCCAATATTTGGAGAAATAAAGAATACCTATTATGGTATTCTCCGTTCGCGCGAATGGTATGCAATGTGTACAGAGATGTCGATATATTAGAATGACGTTTCTATCGGAGAACGAAGAAACGGATCTACTGAGAATACGTTTTAATTGTATTGCAGATCAATTTTTTCCCCCCTTCTGAGCGGCTGGTAATTGTCGACAACGATTCAGCCCGATCATTAATGATAATGTAAACTATAATGCTCATGGATCGTATTTTTACGATTTTTTTATTTAATGTTGCGCATTAAACATTGCTCTACAAGTTGCAATTCTTATACAGAGGTTTGGTTGACGGCGGCCAGTAATTGACTTATGCTTCCAGTGCAGCGAATTGAGATACGTCGGGGCCCAGTCTGTACCTGTAATATTGTTATGTATATTGCGAAGTGGTAGAAGCACTGTGTTTAATATTGTATGTATCTATTTATATAAACCGATAAAAAGTAAAAAAAAAAAACTAAACAGCGCGTACTGTCTGTGTCCCATTTACTAAGTCTGATGCGCAGTTCTGTTGATCAGTTCGAGAGGGAGGGAGAGAAAGAGAACGAGAAAGAATGTGAGTGAGAGAGAAAACGAAGAAAGAAAGAAGCGTCAATGCCTGAATGTATTGTACGTTAACGATATAAAACGTATACGACTGTAAGGATATCGCTAATAAGTTACTACGTGATTCTCTTTCGTTTTGTATCGCCGGACACAGAGTACCAAAAAATCACCCAGTATCCCTCAGCGAGTGATTAAGTTATCTTCGTTGCTCGGATTTAATTTAATTCGGTCGTATGTTTATTTAGTGATGATGATGATGATAATAATAACAACAATAATAATAATATTGATTGTTGTGGATTAAGTTATGAAACTGGAGGCGCGTTTTTGAAGTATTGTAAAAGTGAATAAGATTTTGTTATGTGAAAATAAATATTGTACAAAATCGGTGTGTGATTGTTCATCGGTGAGAATGAATGGTATAACGTAACTGTAGCCATTTCGGGCCGTTAATATAACGTTTCTTTAAAGCTTTGCCATACTTTTTTTTTATTCTCAAAACGTTCACATCAAACTTCATCCATGCCCTTAGGAATACCGCAATTCTCAATTGTGTTCGACGACGGAATATATACATTAAACGAATGCTCATTCTTTGGAAACAATCCAGGATTAATCACGTGACAATTTGAGTACATTGTCGCATATGCCTCAAATTGATCCGCGGCTACGATAAGATCCGGAGTTGGATAGAGCTTCAAAGCATGATCGTATTTCCAGTATATTGGAATTACCGTGAGACTCATAGGAGTCAAATGTGATTGGCAAATTATAGATTTGGCATACTGAAAATTATACAAACATTAAGATATTATAATAATTGTTAAAAGTAAGGAATACAGATTTTGCTATTGCATCAATGAAATTTACATGCTCGGCAATCTTTCCTTTGTCAGGAAAGTGAATCGTGTTTCTACACATTTTGGTTAAAATGTCTTCCCGAAATACAACGATTTCCTTTGTACAGTATTGAATTCTGCAGGGATTAGTGGCAAATATCGCGCCAGGAACGTTTTTCGTGAAGTCTTCTGTAAGATGTTTCGGCAACGGTGTTCTTGGTAAGATTTTCGGTGATCCCAAGTCATCCGGTGCAGGTACAAAAATGAATTTCGAGTTTTCTTTTATGTCTGGAAGCTGTACTATGAGATCGGACAAATTTTTCAGTCCTTCCTTCAATTTTTGAGCGCTCGTTACATTTGCTGGAAAACTCAAGAAGTGGCCGCATAATACAAAAGCTATGGGGGGAAACTCAGAGTATCCTTGCAGCATAACTTTCAATTTTTGCAAGACTGTCGCATCGTCGAGCCACACTTCAGATACGAAGATAATCATTCCATCTCTTTTGGCCTCTTCTTGTGCCTTTAACTTCTCTGAAAACTTCAAAGACAATTTATGTGGGCCGCCAAATGTATTGGTACTGCCGAAATCAGCGCGAGAATTACTAGATGGTTCAGCAGGTGGAAATCCGATACCTTCCACGTGCAAACTACCATCTCTGTAATCACCATTCGCTATTACAATGGATCCATCCATAATTAAGCCATCCTGAAAATTTTGTGTAACGATTAAGGATGTAATATCTATGAGACTTTTTATACGAGTTAAAGTAATTTGAAGTATCAGAACTTAAAAAGGATATTGCTTTGCTTATATCAACTTTAATAGAAGCTCCTGTGTCTTCCAAATAATACTGGCCCTCTGTTAATTGCGTTATAAGGCCCATGACACAAACGTTTTTCTTGTCAGTTTCGCTTAACAAATACTCTATAGGTAGTAATTCGATTCTATTTTCCTTCTTCTCACCTAGCTTAGGAGGACTGAACAGCTCGTGTCTCAGAGTTCTGTACCAAAGTAATTCAAATCTATGCTTGAAAATTGCAGATTTATACTGTGCCTCCGGATATAAATCAGGAGTTACAGTTTCCATCACAAATTTCTTCTTATTTAGATCGTGTTTAATTTTTGGAATATCAAATGCGTCTATAATGTTCAATACAGTTTCTGTATTCCTCAATGTATCTGGTCTTATGCATTCTTGTATGGCTGTTTTCAAATGTTGAACATCAATATGCGGATTGTTCAAGTTTTGTGCTAAAACTTTTTCTACAATCTGAGTGAGTAAAGTTTTACGTTCACCTTCTTCTACAGTCAGCAATTGTTTGGCAAGTGAAATACTGAGTTTCCTAAATAAAAAGGGGATGAAAAGATCAAATTTATTATGGCAAAATATTCCAGTTAAACAATTACATACTTTGTACGTAGCATTAAAGCATATAGAAATTGTATATATACCTTGACAGAGTCAAACCATAAAAAGAAAAAGTGGTTTGCACTGTTTTCATTAACTTTTCTTCCGCCATAATTGAAATTTCAAGGAAAAGATGTTATGAAAACAGATAACGAGTTCTTTATTCATTCATTATAGTAAAACTGATTTTTCTAATATATTATAGATGGCACCAAATTTTTCAGTAGTCTATGAAATTAATAATACCGGTAGGTCAGTGCACACTTCTATCGTTTTAAATTATTGTGCTGATAAATTCGAAACGAAGGAGGACATTATAGCAGATGTTTCCCGCCCGATCCTTTTCATATATATATTATATATATTGCGTGATCTGCAACCCATCAGAAAACTTCATCGAATCGCCTTGAGACTCTCTTAAATTGTAAGCAGAGAAACCAAGTTTAGATTGGAAAGGCTTTAACAGGGGTCTAAGCTTAAATGGGAGATACAAATAATAAATAAAGAATTTATTGCACCGAAAACACTGTTAAATTTTTTTAATCACAATCCTTGTTCCATTCATAAAATTACATTTTCCCTACAAATAACTAAAGAGCGTATCCAGGGTCGACAAGCTGTAATGGGCTCAGCGGTTCCGAGTTACGCCACGCTCGACTCGCAGGTGGCGATAGTGACGCTACTCACACATGCACACCGAATTGAAGAATTTCAACACATTTGCAAGAGGAAATCGGTGTGATCTTTCCCGCCAAGACTGAAATGTCAATTCTGGGTGCGTTCGGGGAGTCGCTATTCGCACTATCTGGCGCTACAGACTGTTCGCAGAGCTCGAAAGTAGCGCAATCAAACACTACCGTGACGTCACTACTTATGGTGTGTGACGTCATGACTGAACGCAACCAACGCTATTTCTTCCGAGGTAGTGTAACAGTTGCGTAGCGTTTGCGTATTCCGTGAACAGCACCAAATAGCACCACACGCTGTAAGTTGTTTGTTTCAGCATGGAAAATTCGAATTAGCAAAGCTCTCAGGTCGATAATGAATCATATGGTAGACGTAATGGAAATATTATAGAAATCATGAAGAAATATAAAATGTATATTACAGTTAACGTGGTCCTAAAGTTTAGTAAAAAACAAAAAAAAACGAATGAAGTTTCCGTGGTTATTTTAAATCCGAAAGTGTCTTACGAAATTTTTGGAACAATTGAGGAATTTATTTTATACGAATAATTCACGTGTAATTCCGGAGCATATTAATATTTTTTTAAGGCATTACACTCTTTTAATCCTCTCTAATCACGTAAACGACACATCATGATCTATAATTTATTTACTATGTTATAAAAATAATAAATGTATTTAGGAAATTTAATTTCGTTTTAGTTTTATGAATTGCTCGATAATTTCACTGAATCATATGGCAAGAAAATTTAATCGCGAAAGCACCAATATCGAAACCCCCACACAAAACGATGATGATCGCTGCTAACGCTACGCTGTAGAACGTTCACGGAGCTTGCTATCGCCATCACGCTATTGGCTCCGCGAACGCCGTTGGTAGTGTTTGCGTTTACAGCGTTCGTAGCGACTCCCCGAACGCACCCTCTGTTCTGAACCGCCATTATGGGTGATTGAAGACCGTTCACGACGAAAACGAGCAGTCAAACGAACTTGAGACATAATTATTATTTATTTCATAGTTATTATAATTGCTATAATTTTTAAAATATTGTTATAATTGAAGCTGTTTTCTTTTTCTAGATATAAAGCAAAGGAAGAAATGTTCGATCATTTCCTGCAAGGAAAATAGAGGTTGGAAAATATTTGTACTGTAATTGTATATCTATTCCTATGTATACCTATGTATATTATGATTCTTTTGTAATATGAATATTAATAAAACGAAATTAACTGAAATATAATGTTGTTATTTCCATTTTAAAATAAAATTGAAAAGAAAATATGAAGGCAAGCATTACAATACAAGCATTGAGTATACATTAATATAGATAGGCATGCTATACATAAATTTATGCCTTTAGTTCGCCGCTCGACTAAAAACGGCGCTGTTCGCGGACATTTTTCATACACGGCAGCTTGCCTACCCTGGTTTTAAGTTTAAACATTCTCTAGCTAAAAAATTATGTTAATGTGTCACATCTGTGTGTCGACAAATTTAGTTTCTGTAGGAGACGATAGAAAGCGGTAGTGGCTACAAAAAGTTTGAAATATGGTGCGCTCAACTTCCAATTTTTGATTGAATACTGTCCTTTGTATCGGAAAAAAGAGGGAAATTGTCAGAACGGTCATAATAAGATTATAAATTATGGATTCATTGCACCGACTGCGCTTCCAACAACGTATTAAAAAAATTAGAAACTGGAAAAATGAACAAAATATTAGTCGTACTCCGAGAGATTTCGAAGTACCGCAGAGTACGGTCACATGCGTGTCCTGACCTTCGTACCGGCAGGCTGTGGTTACGAAAACGAATTTACCGGCCTAACGAAGAAAACGATCGTAAGTCTTCATTCTGAATTTTAAAAGTTTGTGACAATTTCAAACATCGAGAATGGCCGAAGGGCGGTTAGAAACTTCTAGATTTTCTGGGACTCGCAGCCAATTAGCCCGTTATTGCTTTCAATGCGAGGAAAATAAAATAAAATAAAAGTTTTCGTGTCATTGCGAGCAACAACGACCCGGGTCCCACCGCGTGGAGGTTGCTGCGACTGAGGACCCAAAAAATGTGGCCATTCATCCGGCCACCACATTTTGTCTTTCGCGTGAAACATTTTCCCATCATTTTTACAGGTTTAAACGACGGAATGAGCGACGGAATGAGCGACGGAATGAGCGACGGAATGAGCGACGGTATGAGCGACGGAATGAGCGACGGCATGAACGACAAAATGAACGGGAAAATGTGTCAGGCAAAATTTCTTTCTCTACTTTACTTTCGTTATCCATCTCGCACTGGGAGAAATAGATTCCCGACCGTGATGCGACGAGCATCTAATGCTTAAGGACTAACGCGAAATATATTCCTTATTAAATTAAGCTCACGAATAATCTTAATCTAAACATACGACGAACGTCGTAGAATCTAATCCATTACAATTACAATTTGACCGCCCGTTCGCAATTTCAATCTGACCTTCGATATGGGAGCAGTTTTTGTATACAGTGAAAATCATTGTGTATATGCAAATACTGTTCCCATAACATTTTTGGTCTAATTAACTTAAATACTATTTGCGATCGCAAGTACTTAAATTTATTCTCGCTCTTCTTCTTTCTTCAGGTGGTAGTCTTGAAAATCTTGCTTTCTCTCAGAAAGCAAACCTCTTGGACAGAAAATGAAAAATACATTCTGCTTGAAGCAGAATGTAGAGAAACATCGTATTACTTCAAGAATGAAGAAAGTCAGACAACAATTATCTCATGAATCAGACTTCGAAAACAATACAGACGATACTTTGATCCAAAAATCAAACGTATCGAAACCTTTGACAAAGAAACCATTAAAAATGGTAGCCAAACGATCGTAACAAAATCTCAGAAGAAACAATTGGAAACCTAACACACAATTTGCAGGAGAAGATGTCATTGAGAAATATCCACGATCGCCCTTCGATGTGGGTCGATTCATGCAATTCCTGTAACAAAAACTCCTGTGTTAGTAAAATTTTATTACACTGTGGATTCCCCCAGCGTCTCTGGACGCCTGTCTCTCTTAATTTCCATGTGTATGGTCCACTTCATTTCCTCTATATATCCACGGCCCTATTTTAACTTCTGCAACAGAATCTCATTAATTTTACCCAAAACGCGGATTTAAAACGAAAGATCGCCGACTTTCGAATATTTTAATAGACGAGTATCGAATATTACGAAAATCGAGAGAAGCATGATTTATTAAAAATTTTAGGAAATGCAAATTTTATGAACTTACGATAACAAATGTCTAGAAATTTAACAATGCTAATATAAAATTTGTAGTTACATACCGAGTCGACAAACGCGAATTGAATAATATGGACAATTTAGCAAATTGTGCAATGTCACAATCATTTGCTATCAAATAAGTTACTTGAATGAAAAAAGCTAATTTCGACGCAGTTGCATTCGAAATTATTTGAAACCTTTCCATCATCCGAGCATAAAAATAAATGCATCACTCTTTAATTCGCGACGCGAGAAGTGTTAAATAAAGACAGACTTCCCTCTTTGCTACAATATAACTCTACTATTTAGTGAAATAAATAAGCAAATATCTAAAAGCGACGCGTTTACTCCTTATCTGTATTTGCCATCCGTTTATCACACTGTAATTTCGATATATATGTTTCGGGCGCAAGTTTGTTATTTTCATTCTATTAAAAAAGTATGCAAAACCCGTGGTCCGTAATTTCTGTAAGAAATTTGCGAGAATTTATCGAAAACTCTACGTCGACGCGGTATTCTCACAAAAATGTCATCGCGATCAAAGTAAAAACCCAGACAATATTAAATTAATAACTTTAACCATGGCAGCCAGCAGCATGTTTTCTATTTCGTGAATTTTATTAAAGTAACTCACACTCTTTTTCTATCTGTATCATCAAATGTGCATATAACTTGTTGCACTTTTATTTCTAGAGTGGTTTCAATGACCACGATGAAATTCATTGTCTGATTGATTGCAATAGATAATATAACTTGATAAAAATTCTACAGAAATCCTCAAAATTTCTTGTATTAAAAGAAACATTCACAGCAGTATTTCTATTTGCAAGCACTTGATTAACAATATAAAAATCATGACATGAAGCAGCCAAAAGGCGCTGAAAATCCCGAAATCATCGAGCAGCCAAAAGGCGCTTTCAATAAAAATCGCGAGAAACCCGTGCCATTTCAGGCTCTTACTGTACGCAACGCTAGCTCAAAACCCGCCTATTGCCATTTCACGGCTCTTATTCTTCGCAACGCTACTTTAAAACCCGCCTATTGCCATTCCATGGCTATCATACGTAATATTATTTAATAAACAATCGCGTACTGCCATTTCGAGGCTTTCACTGTTCGCAACGCTACTTCAAAGCCCGCCTACTGCCATTCCGGGGGCTCTCATGATTCGCAACACTACCTATCCGGAAAAAACAAGCTATCGTTGGGAGCAAGCCTCCTGAGGCACTCCATGGGGAGTTGCATTTTTGCAACTCCAATTGCTGAGTCTCTGACTCAGCAGATGCGCATCTCTCAGCTGCTTTTGTATTTCGCAACACTAGTTTCGCGATTGTTCAAAAGAAAAACGCGTATAATTCATATTTCGCAACGCTAATTTAGAATTTATTAAAAGCAAACTCCCGGACACCCATTTCAGGTGCTAAATCGTGATGCTATACTCTACAAATTATTAAGAAAATACTAATTCGAAATATTCTATAAGATACTAAAACAAACTCCCGTGCTCCTTGATCAAGGGCTATGTCGCAACTCTACTTTAACAATTAATTATTCAAAGACAAACCGGGCACTTTTAGTGCTTTATATCGCAACACTAGTTTAAAGAATTATTGTACAAAGAAAAACCGGGCACTGTCGTGCTTCATTTCGCAATGCTACTTTTAAACATCTAATTAAAGCATGCTCCCGTTCGCCATCTCAGGCGATCTCTCTCGCAACTCTATCTCTAATTTAATATAATATTGTAATAAAGAAAAAACCGAGTATATTCATATCGCAACACTAACAACTACCAATTAATTCGAACAAATCCGTGGGTACCATCCGGGGTAACCTTAATTTCGCAACACTAACGAGCAAGGTATACGCAACTCTAATTTCGCGATGAAAAACCGCATGCAGCCAAGATGCGCTCGTTGGACGGGAATGTTACATCCGTCAGAGGACAAATACAGAAAGCGAGCATAGTGAATAAACAAATACTAACAATGACTTTCCATTCTAGAACCCAAAACGGATTCGAGGATGAAAAGCCATTCGCTGCAGCCCTCTTCGTGACAGTTTGTCGGGCCTCTTCGGCACTTGTTAGCCGCTTCTTCTGCCGCTAGAGAATGCTCGAATACTTTGCGCCAATATAATTCTTACTATTATCAAAATTCGACAGTGAAAACCACACCACGAGCGTGCAGAGCGTATTCGCTGCTCGTGTAGCACAGTTTTCATAAAAAAAGGCAAAGTATTCGAGCCTCGCGCCGGGAGTTTCACCACGTGCGCAGAAATTTACATACTAGAAACTACGGTCAAAAAGAGGGGGACACTCGGTTTGACCGTAGTTTAATCCCAGGTCCAGGCATATCACTTTTACCCGACCTACACAGCGAATGTGATATCCTGAATTCCTGGCCCTTCCTGCTTATATTTATCTCACATTCAAGAACGGTATACTACCTACCTACCTAATACCTATATTTAAAATGCAAATCGCGACACAAATCACACAAACACACATCGCTCCACGGTTCTCATTCAGGAACCCGGGTGCATGGGCCTGAACTAGAGAGGACTCCCCGGGGTTCCTCCGACACCCGAGTTCGCAAACAACTTTCACACTCTAAAATGTACGTACCAATTTCCTGAAATCGACTGACAAGGGTGGCGACCATTGCGTTATTTCATTATATTGCTACCGCGATTTGAAATATTTATAGAATTATAAGTATTTGTCATTGTATCGTTTGATATTTGAGGCAATGTATATGGCATATGTTGCACAGATAGAGAGAATTTCATCATTGGCATGCCATATACATCGATGAGTTGTAGTAAGAATGAAAAGGAGAATAAGGCAAAGTGTATTGTTCAAGTTTGTATAAATTATTTTATAATACGAGAAAATTTCTAGCGACGCAAGATCCACAGCCTAACACACATCACACACATGTGGAAATTACGTCGTGCACGATTCGCCACCACAATGTCAGTCGCTGATTTTTCAAAAAAATGGCCGTGCCCACCGCCTTTACCCATTCGAAGTGCACCTGGGCACTCGAATGAGTTCGGGCTTGAAGTGAACACGGCAGAACTTTGTACTCACTGCGTATTTTTGCTGAAAATCCTAGCTAAGAGGATGATTAGTAGAATTCTAACGGCTTGATTTATGAAAAATTGAAGCAAGTGACTCGAATTTGATATTTAATCAAGCAAATGACTCGACTTTTATATTTATTTAAGCAAGTGACTCGACTTTCATATTTGTTCAAGCAAAGAGAATTTTAATTGAAAAAGTGAACTCTATAGAAGCAAAATACTCTACTTTATATATTTGTAAATATGCAAAATTTACTTTGAATTGAAAATGAATATTGAAAACCGGGAGATCTCGTCATCAGAGGAAGAATTTTAACAGGGAAATGTATTAATTGTCACTCTGACTTCGAGATCTACCCGTCGCGAAATGCCTTCTTGTAGATAATACAATAATTGTCATTGAAACGACGCGAAACAAATTTACAAACTTCCGAAATTTCGTCCATCAAAAGCACAAATCGAGCGATCTATTTTAAAACATAAATCGTCTCGAAGAAATCTATTAGCCGCGATCTTATAACAAATTTTGTTATAAGAATATTTTTCCAATGAATATAAAGAGCGCACAATATTCGTAAATTGTTCATTTGTATTGATAAATTCGCAACGCTAACTGTAAATTTCATGATTACATTCATGTAAATAATGCAAAAATCGCGCTACAAGAAGGCCCTGTCCTAATCTACGATATATATGACAGTACACAAGGAAAATATATAACAGTTTCTACTCACGAGTAATTTTTCAATTACTCGTGTTCACTATGCTCGCTTTATAGAACAATACAACCAATCTCCAGTGCCGCTTCGGACCTTTCGTCCTACGGCATGGTTTGGAGACCGGAGGGACAGTTAAAGTTTTTGACTCACCAGTGTCGAGACACCAGAATACCATTGGTTACCTTAGAATCTCTGCCGCTGCTGTCTCTGCCAGGGTTGTCTCCGCCGCTGTTATCAAGGTTGTCCTCGGGTCATCTCAAGGAATGTCCAAGGTCTAAACAAAACAAAGCATTTCGCATTGCAAGAGGCACCGTTCGTAGAACTTAAATTGCCTTCCGTTCCGATTTTACAAAGAAAACTAATTGAATTTTGAAAATAGAGGATGAAAAAAAGGTCATAATTATATATCAAGAAACGTTAAGAGTAGATCGTAAGAATTGATTAGTTTATGAATGATTTTCAGAATTGAGAATTCAAGGAGAAGTTATATATCGAACTATGTATCGAAACTTTACGACAAGTACGTAGAAATAAAATATCTCTGTGTTTACGTTACTCACCTTCAAGGCGGAAGGTGCGTCGCAGTTTCGCAGGGTACAGCGATGCCTCACGAATTCGAGCAAAGTCTGTAACAAAAATAAGACGCACATCTTAAATACTTATTCCCTGAAAATTTCATATGTCGGGGAATTCTTTATTTTTATTTTATTTTATTGGTAGAACATGCAAAATAAGAGTATGAAAATTTGATAGAAAACTTGTAAGGACGTTTTTGAGAAAATTTTCAAGTATCAACTGAAACTTGGGGGAAAAATTGTGGGGTATATGCGAATTAAAATTTCAGCTCACCTATAAAAGATTTGCCCTTCGCCGGGGAGTGATTGTCGCCGTTCAACCATCCCGTCATTTGACTGTTCTGTAACAAAAAAATTAAGATTTTCATTAATATATGCCGCCTTTGTATTTCTCGACTGGACATTTTCATTTCTCGATCGTGTGATACTTACTTTTTAAATTCGTGAAGCCTTGCCCGATGGAAATCCTTTCCACAGCTGCTCCTGTTGCACTGACTCTACTTCCGGCTCGGTGTAATTGAAAAAAAAGACAATTCGCGACCGAGAATTATTTTCGGCGAACAATTTGACTCTACTTTCGCGTAAAGTTATAAACTTAAGTGTATAATATGAAATACGAAGCAAACACTGACTCTACTTTCGCGTAAAGTTATAAATTGAAGTGTATAACATGAAATACGAAGCAAACACTGATTCTACTTTCGCGTAAAATTACTAGAAATTTAACACTTATTAATGTATATATAAAATGCGAAACAAACACTCCAGCGATGCCTCACGAATTCGGACAAAGTCTGTAACAAAAATAAAACGCAAAATATAAAATATTTGCTCTCTGAAAACTTGAAAATTCAGCTAATTCTTTATTTAGCATAAAAATGTTGCAAGTATTCTCTAAGAACTTCAAAAGCTAATTGATACTTTATTTACGTAAATTAAATTGATGGAAAGAACAAAGTTAAGTTTGCAAGGAAATTGACAAATATCAAAGTTATGACGAGTGTACGGGATATAATTTCAACTTACCTTCACAGACTTTGCCCATCGCCAAGGAATGATTGTCGCTGCTCAACCATCCCCTCATTTTACTGTTCTGTAACAAACAAATTAACATTTTGGTTAGTTTATATACATATTTTTTAATTAAAAAATTTCATTTCTCGAGCATCTTATACTTACTTTTAAAATTCGTGAAGCCTTGCCCGATGGAAGTCCTTTCCACAGCTGCTGCTCGATGCACTGACTCTACTTCCGGTTCGAACAATTTTTAAAAAAATAAAGAAGCTACCGCGACCGAGAATCATTTCCGGCGAACAATTTTGACTCTACTTTCGCGGAGAAAAGAATTCTTAATATTTTTAATAATTATTCAAAAGATATTAATAATTATAATAGCGGGTTGCAAACACTGACTCTATGTCGCGTGAATTTCTTATAAATTGAAAAAATATTTAGTAATAAATATATGCAGATATAAATATTAATATAATACGAAACAAGCACTGACTCTAGACCGCATTGCGCTCGGCCACAAATTTTGCTGAAAATAAAAGGGTGGGGTGGGGAACACAAGAAAATCAAACAACCATGTTTTTCTTTTTCATATCAAATCAAGTGCTTGCTTCAAGAAATACTGCTTAAAAATTATGTCTTATTCATTGATTCGTAATGTTCTTTGTGTAATACAATATACTACTAACTAAATGTATAAACAGTAAATACTGCGGCCTGCCACTGTTAAAGTTATATGATTAGTCATGCTTATTCCCTATTACATATGAACACTGTAACCCCCTTCGATAAATTCACGAAAATCTTTATAGAAATTACGGACGAATCTAACGCAGGACCTTAATACCCTACATCGGCAAATACGGTTTTTATTTACTTCTATACTCATGCCCTGAAACCTATGTAAATCCATTGCAGCGTCTCAAAACGGAAGGATAAGTCGTAACATGTAAATATCAAGTAAAAACGATTCGCGATTTATTTGTAGCATAAAATTGTAGCCGTCGAAATTTAACACCGGAATTGGTAAACACTGTCAGAATAAGGAGCAGCTTTCTTGGAAGTCGACTATCGTTTTGTAAATATTGACTAAATACTCGTATATTGTAAAAGGTTTCAAGTAATCCCGAAAGATTTCAATCGTTGCATGCTTCCGTAGAACCGTATTAATCCGTAGAAATGTAAATTCAACTTGTCGGATGTTCGACTCGATATCAATTAATATGAATATTGTATAAATTCAAACAAAATATCGCGAAGACCCGAAGTAAATGAAAATGTTACTTGCGTATGGCGTCGTAACATCTTACGCTTTGTTGTTCCACCGTGCACGTGTCCGATCGTGCCAGGCCGGAAGGTCGTACAAAGGATACTCCGAGTCCTGCAAGCACACACGAGTAAACTATTAAATAACTGCGTAAAAGTACAAAAATTCCGTATAATCACGTTTCAGAGCAACAATAATCGCGTTCGTCGTCAATAAAATCGAAATTCGAAGCTATAAAACAAATATTAATGTTGTAGACGAGAAAAGTGTTGCGTATATGTCGCGAGAGGTCAGTGACGTCACCAATTGCGTCGTAGTTATTTCGCGATTGTTAATAAATGCGTAATTATTACTGTCGAAATTGATAGATATGGTACAGCAGAAGACTATTACGTAGTAGATAAACGAGTGAACTATTTTTTAGCGGTCGGTAAACGAGGACAATGTAAAAGAAACGGCACTCACAGCAGATACGTGTTAACGGCACGAAGTCCAGAGAGAGAAAGAGGTAGGTGACCCGACTGGTAGGAGTGGGGATAGCTCGCGGCGGCTCGGCTGCCGCGCGGTAGGGGAAACGCGGGCCAATCGGAATACGGCTGTATGTCATGCGCAACACGGCCTATCCTCTAGCGCGCCGAAACCAGAGATTTTGAGAATTCCAAACAAATAATTATAAAGGAATCCCGAAATAAGAGAATTGAGCATGAATATTATTAAAATAGTTATTAAGTAGATGAATCTGCAGCGGTAATATGTAGAAGACATATCGTTTGGAGCAGAGAAACGATTTTTTTTACTCATTTAAATAACGAGAAGTTGTTCTTTATGCGATAATATAGTATTAGTATTCCATGATGATATAAATAAATAATAGAATTAAAACGATTTGGGTACCAAAACCGTGGGTGTAGATCGAATAACTTCAAAAATAACCAAATTTCTGCTTTCTTTCACTTTGTCTTTAATTCGCGGGTTTCTCATGAAGACCATATTTATAATGTTTCCAATTTATATTCGCATAATAATAGCATAATGCAGTTACTGCAATATCTCACGAGCAACAGTGATAAAGAGAAAACATCTGACCACCGGCAACTCTTCTCCAATGCGAGGCTTAATTTCTACTTAATCGCGAAATCGCAACGCTAACTTAAACGCAAAATCTTAGATATAATTAAAACTAGGAATCCGAACATTCGGTAGTCAGGGCTACCGAATATTCGGATTTCGTGGCTATTCGCTCGATACCACTTGCTATTTAGTATTACTATTGAACAAAGTATCGTGCTAAAAGCACATTTAATAAAACTTAAAATCATAGCAAGTGGTATCGACCCAGGTCCCACCGCGAGGAGGTTGCCACGAAACGGGACCCAAAAATGCATGCCCAACCAACCTCCATTACATTTTGCTCTTCCTCTGAGACACTTTCCCTCGACATTGACGAATTCAATGTCGAGAGAAAGTGTAGCAGAGGAATCGCCGACTCTACTTTACTTATTCCGTTTCGCGAAAAGAGATAGACACCCGCCGAGTGGTGTCGATCTCCCTTTACAATATTTACTCATTCTACATTCCTAATTCTCGTCTCACTTTCCACACGCAATCACTCTTACAAAACCATAATATCGCTTCCATGCTCAAGAAATATCCGAGAAGAAGGCAAACGACTTTGAAAAGCAAAATGAAAACGCGATCGCGAAAGGGGGAAGAAAGTTAGTCTTCTGCGGCTGGAGTCCAGTTGCGCCGCCTCCTGAGACGGACTGGGTCGGTAGGATCTGTAGCTGAACCGGATTATCTGCGAGGCGGGTCATGATCCAACCTGAACCACGACGGGGTTGCGTCTTTGAGCCTTCGGGTCGTACGTCGACCGATGGCAAATGCGATCATCCGATCGGTGGTGGAGCACTGGCCAGTCGCGTACCGTAACTGGACGTGATGAGTGCCAGAGGTCACGTCTTACAACGACGAGGCTGCGTAACGTGGCGGCTCATCAGCCCAGTCAGAGGGTCCGGCTTACACCGACACAGTGCCCCCCCATCGATCGGTATGAACCACATATGTCATAAGTCGATCGTACAACCTTCGGCTCAAAGACCAACCCTGAAGACGTCCCTGGGCCGTAGAACCACGCTACTCGCTTCCGCGCCGCGACAGAAACACTCGTCGGTCTACCGGACAGGGGCTGCAATTGGGGTAAGAAGTAAGTAACGAGGATGGCTACACGAGAAAAACGTTTGCCTTCTTTCGCATATTTTCGAGAGCATGGAATTGAGTTACGATGACACTCTTGCATTCAATTTTACGCTTAGGTGACATTTTTAAATCTAACTTAAATCTTACTGGGAACTATCTTAATGCTAAACGATGTTTTCTTCAGAGATGATTTCTTGAAGTTTTAATCAACGAAGAGCGAAAGATTGGAGAAGAAAAGAAAACAAATAGTCAGAGATAAAAGAGAACAAACCTGACCAACGTTGAGTCTTCTTCGATGCGAAGCTTAATTTCTACTTAATCGCGTAATCTTAAAGCTAACTTAAACGCAAATTCTTAGATGTAACTAAGACTAGGAATCCGAACATTCGGTAGCCAGGACTGCCGAATATTCGGATTTCGTGGCTATTCGCTCGATACCACTTGCTATTTAGTATTACTATTCTAATATATCTAATATACTATTCTAATATTCTATATTAGTATTACTATTACAATAGTAATAGTATACTATTGAACAAAGTATCGTGCTAAAAGCACATTTAATAAAATTTAAAATCATAGCAAGTGATATCGACCCAGGTCCCACCGCGAGGAGGTTGCCACGAAACGGGACCCAAAAATGCATGCCCAACCAACCTCCATTACATTTTGCTCTTCCTCTGAGACACTTTCCCTCGACATTGACGAATTCAATGTCGAGAGAAAGTGTAGCAGAGGAATCGCCGACTCTACTTTACTTATTCCGTTTCGCGAAAAGAGATAGACACCCGCCGAATGGTGTCGATCTCCCTTTACAATATATACTCATTCGACATTCCTAATTCTCGTCTCACTTTCCACACATAATCACTCTTACAAAACCATAATATCGCATCCATGCTCAAGAAATATCCGAGAAGAAGGCAAACGACTTTGAAAAGCAAAATGAAAACGCGATCGCGAAAGGGGGAAGAAAGTTAGTCTTCTGCGGCTGGAGTCCAGTTGCGCCGCCTCCTGAGACGGACTGGGTCGGTAGGATCTGTAGCTGAACCGGATTATCTGCGAGGCGGGTCATGATCCAACCTGAACCACGACGGGGTTGCGTCTTTGAGCCCTCGGGTCGTACGTCGACCGATGGCAAATGCGATCATCCGATCGGTGGTGGAGCACTGGCCAGTCGCGTACCGTAACTGGACGTGATGAGTGCCAGAGGTCACGTCTTACAACGACGAGGCTGCGTAACGTGGCGGCTCATCAGCCCAGTCAGAGGGTCCGGCTTACACCGACACAGTGCCCCCCCATCGATCGGTATGAACCACATATGTCATAAGTCGATCGTACAACCTTCGGCTCAAAGACCAACCCTGAAGACGTCCCTGGGCCGTAGAACCACGCTACTCGCTTCCGCGCCGCGACAGAAACACTCGTCGGTCTACCGGACAGGGGCTGCAATTGGGGTAAGAAGTAAGTAACGAGGATGGCTACACGAGAAAAACGTTTGCCTTCTTTCGCATATTTTCGAGAGCATGGAATTGAGTTACGATGACACTCTTGCATTCAATTTTACGCTTAGGTGACATTTTTAAATCTAACTTAAATCTTACTGGGAACTATCTTAATGCTAAACGATGTTTTCTTCAGAGATGATTTCTTGAAGTTTTAATCAACGAAGAGCGAAAGATTGGAGAAGAAAAGAAAACAAATAGTCAGAGATAAAAGAGAACAAACCTGACCAACGTTGAGTCTTCTTCGATGCGAAGCTTAATTTCTACTTAATCGCGTAATCTTAAAGCTAACTTAAACGCAAATTCTTAGATGTAACTAAGACTAGGAATCCGAACATTCGGTAGCCAGGACTGCCGAATATTCGGATTTCGTGGCTATTCGCTCGATACCACTTGCTATTTAGTATTACTATTCTAATATATCTAATATACTATTCTAATATTCTATATTAGTATTACTATTACAATAGTAATAGTATACTATTGAACAAAGTATCGTGCTAAAAGCACATTTAATAAAATTTAAAATCATAGCAAGTGATATCGACCCAGGTCCCACCGCGAGGAGGTTGCCACGAAACGGGACCCAAAAATGCATGCCCAACCAACCTCCATTACATTTTACTCTTCCTCTGAGACACTTTCCCTCGACATTGACGAATTCAATGTCGAGAGAAAGTGTAGCAGAGGAATCGCCGACTCTACTTTACTTATTCCGTTTCGCGAAAAGAGATAGACACCCGCCGAATGGTGTCGATCTCCCTTTACAATATATACTCATTCGACATTCCTAATTCTCGTCTCACTTTCCACACATAATCACTCTTACAAAACCATAATATCGCATCCATGCTCAAGAAATATCCGAGAAGAAGGCAAACGACTTTGAAAAGCAAAATGAAAACGCGATCGCGAAAGGGGGAAGAAAGTTAGTCTTCTGCGGCTGGAGTCCAGTTGCGCCGCCTCCTGAGACGGACTGGGTCGGTAGGATCTGTAGCTGAACCGGATTATCTGCGAGGCGGGTCATGATCCAACCTGAACCACGACGGGGTTGCGTCTTTGAGCCCTCGGGTCGTACGTCGACCGATGGCAAATGCGATCATCCGATCGGTGGTGGAGCACTGGCCAGTCGCGTACCGTAACTGGACGTGATGAGTGCCAGAGGTCACGTCTTACAACGACGAGGCTGCGTAACGTGGCGGCTCATCAGCCCAGTCAGAGGGTCCGGCTTACACCGACACAGTGCCCCCCCATCGATCGGTATGAACCACATATGTCATAAGTCGATCGTACGACCTTCGGCTCAAAGACCAACCCTGAAGACGTCCCTGGGCCGTAGAACCACGCTACTCGCTTCCGCGCCGCGACAGAAACACTCGTCGGTCTACCGGACAGGGGCTGCAATTGGGGTAAGAAGTAAGTAACGAGGATGGCTACACGAGAAAAACGTTTGCCTTCTTTCGCATATTTTCGAGAGCATGGAATTGAGTTACGATCACACTCTTACATTCAATTTTACGCTTAGGTGACATTTTTAAATCTAACTTAAATCTTACTGGGAACTATCTTAATGCTAAACGATGTTTTCTTCAGAGATGATTTCTTGAAGTTTTAATCAACGAAGAGCGAAAGATTGGAGAAGAAAAGAAAACAAATAGTCAGAGATAAAAGAGAACAAACCTGACCAACGTTGAGTCTTCTTCGATGCGAAGCTTAATTTCTACTTAATCGCGTAATCTTAAAGCTAACTTAAACGCAAATTCTTAGATGTAACTAAGACTAGGAATCCGAACATTCGGTAGCCAGGGCTGCCGAATATTCGGATTTCGTGGCTATTCGCTCGATACCACTTGCTATTTAGTATTACTATTCTAATATATCTAATATACTATTCTAATATTCTATATTAGTATTACTATTACAATAGTAATAGTATACTATTGAACAAAGTATCGTGCTAAAAGCACATTTAATAAAATTTAAAATCATAGCAAGTGATATCGACCCAGGTCCCACCGCGAGGAGGTTGCCACGAAACGGGACCCAAAAATGCATGCCCAACCAACCTCCATTACATTTTGCTCTTCCTCTGAGACACTTTCCCTCGACATTGACGAATTCAATGTCGAGAGAAAGTGTAGCAGAGGAATCGCCGACTCTACTTTACTTATTCCGTTTCGCGAAAAGAGATAGACACCCGCCGAATGGTGTCGATCTCCCTTTACAATATATACTCATTCGACATTCCTAATTCTCGTCTCACTTTCCACACATAATCACTCTTACAAAACCATAATATCGCATCCATGCTCAAGAAATATCCGAGAAGAAGGCAAACGACTTTGAAAAGCAAAATGAAAACGCGATCGCGAAAGGGGGAAGAAAGTTAGTCTTCTGCGGCTGGAGTCCAGTTGCGCCGCCTCCTGAGACGGACTGGGTCGGTAGGATCTGTAGCTGAACCGGATTATCTGCGAGGCGGGTCATGATCCAACCTGAACCACGACGGGGTTGCGTCTTTGAGCCCTCGGGTCGTACGTCGACCGATGGCAAATGCGATCATCCGATCGGTGGTGGAGCACTGGCCAGTCGCGTACCGTAACTGGACGTGATGAGTGCCAGAGGTCACGTCTTACAACGACGAGGCTGCGTAACGTGGCGGCTCATCAGCCCAGTCAGAGGGTCCGGCTTACACCGACACAGTGCCCCCCCATCGATCGGTATGAACCACATATGTCATAAGTCGATCGTACAACCTTCGGCTCAAAGACCAACCCTGAAGACGTCCCTGGGCCGTAGAACCACGCTACTCGCTTCCGCGCCGCGACAGAAACACTCGTCGGTCTACCGGACAGGGGCTGCAATTGGGGTAAGAAGTAAGTAACGAGGATGGCTACACGAGAAAAACGTTTGCCTTCTTTCGCATATTTTCGAGAGCATGGAATTGAGTTACGATGACACTCTTGCATTCAATTTTACGCTTAGGTGACATTTTTAAATCTAACTTAAATCTTACTGGGAACTATCTTAATGCTAAACGATGTTTTCTTCAGAGATGATTTCTTGAAGTTTTAATCAACGAAGAGCGAAAGATTGGAGAAGAAAAGAAAACAAATAGTCAGAGATAAAAGAGAACAAACCTGACCAACGTTGAGTCTTCTTCGATGCGAAGCTTAATTTCTACTTAATCGCGTAATCTTAAAGCTAACTTAAACGCAAATTCTTAGATGTAACTAAGACTAGGAATCCGAACATTCGGTAGCCAGGACTGCCGAATATTCGGATTTCGTGGCTATTCGCTCGATACCACTTGCTATTTAGTATTACTATTCTAATATATCTAATATACTATTCTAATATTCTATATTAGTATTACTATTACAATAGTAATAGTATACTATTGAACAAAGTATCGTGCTAAAAGCACATTTAATAAAATTTAAAATCATAGCAAGTGATATCGACCCAGGTCCCACCGCGAGGAGGTTGCCACGAAACGGGACCCAAAAATGCATGCCCAACCAACCTCCATTACATTTTACTCTTCCTCTGAGACACTTTCCCTCGACATTGACGAATTCAATGTCGAGAGAAAGTGTAGCAGAGGAATCGCCGACTCTACTTTACTTATTCCGTTTCGCGAAAAGAGATAGACACCCGCCGAATGGTGTCGATCTCCCTTTACAATATATACTCATTCGACATTCCTAATTCTCGTCTCACTTTCCACACATAATCACTCTTACAAAACCATAATATCGCATCCATGCTCAAGAAATATCCGAGAAGAAGGCAAACGACTTTGAAAAGCAAAATGAAAACGCGATCGCGAAAGGGGGAAGAAAGTTAGTCTTCTGCGGCTGGAGTCCAGTTGCGCCGCCTCCTGAGACGGACTGGGTCGGTAGGATCTGTAGCTGAACCGGATTATCTGCGAGGCGGGTCATGATCCAACCTGAACCACGACGGGGTTGCGTCTTTGAGCCCTCGGGTCGTACGTCGACCGATGGCAAATGCGATCATCCGATCGGTGGTGGAGCACTGGCCAGTCGCGTACCGTAACTGGACGTGATGAGTGCCAGAGGTCACGTCTTACAACGACGAGGCTGCGTAACGTGGCGGCTCATCAGCCCAGTCAGAGGGTCCGGCTTACACCGACACAGTGCCCCCCCATCGATCGGTATGAACCACATATGTCATAAGTCGATCGTACGACCTTCGGCTCAAAGACCAACCCTGAAGACGTCCCTGGGCCGTAGAACCACGCTACTCGCTTCCGCGCCGCGACAGAAACACTCGTCGGTCTACCGGACAGGGGCTGCAATTGGGGTAAGAAGTAAGTAACGAGGATGGCTACACGAGAAAAACGTTTGCCTTCTTTCGCATATTTTCGAGAGCATGGAATTGAGTTACGATCACACTCTTACATTCAATTTTACGCTTAGGTGACATTTTTAAATCTAACTTAAATCTTACTGGGAACTATCTTAATGCTAAACGATGTTTTCTTCAGAGATGATTTCTTGAAGTTTTAATCAACGAAGAGCGAAAGATTGGAGAAGAAAAGAAAACAAATAGTCAGAGATAAAAGAGAACAAACCTGACCAACGTTGAGTCTTCTTCGATGCGAAGCTTAATTTCTACTTAATCGCGTAATCTTAAAGCTAACTTAAACGCAAATTCTTAGATGTAACTAAGACTAGGAATCCGAACATTCGGTAGCCAGGGCTGCCGAATATTCGGATTTCGTGGCTATTCGCTCGATACCACTTGCTATTTAGTATTACTATTCTAATATATCTAATATACTATTCTAATATTCTATATTAGTATTACTATTACAATAGTAATAGTATACTATTGAACAAAGTATCGTGCTAAAAGCACATTTAATAAAATTTAAAATCATAGCAAGTGATATCGACCCAGGTCCCACCGCGAGGAGGTTGCCACGAAACGGGACCCAAAAATGCATGCCCAACCAACCTCCATTACATTTTGCTCTTCCTCTGAGACACTTTCCCTCGACATTGACGAATTCAATGTCGAGAGAAAGTGTAGCAGAGGAATCGCCGACTCTACTTTACTTATTCCGTTTCGCGAAAAGAGATAGACACCCGCCGAATGGTGTCGATCTCCCTTTACAATATTTACTCATTCGACATTCCTAATTCTTACATTATTTTCCGCTCACAATCTTTCTTACAAAACTATAATCTCGCATCCATGCTCAGGAAATATCCGAGTAAAAAGGAAACGACATTGAAAAGCTAACTGAGAACGCGATCGCGAAAGGGGGTGAAAGTTAGTCTTTTGCGGCTTGAGCCGAGTCACACCCCTCCCCGAATCGGATTGGGTCGACGTGAACTGGGCTAAGCCGGATTATTTGCGAGTAACGTGTCATGGTCTAACCTCGAGCACGACAGCGTTTCGTGATTGAGCACACAGGCCGTACGTCGACCGACGGCAAATGCGATTATCCGATCGGCGGTGGTGCACTGGTCAGTCGCGTACGGTGAATGGACGATAATGAGTGCCCGAGGACACATCTGACTACCACAAGGGCTGCACGACATAGTCACTCTGTCCAGTCTGAGGGTTCGGCCTGCACTACCCCAGTGCCCCCCCGTCGATCGGTATGAGCCACATATGTCGTAAGTCGATCGTACGCCCTTCAGCTCAATGACCAACCTTGCCGCGTCACTGGACCTTGTACTACGATAAACGCTTCCGCACCGCCACAGAAACACTCGTCAATCGACCGGGCAAGGGGTGCAACAGGGATACGTAACGAGAATGACTACAAGAGGGAAACGTTTGCCTTTTTTCTCATCTTTTCCTGAGCATGGAATTGAGTTACGATTACATACTCTCTTAAATTCTTAAAATATTCGGATTTCGTAGCTGCTCGCTCGATACCATTTACTATTCAACGTTACTACTGAACAAAGTATCGTGCTAAAGGCACATCAAAGAAAACTTTGAATGACAGCAAATGATATCGGCGAGCACGGAATCGCGGTACAATAGTTCCCTGAATATCAGTTTACACTTAGGTGATATTTTTAAATCTAACTTAAACCTTACTTGGAACTATCTTAATGCTAAACGATGTCTTCTTCGGTGACGATGACTGTAATTTTTAATCAACGAAGAGCGAAAGATTGGAGAAGAAGGAGAAACCGTAGGGATGTTAAAAAATTGTTGTCACCAAAGAAAGAAAAGGAATAGTCAGAGATAAAAGCGAACAAATCTGCCCAACGTTGACTCTTCTTCGATGCGAAGCTTAATTTCTACTTAATCGCGTAATCTTAAAGCTAACTTAAACGCAAATTCTTAGATGTAACTATGACTAGGAATCCGAACATTCGGTAGCCAGGGCTGCCGAATATTCGGATTTCGTGGCTATTCGCTCGATACCACTTGCTATTTAGTATTACTATTCTAATATATCTAATATTCTATTCTAATATTCTATATTAGTATTACTATTACAATAGTAATAGTATACTATTGAACAAAGTATCGTGCTAAAAGCACATTTAATAAAATTTAAAATCATAGCAAGTGATATCGACCCAGGTCCCACCGCGAGGAGGTTGCCACGAAACGGGACCCAAAAATGCATGCCCAACCAACCTCCATTACATTTTGCTCTTCCTCTGAAACACTTTCCCTCGACATTGATGAATTCAATGTCGAGAGAAAGTGTAGCAGAGGAATCGCCGACTCTACTTTACTTATTCCGTTTCGCGAAAAGAGATAGACACCCGCCGTTTGGTGTCGATCTCCCTTTACAATATTTACTTATACTAAACTCTTAAATCTAGCCTTAATAACTATTTGCACTAATTTGCAAAGAAACATCGAATGACCTTTACGAAAGGGAAAACGAATTAAGCGAAAGGCGAAAGTACAGGACGACAATAAACTTTAGGAAAACACATCGCTACAGCCTTTAACTTCGTTCGAGAGGAGAGACATTATTAAATAATATTAATTTCTCCGCATTAGAAATCGTTATAATGAGCGAATTCTTTTTGAATGCGTAAGAGATTTATTTTCTTAAAAACTAAAATCTAGAAAGACATCTATCCGAGGACTGAATCCTCTAAAAGTTAAAAAGCTTCGTATTCAGTAACTTACTATTCTTAAAATTAAAAGGCTGCCTGTTCGGTAAATACCTTGTCTTAGAACAAGATGTTAATAATTTGTCTTAAAGCTAAAGACCTACCTATTCTGAAACTTATTCGTCTTAAATTTAAAATCCTGCCTATTCTGATAGGAACACACATTAAAATTAAGAGCTGACCAGCTCCATAAAGACGATATCTTCCCTTAATATTTAAAACCTGCCTATTCAGTGACTAAGTCGTCTTAAAGCTAATAGCCTGCCTATCCTTAAAGTAACACGCTTTAAAATTAAATGCTCGCCGGCTCGAGAAATAAAATATCTCGTCTTAAAATTTAAACCTGCCTATTCAGCGACTAAGTCGTTTTAAAATTAAGAGCCTTCCTGTTTAGAAACTAACTTGTCTAAAAAGGAAACGCCTGCCTATACAATAACTAATTCGTCTTAAAATTCGAAGCCTGCCTTTTCTATAGCTAAGTTTTCTTAAAATTAAAATCCCATATATTCGATAATTAAGAACTCTTAGAAGTAACGTCGTTACTATGTTTTCTTAGTAACGAATAACCTGCCTATTCAGTAACTAAGTTCAATTCCAAAATGTTTCCTAGTTAAATCCTCATGAAAATTATGTAGGATTTAAATTTCTTGAAAAATAAGGAATCGCCTTATCCGAAAAAACTTAAACTTAAACTTAAACTTAATATTAGCTTGTGCGACGCGTAGATGTCGATGAAGCTGAAGAAATTGCCTCTTCATAACAAAGACTTTCTAAAATTCTAAAAAATTGATTGAGGCGGTAACAGAATATTCTCAAATCTAATATCTGAGCGTGCGATGAGTAGAATTGGATCAAGCTAAAAAAATTGCTTCTTCATAATGAAGTCCTCCTAAAATTCTAAATAATTAATTACGGCGATAACAGAAATATCCTAAAGCCTGATATCTGAGCGTGCGATATGTGGATTCCATTGAAGCTAAAGTAATTACCTCCCAATAATAAAGACTTCCCACATTCCTGAGAATTTGATTTTCTGACACCTAAAATCTTTTGAGAATTAGAAACTTAACTATACGAAAACTAATTTTACCAATTTCGATGATAACACTGTCCAACAAATTTGAAGGTGATTTCTGTTTTCCTATAGCCACTATATAATTCTTATAGTGTTCGTCGTTCTGAACACGAATCCGGCAACCAAATTTCTAGATCACCCTCTGTTTTCGAAAAAAATCAGCATTTGTAAAAACGGTCGTTCTCGGTAAAGAAGCTGGTATTACGTGAAAACTAAGAAACGTAGGTTGTTGTTCTTGGTCTCAAAAAATAGAGGAGTGTTTCCCGAGTATGTATGTATAAGCAGTTATAATATTCCGTATTAGTTAATAGCAGTAAATCACTGTCAAAGTTCAAAAACGGGCGGATTCGCGAATTTTTTACGCATTCACTTTCCATTTTCACGTAGAGGACTGTTGCTAGCACAAATTTACTGTACACCATTGGATTCTACGTACATTTCTGAATAAAAAACTATCAGCGAAAAATGTCATAACTGTTTTCGTTTCGGCACAATTTAAGAAAATATCCATCGGGAGCGTGTTCCGACCGTTTTGCCGCTACGACGCCATCGCTGCCTTTAGGCGCCGTAGCTACGCGTAATACTTTCGTGGGCCCCGCGCATCGATACATTCCGTTGAGGTAGAATTTTCTAAAGTGTAAGGTCATACTTATTTATATTTTTTTTTTTTTTTTATAGAGGGGAAATGCTTTACGCACACTCGCAAATGTCTTAGTTTGCGGATAGTGTGGAACTCCGTAGGCTTATTGCTTTCGTATACGCTCTGAAATCCCCTCTGCTTCATTCTGCTTTTCTCTTTAATTTAAGTAATGAAACAATACTCGCCTTAAAAAATGAACGAGAATCATTTTATATGGGATAACGGCAATAAATCGTTATTATAACATGTTCCACATATTTCTTTCATTTCAAATCTTCTAAATAAAGAAAATTTCGCTATCCTATTCCTACCGAATATACTACAACATTCTCTCCTTTGATTTTTTTCCTTTTGTTTAATATTTATGAAAATAATGATGATAAGATTTATCGCGCACATATAAAATAATTCTTATTCATTGAATAATAAGCGGTATTAAGATATCATTGAATAATACCCCGTATAAAATAATTCTTATTCATTGTTTGAAGCGAGTATTGTTTGATTAGTTAAATTAAAGAGCAAAGCAGAGTAAAGTAGAGAGGGGTTTTAGTGGGTATACGAAAACAATATGCCTACGGAGTCCCACACTATCCGCAAACTAAGACATTTGCGGGTGTGCGTAAAGCATTTCCCCTCTATATAAAAAAAAAAAAAAAAAATATATAAATAAGTATGACCTTACACTTTAGTAAAGGGGTAGAGAATTCTACCTCAACGGAATGTATCGATGCGCGGGGCCCGCGAAAGTATTACGCGTAGCTACGGCGCCCAAAGGCAGCGATGGCGTCGTAGCGGCAAAACGGTCGGAACACGCTCCCGATGGATATTTTCTTAAATTGAGCCGAAACGAAAATCAGTTATGACATTTTTCGCTGATAGTTTTTTATTCAGAAATGTACGTAGAATCCAATGGTGTACAGTAAATTTGTGCTAGCAACAGTCCTCTACGTGAAAATGGAAAGTGAATGCGTAAAAAATTCGCGAATTCGCTCGTTTTTGAACTTTGACAGTGATTTACTGCTATTAACTAATACGGAATATTATAACTGCTTATACATACATACTCGGGAAACACTCCTCTATTTTTTGAGACGAAGAACAACAACCTACGTTTCTTAGTTTTCGCGTAATACCAGCTTCTTTACCGAAAACGACCGTTTTTACAAATGCTGATTTTTTTCGAAAACAGAGGGTGATCCAGAAATTTGGTTGCCGGATTCGTGTTCAGGACGACGAACTCTATAAGAATTATATAGTGGCTATAGGAAAACAGAAATCACCTTCAAATTTGTTGGACAGTGTAATCTTAAATCGTTGGTTATCGTCATCATCGCCATCATTATCATCGTCATCGTGGATGATCGAAATAGTATACGTTAAAAGAGAACGACCCACTTTCGCTACAGTATACACAGAATATCATATAGACGAGAAAATTCGAAACAAAATTCGCCGTCAATCTAAAATCCTCGATTGCACTTTCATAAAGTAAGAATGCGAGCTTATGGGACTCCATGTAATTGCAAATTTACGATAAAAATAAACTATGATTTGTGCAAATCATTTGGGAAAATGTATCGGCGGAACTTTATCGTTCCTCGACAAAAAATTGAATAGAAAAAACAAGTAATTCGATGGACTAACAGTCACAGTATCGATATATATATTATTGTAAAATAATATGATATATTTTGACAATATATGAATTCAATTTATAGTTCGTAATGTTTCATTCGACAAACGCTTGCGAATGCAGCTTCATTTTATTATTAATCATAGTGATTTTAATCGTGAAAAAAACGCGAGCACCTGTTTCCGAGGCGCTACGGAAATTCGCGGCTAACGCAATCGCGAACACCTTTCCGAGGTGCTGTCAATTTTCGCAACACTAATTTCGCGACGAGCAATAATCGCGAGCGCCTACGCGAGGCGCTGTGAAATTTCGCAACGCTAAGTTCGCGAGAAGTGGCCGAACAAAGTCGCGGGCAACCTGTCCGAGGTGCAGTTTTAATTTCGCAATTCTAATAATCGCGAATGTTTTATAAAATTGACGGGACGGAGTCCCGCACTGGCGTCATGACATAGACGCAGAAGTGTACTGCGATATTAATCGCAGTTTTGCGATTTTTCGCAGAGCTGAAATCGCGAATATGAAATCGAACAAACCGTCAACATAGTTTCGCAACACTACTTTAAAGAAGAAAGAGAATTGTAAATCGCGTATACATTTTCGCAACACTACTCTCTAAGATAAGAAAAAGAGCAAAATCGCGTATAGATTTTCGCAACACTACCCTGTAAAATAAAGAAAATCAAGACCGCGTATCAATTTTCGCAACACTACCCTGAAAAATAAAGAAAAGAGCCAAATCGCGTATAAATTTCCGCAACACTACTTTGAAAAATAAAGAAGAGAACAAAATCGCGTATATATTTTCGCAACACTAGTCTGTGAAATAAAGGAAAGAGCAAAATTGCGGGCAACCTCTACTGAGGTGCAGTTTTAATTTCGCAACTCTAATAATCGCGAATATTTTATAAAATTGACGGGGTACTGCGATATTAATCGCAATTTTGCGACATTAATCGCACTTTTGCGATATTAATCGCAGTTTTGCGATTTTTCGCAGAGCTGAAATCGCGAATATAATATCGAATAAACCGTGTACTTAATTTCGCAACACTACTTTAAAAAATAGAGAAAAGCAAAATCGCGTATAAATTTTCGCAACTCTACTCTGAAAAATAAAGAAAAGAGAAAAATCGCGTATAAATTTTCGCAACACTACTTTGAAAAATAATGAAAGAAGCAGAGACGCGTATTGATATTTTCGCAACACTAATTTCGCGGACGAAACCGAATTCGCAGCTGTTTGCTGCGATTCGGCGAAGCAACTAACTACCACACAACTATTACTACTACTACTACAAGCGAACATAGTGACAAAGTAGTAACGTAAAACATGAACTTACTGGACATTTCTGAAAGAAAAAGGAAGAATTAGGGTTAAAACCTAAAAATCCTAACGAAAATGATTAATAAATATAATAAAAGCGGCGTAAGAAATTTCAATAAATAACATGACTTTAAATCAAAAGACACCATAAATGTAAATGAATTGAATGGTGAATTAAAATCTATTAAAATGACTCTACTTAGAGCAATGACACTCTATATGCAAATGAATTTAAAAGTTAATTATAATTGACTAAAAGTGACTCTACTGAGAACATTGAAATTTCTCGATCAATACCATCGTCAAAGTAATTCTTCGAAAAATTCAATATACATTCGTTATTATTACTTTGACGATGGAATTGACCACCCGCGAAATTCTTACATACTAAACATCCTAGAAAAATCGTTACTACTCGCGACTATGGTACTAATTACCATAATCGCGGTCACTATGTTCGCAAACTACTAGCACACATAAAATACAACCAGTCGTTCGGTGCCGTTTCGGACCATTCGTCCTACGGCATGATCGAACGACCGGAGGAACTTTGAATTTTGTCACTCACCAACCGAAGAAAATGATAATCGAATGGTGTTGACCTCCCCGTTGAGATCGCAGTCGATGTGTGACTGCGTCCATGGTGTGGCTGCGTCCATGGTGTGGCTGCGTCCATGGTGTGGCTGCGTCCATGGCGTGGCTGCGTCCATGCATTGCAGATTGTCCTTCCTTTAACAAAAGAGAAGACAACATTATAGAATCTCTAAGGAGAATTATTTGAAAATACGGTGGGTAAAATTAAGCTCTAATTTAATTCTCTTAACCGTTTGAGTCTTAGGATATATTTGACAATTTTTGAGAGAGATAAAACATTTTTCTTTATAGAGATAGAATATAGCGGATCTTTTTGATACTGAGACTCAAACGATTAAAGTGAACTTTAAGTTTCAATTGAAATAGGGGTCGATTAATGAAAATATTAGTCAAATAATGAAACTTACATCCTCCATCGTCCACCGACTGCACGATGGAGGTCCTCTCCGCAGGAGCAGGCACTGACTCGACTTCCGCGATTTCGGTGATCGACACGCGCAACCGGTAATTTCAAACGATTTACGGTACAAAGAAACACTGACTCTACTTTCGCGAATACTCGTTTCGAGTATGTTTTAAATATTTGCGATACAAAACCCGGCACTGACTCTAAGACCGATAAATCGGTCACAAATTTTAATATGCAAGCGTTTGTCAATGAAACATTACATTTATACAATCGAGATACTTTAATTATAAGCTACTGAAACTAAAATTATATCGTATACTGTGACTGTCTCCCTTGAATTAATACTGAATGACAAAATAATAAGAAAATTGAACGATACAGTTCCCCAAACGAGTTACATAAATCACAGTCCCATTTCTAATTGAAGATTTCCTAATCTTGTGAATTTCTAAGCGCGAATGTTACTTAATACTCGCACTGGAGACTTTATGAAAGTGCAATCGAGTTCTAGAAAGACGGCAGCTTCTACTACTTCATTTGAAAAATATCGAGAATCTCGAAACGCGGAAAAATTGTAGCGAAAGTGAGTCATTTCTCATTTAACGTCCGGCTCAGTTAAATGAGAATGGTCCAACATTCCAAATCGTCTGCCGGAGATACTGTAAGCACAAATAACAATTGGACTTGAAAAAAGAAAGCCATTTTTGTGAGAAATAATTAAGAACTGATATTACGGAGGAAAGGAGGTGGAAATATTATGCTACGATGATTAACTTAAAAACTTATAAACACTTGTAGGTAATTGCCAATTGATGTCACTGACACTTGCGCAAAACTATCACTTTATGTCACTGACACTTCCACAAAACATTGTATTTAATTGTCAAAATAATTTAAAAACACTAGCAGGTAACTGTCACTGACACATCCACAAAACATTATATTTAATAGTTAAAATAATTTAAAAACACTAGCAGGTAACTGTCACTTGAGGTCACTGATACATCCACAAAACATTGTATTTAATTGTCAAAATAATTTAAAAACACTAGCAGGTAACTGTCACTTGAGGTCACGGACACATCCACAAAACGTTGTATTTAATTGTCGAAATTATTTAAAAACACTTGCAGGTAACTATCACTTGATATCACTAACACTTCCACAAAACGTTGTATTTAATTGTCAAAATAATTTAAAAACACTAGCAGGTAACTGTCACTTGAGGTCACTGGCACATCCAAAAAACGTTGTATTTAATTGTCGAAATTATTTAAAAACACTTGCAGGTAACTATCACTTGATATCACTAACACTTCCACAAAGCGTTGTATTTAATTGTCAAAATAATTTAAAAACACTAGCAGGTAACTGTCACTTGAGGTCACGGACACATCCACAAAACGTTGTATTTAATTGTCGAAATTATTGAAAAAACACTTGCAGGTAACTATCACTTGATATCACTAACACTTCCACAAAGCGTTGTATTTAATTGTCAAAATAATTTAAAAACACTAGCAGGTAACTGTCACTTGAGGTCACTAGCACATCCAAAAAACGTTGTATTTAATTGTCGAAATTATTTAAAAACACTTGCAGGTAACTATCACTTGATATCACTGACACTTCCACAAAACATTGTATTTAGTTGTTAAAATTATTTAATATCACTTTTAATTTATTGTTTAAGTAGTTTAATATTATAGCACACATGCACTAATAGTCGTAATCCATGATCAAGAGTCACTGGGTACCGATATGAAAGGCCAAAAATATACATAGCGACCAACCTGTCAAATCGTCCGAACCGTTCGAATTCTGAAGCAATACTGTGCTCTCCGGTCTCAGCGAGGCGGCTCGCTGAACGCGGCGCGTGCGCAGCGCACCCCACGTATGGAGACCCCCTTTACCCATGGATAATTTTGCAAACTTCGGTTATTACAACAATATTCATGAATAATTGTTTATTACAAATGACATTATTTGTTGATAACTTGTTCCTACTTAATTTTAATAAATCGTACGGTGAATAGAAGTTACAGGAGTGAAGTTACGTGGACTTACAATTGACAACTTACTTTTCGATGCTCATAAATGTTTAATTTATTAAGTAATACTTTTATCTTATTGATACATGATATGTTTTCAGCTAGTTTGGATGAATTTCAAGCAATCTCTAATATTATTTGGAGAACACAATGTCAGAAAATGATAGAAAGTATTAATATGACAGGTGGCTTAAGTTACATTGTGCATTATTTGGATAGTTCATGAAATTTTCAGCAATTGCCGTCGTGATAACATATCACTGAACGTTTTCTTTTTTATTATTTCACAACTTTCATCAGTGAATCTTGTTAAATTGACGAAGCAACTAATATTTCGTTATACAGATATTATGGAGCGGCTTTCTTCGCCGGCTATGAGGGAAACGGACGCGTTGACACTCCGCATCTTATTTCTATATTCCTACCATCTCGTAAAATCCTTAATTGGGTCATCGATTGATAACTTTAAAAAGGGGTTTGCCCTCCGTTTAAATACGCGCGCCCGGAAACGCTAGTTACTAACTAAGAGAAAAGAAAATATTTCGATGTTGGTACCGCTATTTGAACCGGACGTTACATTACCATCTTTCAGTACGTATTAACGCAAGCAGTGTTTTTGCAGTAACAAATTGCGATAATAACAATTTTAAATGCCAGAAAAATATTATTAGCATAAGGATTAAATAATAAATTCGGATGACACTAGTAAACTCATTGTTAGTCGAATGCTTAAGGTGGTTTCTATAATCTAGTGCTTTTTGAATTTGTTCAGAAACATTGTAAAAATAATGTGAACTTGACATTTCTACATCCGCTGTATCAGTTTTACACTTATTTCCGTTTTGTACCTACCTTTACTCGTTATATGAAGTTATAGATAACCGATAAAAGTTAATGAACAATTTTTCAAAGATCTAGTTTTTAGAACACTCTGTATAGAATGACAGATTCTCATGAAGTATTCTACTTTAAGGCACATTTTCAAATATACTTATCACGAAACGTTATTTATGCAAAACTTTAGACACTTTCTGATACTTACTATACAACTCTTAAAGACATGGCGAAATTGAGACGCGCGATTTGGGGTCTCTCTTCCAACTTCGTAGCAAACCGGTATTTTTCGCGTCTGTTGGCGTAAGTGAAGTATTTATAAATCAATTCAGATTTGTTAATTACCATTATATTTGCAATTTTTTTATGAAATGTACAATTATCATATTGGTTTCGGTATGGAGCAGTTTGACAGTAATAGAATATTTGTTAGCACAATGAAGTATATAGTTTACAGTGATCATATTGATATTTCCTTGTCGTATGTCAGTTATTTAACATATTATTAATGCATACAAATATAAAAGGCTTTCCATTCATAGCTCACCATGGTACAATGTATCAATGGTGTCATCGACAAATGGAGTTGCAACAGAGGCTGTGGTTAAGCCAGAAGATGGTCTTGTCATAACTGACAGTTGTGTTAAACGTTTGAAAGAGATTATAAATGATGATGGCTATTTAAGAGTTACAGTGGAGGGTGGAGGTTGTTCTGGTTTCCAATATAAATTTGACTTGGACGCAAGTATAAATGAAGATGACAAGTAAGACGTTATAGGATAGAAATAATTGTGAAACATTGTGCAAGCATATTGTCATTGTAGGGATTAGTTTAATATAACCTTTTTGTATTGCAGAGTATTCCAAAAAGATGGTGCTAAAGTGGTGATAGATTCAACATCTTTAGAATATGTTAAAGGGGCAGCAATAGAGTATCATACAGAATTAATTCGTTCCGCATTTAGAATAATTAACAATCCTTTAGCTGAACAGGGTTGTAGCTGCGGTGCCAGTTTTGCCATTAAGATGGACTAGTCAACTTATTAATGTTTATATAGTTATGTCTATAGTAAAAAGATTATTGTTAAGGTTATGAGATGCACGAAAAAGAAGTCATAGATGTGTATCATAATAGTGATTATAAATATTTTGCTAATATTCGTGTTGAGAAAATAGATTCCTTGTTTCTCAATAATTTTAAAATATTTATTGTTAAAATATGTGTGTATACATGATCACATACACATATGTATTCTTTTTATTTCACATTAAACTAAGTATACAAAAAATAACGGTTTTATGTATAACACAAATTATTGAGGAACAAGCTGTTTGACATGAAAGTGATTGTAATGAGCCAATTACAAATACGTGTATATGATGATGCTTTATAATTGTACATAATATATATTTAATTCTTTATATTATAAGCGTTCGGAAAATGAACGTTAGTAACCAATTTTATTTTGATTCCATAAATAATACAACACTGATGTAGAGAATTCTTCAGCTGCTTAGCCAAAGACCAGAATATAATGAGAAGTTGTAAATTACTCTATTTATCAAGTATGAGTTTCATATGTACATGAAATTAAATTTACCAATGATCATGATTGAAACATGTCACTGATGGAATGTCAACGATGAGTAATTTTAAACCTGACATTGATCACTTCTGTTTTCCCTTTTTACTATTCTGAAAATCATTGAAATGCATGTTACATGTTTAGAAAGATGCAAATTATTTTTATACGAATCATAAAGTATTACCTTGTTTGCTAATTCAAATTTTAATTGTTGTATCTCTTCTGTTTGCGAAATGAGTTTTTCATTCATGTTGGCAAGATGTTCGCTCATAGTACTGAGCTGAGCTTTATAATTTCCTTCTTGTATTTCTTTGTCTTTTAGCAAAGTACTGCAATTTGAAAGTGCTTCATTAAGTGCAACTTCACATTTATCTCTTTTCGATTCACTTGTATCTAAATGAATCTGCATGACTTCGCTCTAAAACATAAATTATTTTCGTACAAAATTTGTCAAGGAAAAGGTGATCTTTCAATAGAATATTTCAGTTAAAATAATTTAATTACATTAGCAGCCATAGCTAAATTTTTAGCGTGGCAAATATGCTTTTCTGTGATTAGCTTGTCAATCTCTTGCAAAAAATAATCTTTGATTTTTGCTTCCCTAGCTTCAACCTCTTCTGGCACAATAAACGGTGCTATTAATTTTCCGACCTGTTATTAATATTCGTGGATTTATTAAAAATGTTAATAAAAATGGAATTGCAAATCAACCTGTTGTAAATATATATTACCATGTTATTTATTTTAACAGGTTCCATAGAATCATTTTCTATTTGTTTACTACCTAAGTGTTCCTTTTGCTCTACTTCATCATACTTAATTTTAAGTATGTGATACTGTGTCTTCCAGTGACTTATTTCTTTCTCTAATTCGCACGATTTTGGAATATCAAAATCAGTATTTTCCTCTTGAGACTTGTGTGGTCGACCTTCGCCAATGGACTTTGACGATCTACGTGAAGCTGAAGGTGATGATAATGGAGATGGTTCTATTTGTCGATGACTTGGTATTGTAATTTTAGTATCAAAATCATATCCATCTCGTTTTCCTTCATTACTAGACCATGATACCGTCTCTTCTTGTTTTTGCCTGTCATTTAACTTTCTCTGCAAATCATTTCTCTCTCTTTCTAGTTTGTCCACTGTATTCTGATATTGACATTCTAACTCCACTTTAGATTTCTCAGAATGATCCAATTTAGATTCTAGTTGCTGTATCCTATCGTTTAAACTTTCAATCTCACTATCTTTGTCATGTATTTGTGATAATAATTGAGCATTTTCAACAATTTTCTTTTGAAATTCTTCATCTAAAATATGATTCGGCGGCGCTGGTAATTGGCTATTATTATCAGACGATTTATGCCTCCCTTTCTTTGATTTACTTTGTGCTTTATCGAGTTCTTCTTGCAACACAGTTATACGCTTAGTTAATTGTTGATTTCTAAAAGATAAACTATCTAATTCTTGCTCAGCTCTGCGTAACTCAACTTCTTTTTCTTTTAATTGTTCTCGGATATCTGCATTACGTGCTTGTTCATCAATCACAGCCTTTTTTAGAACATTTGCTTGAGCCCGGATCTATACCAACAATTATTGTGTCAAGACATATTGCAAAATAATTATATTCAAAATATTATTTATTTTATAAATATTATAGTTAACGCATGAAAAATTATTACGATAGGAGGAAATAGAAATGGGTATTGTTAAAACAAAGGAAGATAATAATCCTGAATTCCACATGACAGTTGAAATTATTTAAAGTATATAAACAGTGCATTAAAAATGTCTTACTTTTGAATATTCCGTGGCAATCTTTTGGTATTTAGTCTGCAGTTGTCCGTTGACACCCTCCATAACGATAACCGTTTTTACGTATTTCTGATATGCTACTCCGATTTGACAAAGTAATTATTAAAAATCTCTCATTGTTGTAATATTTAATGCACGATACTTCCTGACAGGAAATATATGCATACTAGCATCTTGGATGCAAACGTCAGTTTCAGCGAAAAGTTTCCAACAGAACGGAGTAAATCACATTTGTGATCGAAGAAGCCGTATTTCTGTTCGGTTAATTTGCGAAAGAATTCCGAAGTAGGAAATATGCATCAACAAAACGCCCCCAACACGATATAACTTTGTTAGAAATTCTATATCCGATTCCAAGTTGACCGTCAATTGTCAAGATATCCTACTGAAGAGAAGTTGGCTGTTAGTCGACTTTTAACACACTTTTTAAATCGAACAATTTGCCGATGCTATATCAATTGATGATAAAGATGATTTTTACTTTTGTCGGTAACATATCGTCGCGTTGATTTTGTATGTGCGGAAAATATTTGCCATAATCGACGGCAGATATCGTAGATATTTACTTTTAAGTCAATTGTTTCAGTTTGATAATTATTAAATACGATAATACGATGAATACTTATAGTTAAACTCGAAAATAAGAAAGGATCTAAAACTCTTAAAATTTCTTTTTTCAAATTGATATGCTCTTTCCTTTCAAGTTATTTTGTTATATAATAATATTATTATGAAATTAATGTCCATATGGGTAATTATATATTTTCCGGGATACAAATTTTCCGTAATGTATTTTATATGCATCGAATTTTGCTTTATATTAATAATAATTATGTTACATTCGCAGAAAATGAAATACGAAATTATGGAACCGCCATAAATGTTTTATTATTACATACAATATAAATTAAGTTTCATGACATAACATGTAATTAATTGCATCAATAACGGTAATTATACCGAAATGTATAAAATAAGTTAAGCATATAAAGTCATATTCATTTCGTTATCTATTTTTCAAATTACTTTACCCGTATGGATTTGAAATTTTCATAAATTGGAAAGTTTTTTTTAATATTTTATAGATTATTTAACTTTTTACTACAGAATATTCGACAAATTACGAATTAAGTCCAATAAGCATAGTATGGTCCTTTGAATCGAGCGAATAAAATTTTTTTATCTAAAATATTGGTTTTTAAAGAGGCATACTTCATTTAAAAGCAATTAAAGACTCGGTGAAGTTTTCTGTTGCACATCATAAAAAATTGTTGGTCTCGTTATGTAAGGTGTGCAAATCAGCAATTTCTATACAAACTTTGTACGAAACGGTGTGCTTATTTTTCGCGGCTATATTTGTCGTAATTACTTTCTAACATAATCTGACATCTTAAGTAACGGGGTTAATTAGTACCGAGAAGGTTTCACGCTGTATAAAATTATGTTAACAAACATATTATTACGTACCTACATGTAATAGATTATTCCTTTTACTATCTGTACTGAGACGTGTTATTGAAATATCTTGAAAGAAAAGGATAGTAGAGAGGAAGGAAACTGACCGATTTAATTGTTTACACATACAGGCTGTCTCAGCAGATTTTGACATCTTGATTTTCTCGATATTGCTGCTCATAGCGAAAAATTTTTTGTAAGAAATTGGAATAGTATCGAGTGTGGCATGTCCTGGTGTTATTAATCTTTTCGTAAGTGGACGCATCAAGGTGATATGAAGGTCTACTTTGTTTTTTTCAAATGGAATGGGTATTTTTTATACATCAATCGATGCAGCTAGACCTTCTTTATAAAGAAGTACTGACCAAAATCGGCTGAGACACCCTGTATACTATAAGAGAAACGAAGGAAACTAAAGAAAGGGTTTTCTTCAAAGTGTAGGGAGGACTCCTCTCCAGGTATCTCTCAATACATTAAACAAAAACATACAGGCACACGTCTGCTTAAAAAAATGAAACTTTATACAGCTTTACACTTTAATACTTATTCTAAAAAATCAAGAAGCAGTTTCAACAATCAAATTTATCTGCACAGTCTTTGTAATCTCCTGCACTACGAACTCTCTTACATAAAACCCTCCAATGACATTAACACTAGAACTACCGGCGTTAAATCTATCATATTTCAGTATATTAAATAAGTACTTTGAAAAGGAGGAATCAATAGCCGGAAAAGATGATCAATTTGACGATTTATGTTGTTTGAGATGAACGTAGAATATTTATTCTATGACTCTTCTATAAAATTGGAGAATTTTTGGAAAAAATTGTGTACCAGTCATTTTGACTGGTTTGCTCGTTCTAGTGTTAAAACTTGAGATCTATGACTACAAAATTTGACCAGACATCTTTCACCACGCATAACAGCTTGGTCTTCTTATGACGGTCGACGTTTCCCCCTATCATTAACACTAGAACTACCGACGTTAAATCAATCATATTTCAAAATATTAAATAAGTACTTTGAAAAAGGAGGGACCAAGAGGCGGAAAATATAATCGATTGGGTGATTTATGTTTTTTAAGATGGAAATAGAATATTTGTTCTAAGACTCTTCTATAAATTTCGAGAATTTTTCGAAAAAATTGTGTACCAGTCAATTTGACTGGTTTGGTAGTTCTAGTGTTAAATATCCGGCCACGGTCAGACGCATCCCCAATACATGATAAGGTGGCATCGTTCTAAGGATTAGTTTGTTAAACTGAGCTATTCGTTGGGAACGAGTCGACCGACTTCATTGCTCTCGTCTACTTTTCTCTTTCCTCCTCTCTCTTTCCATCCCTTAAGTTCACCGCTCGCAACGTCTACCTTCTTTCTCGAGGGACAGGGAAGAGGGATGCGCCGTATTTGTCGGCGGATACAGCGGCTTCTCTGTCGCATTCGTGTTTGTCTTCTGAATACGCTCCACGTCTGCAAACCCGCCGAGGTAAGGCCAGTACCTCGTCAAGCGAGCCGCTGTCTAGGGGTGCCTCCTTCCCTTACCGGTTTCCCTGTATCTACCCGTAGAAACGTATACGTATATCCTCGCATTAGTCACGCTCGTTGGAGCTTCTTTCTTAGCGAATCTCCATTGTAGACGCGCCCGGCATTAAGTGGGTCGGCTAAGGCTTCGGGTACGAGGATAGGAGTTACGCCTCCATCTGTTCATACTCTTTTCCACCTTCGGGCTCCTTAGTTCTCTCAACCCCGTACCCTTGCTGTTCCGCACGGCAAAATGAGACCGTCGAGATTTAACGAGGTGGCTGGGCACCGCCTTTCTTAGCCGGAAACCGAGCTGCGTAGTTATCGGCTGCAACGTGCATTTTTTTAAATTTTTTTCAAGACGAAACGCCCAGCTTTTTCGTTTCGGGATGGAAAGTATCGCGGATGTCTTTAACCCTTAGGGCTCTATGGACGCATATATGGGTTTGACGAAAGTCATCCGTGTGGCCTAAGGCCGCATATATGTGTTTTCTCTAAGTCATCGGCCTGGACTAAGGACGCATATATGCGTTTGTCGATTTTATCAATCAATATGCAGTCATTTTTGTGTAAAATTAACCCAGGAGCACTCGTTAGTAATTTGCCTTCCTTAGGTAGCGGTTGGGCAGTATTAGGGTCATAAAAATCACCGGGAATTATAATATATAATTAATTATTTATAGATAATTGTTTTGAAATTTTTCACACACAATTAAATTATTAATTTCTGTTGCAAATATCAAATTAAGTTTTTTAGTTGATTGTAAAATTTAATGTTTTAAAATTTTAATGTTTATAATAATTAATTTTAATACTCAAAAATAACAGTCTTTAATTATTTAACCTTCTGCAAAAGAATTACTATAATTTATTACTGTTTGCGCCTTGAATAGTCACTTCAGTGTGGCGAAAAAGTATTCCGGCCCCAGCGATGATCGGTTCGGTGATTTATGTTCTTTGACATGGACGTAGAATATTTATCCTATGAGTTTTCTATAAACTTGGAGAATTTTTGGAAAAAAATTGTGTACCGGTCATTTTGACCGGTTGGTAGTTCTAGTGTTAAGAATGGATAGAAGAAGCAATATAAACTTTACTTCTTTAAATAAAAAAATCACTCAAAACAACTGATCACTCTACATTCTCAGAGCCATTTCTGTAAAGTGTAATTCCCGTTTGAAACGAGTCTGTTCGATCTTCTGCCTGTTACTTCTCGAACGTTCGCTTTATTTGCAGGCAATTGTTGTTGACACTTGCGCAACATTTCATGATTAGAAATTAACAGGCGGCAGAGTAGAATTCTCTAGGTTTTCCTTAACCATTGAGTGGTCGACACTTACAACGCCGAGTGTTAGCAACTGTAGTCCCGAGTACATGTATTAAGTCAGACCGAGAGAGAAATAGCTCTTGGAAACAGAAAAAGACAAGTAGGGTTTGAAGTGCCTGAAAGAAACCTCTGCTCGACCGCAAACGTTTCATCGTCTTTCGACTCGACGCCGGAGAATTTACAGTCGCGAAAAGGGGCGGGTAGACGAGTCGCGTGACCTAAAACTTGGTTCTTAGGACAGCAGTTACAGAAAAGAGGGTGAGCCGTGCTTTCGAAAGCGTTCATTCCTTCTTCTTCGTCTTCTTCTCACGCTTCCTACGTTTACTCCGAGGATAAGAACGTATCGGGAAGAAATAACCGAAGCACTTTTGCTTGTTTTCGAGAAAATTTAATCTTGTCATATTTACAAGGCCGAAGGACCAATGGAAAAGGCTGGCTGTGTCGAGCTAACTCGCCAAACGAGTTCTAAACACCGATTCAGAAATCTCAAATCTTCTGTGTTTTCGCAACACTGTTCTACTTTCTTACCCGCATCTGTTCGTTATTGACCATATGACGCGCGTTGCAGCTTGGCAACTCTGTTCGCAATTTACGACGGATATAAGGAGAGAAAAAGATGATGCAATTCATTGTACAGGGGATCCTGAACCGTTTAATTCTTAGGGGATGATTTGAAATGAGAAAACAGAATCGTCGGTATCGTGTTAACCCCGTTCCGTACGATTTATTTTGTGGCTGCCTCCACAATAATTCGGAATTAAATTGATAAATTAAAAATTGATCACTGATTCTTGATATGCAGTATAATTTAACGTAATGTTAATATTACAGAAATAATTTTATCGTGTCGCGTCTCACCGATATTTCCAATTTCATAGGTTTTGCAAAATTTGAAAAGTTCCTATCCAATTTATCGCATCACGAGCGTCACTCGTTTTTGTACGGCAAGGGGTTAAGAGTTCAGAAATAAACGGAAAAAAACAAATAAAAAAATAGAGTGCGTTAGCAAGTTAGTCACAGTCAAATAATAATTTTCATTTTAGTAAGTTATTTTTTGTCCTTTTTTACAAACCAATAACGAGTACCATATCGACGATATTGTTCTTAATTTTGTGAGCGTAACATGTACCCAATAATTAGCATCAATCATTCAGAATTTATTTAATATTTCGATGTTACATGACATTTTACAATACTTCGCGTGAGATGCTCATTGAGACAAGCAATTTAAGACTTTTTAATTGTTTTATACAGCAGAATGAAGAATTGTATGTAGAAGAATAAATTTGAAAAATAATTATTATGAATTATCGTTCTAGAACGGACAATCACTGCTAATTAGTAGCACAGCTACACCGATTCCTTATGATTACAAGAATGCTAACAAAATTATCACACATCATTTAGGATCACCGAAAATCCTAATTTTTGTTGAACTTTAAGTCTCAATAATTTTATCGCAATTTTGATAATTGTAGACACCGAAGAAGTAATCCAATATTGAAAAATTACTTTGAAACCCTGGAAATGGAAAATTGTTGTGCACGAAATGACTGCAATTATCAAGATTACACAGAAAAAATATTCTTTGTGATCTCGTAATCCTAAAAACTATTAACTCGCATAAGTTCATACACAGATGGAGAAATTTATAACGAAATGCTAATGTTAAAATTTATTACTGCTCGTTATTTCTGCGGTATGTGACAGGAAATATATAAAGGCCGCAGTATTAATTGCCGGAAAGACTTTTCGGGAAAATTTCTGATACTTGAAAGCCCGTATAGGTACATGTATGTACTTGTTAGAAAGTGGGTGATCAAAGTCAGAGTTTGTACTTGTATTCGTTTAATTTGCCAGCGTGTATAACGTTTGTAGCTCGTAGATTGCGTGGAATACCCTGCTTTGTGTATTTATCGGATAGAGTTAAGGCCTTTTTGTTCTTGAATCCGTTTCCATACCGTATAACGTCCCTGGATTATGTACGATCCTCATGAAAAATTGAATGTAGAGGCAGAACTTTGTCATCGCTCTTTGTATATAATGCTTTCAAAGTAATTTACAACGTTTGATTTTTGATGCTATTGTTACTTCGTTCGATTAGTATCCACAACGAATTTGAAGCGTAACGATAATAGTAACGATTAAAGTAACGATAATTAACAAGTATATTTAAATTTAACAATATTGATTGTATTAGTAATCAGTACAAATACCATCTTTGCATATTTTTATGGAATGAAATTCTTCCGAAGATTTGATGTTTTCCTAAAGCTAGAAATTGAAAATAATCGTGGAGCACGGCAGGATCAAATTATTCTCATGCTATTAATATTACGTTAACATTAGAACTGCCCGCGTTAAATTTATTATATTTCAATATATTAAATAAGTACTTTGAAACCAGAGGAATCTAAAGGTGGAAAAGGTGGTCGATTTGGTAATTTATGTTTTATGAGATAGACGTAGAATATCTACTGTGTGGCTCTCCTGCAATCTTGGTGATTTTTTTGGGAAAAATAAGGAACCAGTCATTTTGACTTTATTAGGAGTCACTGAACAATTTTTATTTCCTCAGTTTAATTCTTAATTGTTGCACATGCAGTCACAAAAGCAATCGTAGGACACGGGGTTAAAATTGTGATCGATATTGCACTGAAATTGCAAACGTAATTTCTATTTTTCTAACGCATAGCAATTCGTGGATTTTCAGCCTAATATTTGAACCAATCCGTAGAACAGATGTTTTCTCTCTCTAAGACAATTTTGGAGATACTTCAAGTAACTACCAATCAACCATCGACTAAGATTGTTTTACTCTGACATTTATCTTAGGCAGATTCTCTGTGATAATGTCAATCTAAAATGGGAATTTCTATCTTACTCGAGCAGATAAACTGGAAACTTCCTTTTCTTGAAACTAACGAATTACGTTGGGAACTTTGCTCACGGCTTGTACAGAGTGAGGTAGTGAAGAAATAATCAGAATCCCAGCTCTATGCATAGATCTTCGAATGTCTAGCCGAGATGGTTCGCGTCCTAATCGCTCGGTGGCATCTATTAAGTTTACAGTACTATCTTCTAGTACTTATTCATTTCTGAGAGTCATTATTTTTGCCAGCGAGTATTGCTTCTGACGTCCGATGCTCTCTGCTACAGTTTCTGTACCGAATTTATTATACATGGTGTCGCAAATAGAATGTTACAAGCCGTTTATTCAGAAACGAATACAAGTTTCATGAACATGTTTGTAGCATTTCTAATTGGACTAAGTTTTTCGTCCGTAATATATTTGCTTGTCATGCAATTTTTAGAAGAAAGGAGTATGGCTTCCTAATTTTTTTAAAATAAAAGATGATCTGAATATTTTCTTCGTGTAGCTTTTTTGCTATTGCAGTTCTTGTCAAAATAGATAGCAGTTACTGGATTTTTTTTTTACAAATCTTACGTAGAATTCATATTTAATTATATTTATACATTCTGTATACAATTATGGGAATAAAATAATGTAATGTAATAATATAATACATGTATAATACACCTAATTCTGTTTTTACACGGTAGATACGTTCCAGACAAAATTGTGTAAAAAAACGTGTAAAAAAAGACATGAAGTATATACATAGAAAAAAGGGGGTTAGTTCCATATCCTTCAACCCTGTAAAAAAAAGTTAAAATAAATATATTACAAAATTTATTTTAAGAATATTTTAGATTTTTTAATCGTGCCAAATCGAATGAAATCGTGTAAAAACGGAATCAATTTTTTTTCTAGACCGTGTTAAATCAAAACCGTGTAAAAAAAGACCGTGTAGAAACGGAATTAGGTGTATTCGTATGCCTAGCGACAGGAGGATGAAAAGCTTATCTTTATTATAATATTTACCGTTTTGTGACGCTAATATGGGAAACAATAATACGAATAACAAATCAGTGGACACGCAAACGCATACGTTAGTAAAGTGATAGTATCAGTAATGGCGACATACATACGACGAAATATGTACGCGTATTACATACTAAATACACATACATATGCCCATAGCGAAATTCCGAGGATAAAAGTTAGAGCTCGCAAATTGTAAAAATCCATTTATATTGTATTGTGTTTCGTAACTCTCGCATTCCTTTCAAAACTGCAGGAAAACATAAAATCACGGGTTCCGGGAAAAATGCCGATTGGCAAACAACTGAGGATTTACGTTACTCGTAAACAGTATGTTGAGTGTCACAACTTAGCTTGGTAATAGCAATATAATGTCGAATTTCGAAAATCAATAGACGAATAAACAACATTTACAATTACTTATTTTCTGGCCTTTTAACATATTTTTAGTACATATTTATAGTAATATTCTACCATTGGAAAAATACGGATTTTGTCATTGTGGCTGATTTATTTCTGTGTATTCTACTTAATTGAAGTTGCATGCACCTTTTTCTCTTTGTAAATAATTATTTATTAGTGATTTTTTGAATGTTCGAATCTACCAATTGTCAATATCCTCCTTCTAATTTCTTCTAAAAATCTTCTTGTTAATATTCAAATCAAAGTATTATGTTGCTTATATTCTTTGGGTCATTTTCAAATACTCTTTTAACATAAAATATGTTCAGTACTATTTTATAGTGATAAAATTCTTGTGAGAAAAATATAGTTTACTTTGAAGATTAACCGATAAACGATTAGAAGAAATTTAAAGGAAGGCATTGTCGATTCAAATGCTCTGAAGATTTCCGATAAATAGTTCTAGAATATTCGGAGTCTTGAAGGAGAAAGCGGTCGGACTGCTGGCTGCACCTGGCCCAACCTTGTTTTCACCCTCACAGCCCTTCGTCTCTATTAAAACTACACTGCCCAGTACTACAAAATCCTTAATATTCTAATTTTAACACTTTTCAATCTGTTATCTTGTAATTAATTATCACGCACAGCAAATAATTCCATTCATAGACGGTTAATACCACCCTAATCTGCGTCCACTGAATTCCAATTGTGTCCCTACATGAATGATGAATAACGACAGCTTGAAATCAATATTTGACGTCAACTTGCAACAAGTAGAGAAGCAATGGCGGTAAAAGAACGTTTCTTTGACATGTATTGCGAATTTTATTTGCGCAACAGCGCTGTCCAATATCTCAGGACCTATACTATTTGCAACGACCTAGGAGCACGGTATCAAATCATAAACAAATACCAAAGTAACGAATTGTAAACAGTGCGTTCACAGAACGACCGAGACGCTAGTTACATACATAACAATGGTAGGTCACCAAAGGGGATAAAAACAGAGACAGGAATGGAAAGAGAATGTAAGAGAGGCAGAGGCTGAGGACAAGGTAAATGATACGATAGGAAATAGAACTGAAAACACGAGAAGAAAACTAGAAATGAGAAAGAACGTTAATCGAACGAACGCAAAGCAGAAAAAGGTATTCTATGTCGTAGGAAAATGAGGAAAGTGATGTTACGAATATATTGAAATAATAAAGCTTAAAAAGAATTAAACGTAAGGAAATGATGCAAGGTGGAACAATAGTACAAAGAAAATTCGGAGCAGTGTTGAAGGAGAGGAATTGAAGAACAGCTAAGATTTAAGCGAAGAAGAAAGAATATATAGGAAAAGAAGAAAACGTACAAACAAGAAATAATGATATGATAAACAGTGGACCTTTGCAAGGAAAATGGCACAATGTAAAAGAAAGTAGCTCAACTACTCGTCAAACCGTAAAGTAGTCGACGAACCATAAAGTCGTCCGTGTACACTCATTTACTTGTTATGCTCATTCGTTCAAGTTTCCAACGGCATACTTGAGTAAACACATGAAGATCTGTTGTATGCCTACTACTGTAGTATCGGCACATTACGTCACGTGAGCAAAACACACACACATCTTTCATAACGTTGAATTGCATACCTAAAATATGGACGTACACATGCTCCACATGTATAATAAATACACATACACCCAATTCTGTTTTTACACGGTCTTCCTTTACACGGTTTTGATTTAACACGGTCTAGAAAAAAAATGATTCCGTTTTTACACTATTTCATTCGATTTAGCACGATTCAAATATCTAAAATATTCTTAAAATAAATTTTTTAATAAATTTAATTTAACTATTTTTTACACGGTTGAAGGATATGGAACTAATCCCCTTTGTTTCTATGTATGTACTTCATGTCTTTGTTTACACGGTTTTGTCTGGAACGTATCTACCGTGTAAATACAGAATTAGGTGTATATGTAAATCTGTGCGCTATCCGAGGGTTGAGAAACTGTCGACCAACACTTCAATTCGTGATATTATACTCAATAAAAAAAGACACAAGGAAACACGACAATAAGGACACTTTGGCGAGCGTCTGGTAGTTGAATATGCTATGTAAAAGACTTGAGCCCAGATTATAATTGTAAGAACCGTGACAACGGACAGGGGATTGAAAAAGGAAACTGTAAGAGCAACTAAAAACTTTCAGTATCATTGAAGAGGTTTCGATACGTCCGGTTCTTGAGACTCTATCCACTTCCTGCCAGAAGGCGGTATGTGCCAGGTGACTGTCTCGAATTACAGAACGCGGGTAGTGTAACGTAAAACCGCAATTCTTCCTGGCATTTGAGAATACCTATGTAATAGTTAAAGTTTATTACAGTGTTTAATTCGTTTCAAATAGACGCTTTTATTTTGATAGTACAACTAATTCGTTCGGTAAGAAATTATTTACTATTTATGATATTTAACACTAGAACTACCAAACCAGGCAAAATGACTAGTACACAATTTTTTCCAAAAATTTTCCAAGATTATAGGAGGGTCCTAGAATAGATATTCTACGCCCATCTCATAAAACATAAATTACCGATTCGATCATCTTTTCCACCTCTGAATTCCCCTTTTTTAAAAGTACTTATTTAATATATTTAAATATAACAGATTTAACGCCGGTATTTTAAATACTGCATATTATTAGATTGCGCGGAAGTTTTAAAGAGTGATCAGTTTTTAATAAGACCGAAGTGAAGATAAGGATTGTTATTTTATATTAACACTAGAACTACCGGCGGTAAATCTGTTATATTTAAATATATTAAATAAGTACTTTGAAAAAGGGGAATTCAGAGGTGGAAAAGATGATCGATTCGGTAATTTATGTTTTATGAGATGGACGTAGAATATCTATTCTATGACTCTCCTATAACCTTGGAGAATTTTTGGAAAAAATTGTGCGCCAGTCATTTTGACTGGTTTGGTAGTTCTAGTGTTAAAATTATAATATATAAATATATTAAATTATGTCGATTTGCATTACATGTATAAGAAGTAAAATATAATGTAAACAATGTTTGCTAAAAAGAATCTGCACAAGTGTAATATAAAATCTCTGATACTTAACACTAGATTTACGGGCGTTAAATCTGTTATACAGAAATATATTAAGTAAGTATTTTGTAAAAAGAAGGATAAAGCGACACAGGAGATGATCGGTTACGTAATGTGTGTTTTTTAAGATACACTTGAAATATCTGCGATACTGCTTCTCTATAAATTTGAGAAATATTTATCAAAAAAATAGGAACCCGTGAAATTGGCGAATTCCACAGATTTAGTGTTAAATGAACTACGCAATAGAAATCACTGTGAAAGCGTAAAAATATTCGTACCCTTAAGTCTACAGAATCGGAGATTTCTCCTAATATTTATGAACACCTCCCGGAAGTTCTCATTGATTTTCTTTAAATCGTCCTCGAGTCATTGGGAAAGTGAAGGAGGATCGTAAAGGCGGCGGGGACAGAGTCGATGGGGGCTCAGGAGAATGAGAATGCCGTAGTTCCGGTGTGTGATCGTTCCTCGTAGTCCGTAGCCGTTTTCGTAGCTTCGTGTTCGTCGTTGTCGTCACGCGAAGCTTTGTAATTTTAATTATTTCATTAGTGGAAATCCTTCGTATATACAAAGAAGGGTACATCGAGGAATCGTTGTTCCCTTGGCGCTCAAGGAAATTCGTTTCTCAACGTCGCTTCTGTTTTCCATCTGGCGACGTTTCTCTTCTTCGCTCTTCCTTGTCCTTTCTCGATGGCTTCCTTCTTTTATCTGCAGATTTGTCGAAGTCTCTGAGACTTTTCCTAGCTAACGGCTGGCTTTAGACTCGCATTTCCGTCGCGATCGATTTAAGTCACTATCTTGGAATATCGATGATGAGACAGAATTACGTGCGATGTATTGGCACCTATGGTTTCCTTTTGGATTTGCTTAATAAGTTCCGTGCCGGACCGTTTTTTCAAGACTTTCCATTCAGGCCGCGTGGGGCGTATACGACCCACACTTTTACGATTAAATGAATTTGTTTTTAACGTATGTACTTGCAATTTTTCAATAGTACAAAACAATAATTAGCAAGAAAAGGGTGCAAATTTCAATATTCGTTAGAGAACAAAGCAATGAATTTATATTTTAAGAAATTATTTCAGCAAGCACATTGTCGAACATTTATTCTACTAGACGAATTGCAAGCTCCTACATGATCATTTTAATAAAATCTAAATAAATAAAAATAAAGCGCGTTATAAGGAATAAAAATTATAAAATTATATTTTACATTAAACAGGTGGTTTGGTATAACAACATGAGATGCGTTCCTACACATTTTTAAAACTACTAATATGTAACATTTTGCCTCTTTATCTGTGTTAACAGTATTTTTGAAAAAATTATAAATAAAAAGTTCGCATGACACTTTAGATTATTCGCGTTATATAATAAAAAAAAATGCTCATCCAGCGCGATTTCCTGTAACGCGAATTCATACCCCGCGTGACGTATTAATCACGTTGTGCAACAGTCTACTTTACTTATTTCACGCTGATATTCCAACAATAAAAATGTCAGAAAATTGGTGAATATCGTCGTTTAACAGTCACAAGAAGTTCCACTAAACTTAGCATTCCCGGTTGTCAGTGTCCTCCACGGCATCAACATTTTCACTGTGATAACGCGTATCATCGTAAATCAGCATCGATGTCAGCAACTGCGGTTCCGTGAACGGACTGCCCGAATGACAGTCGATCAACGAGGCAGAATTTATTCGATTCTCTAAATCCGCGACGAAGCAAACCGGTGTACCAGGGTGATGCTTATCGCAGTGATCGCGGCAGATGCGCGGCTGTCGCGACATTAGCCCGTAATAAACCACGACGTAGATAATCGAATACACGACACGTAACAAGGGCCAAGCACCTCTACGTACAGCGAGGTTGCGCGGCGCAACGGTAATTTAGGTACCATTGGTTTGGTCAATAGCCAATTCCTATTTGGCTCGCCTCCAAGAGGCCAAACAAACTGGCCATGCCCACGAACCCACGAAAAGGCGAAGGCTAAAGCTTAGGAAGCCTCTGGGCTTACATTTCCTTTGTCAACGTCGTCTTATTCTCTCGTACTACTCGACTGTACGAAAATTTAGTTAAGATGCTCCGTCCCGTTCTGTTTCTGCGGTTTGTACCAACCCTTGTCTTAGGCGCAACGTCGATATTTCTGTGCCTTCCTCTCTGATTTTTCGTAACTTTATTTTCGAGAGGAACTGTAGATTGGTTCCGTGTAGTGAAGTATTTTTCAAGTTTTAAAAGATAGTACCATGGCTGTTTTGGATGGAATAGACTCTTAACTTTGTGGGGTATTTTCACCGCTTTGGTATGGACGATGGATTATAAAAAAAAACACGTGATAAATATGTACGTTTTCGAGAACTAGTTCTCACGTAAGTTTTATCGAAATTAGCATGTACAGGTTCGATATGATCGCTTGTTGGATGTCGTTACTTTTGAGAAAATTATAAATTATTGCAGTAGACATTTGTTTTTACGCGATTGTGGAATACTTATTGTTTCTGCAATCTGTTCGATGCAACGTATATCCCTTGCATAGTACTGTATGATAATTAACCCCCTGCCCTATGGCTTATTTTGTAACTGCATCTGCAATAATTCAGCTTTAAATTGCTAAAATAAAATATGATCAGTAATTCTTGACATATCGTGTCATTTAACGTAGGTACTATTAGTATTATAGAAATAATGCTATCGAGTTGCGTCTCATTAATATTTCCAATTTCATAGGTTTTGCAAAACTTGAAAATTTCCTATCCCATTTATCGTATCATGAGTGTCACTCGTTATTGTAGGGCAAGGGGTTAAATTACCTGTAATTATGTGTCATCTTCTGACGAAAAGGAACTGATTCACACAATGTTTGATATTTGTTTCTAATCGATAGAGAAACTATTTAAAACAGCTCCAGATTGTGTAGTTGTTGCTCGAATTTGCATAATTATGACTACTTTTACACGCCCCAATAGGAAGAAAAAAATACAAATGAGATAAAATATTATCATCTTAACGACTTATTTTTATTCTTCGTTACGCGATGTGATACGTATTTTAGGACACTGATCCGATAATACACGTAAGACGAGTTATTCCCTTTATTTTCATTAATCATTTACAAACTTTTAGAAGTGTCTATAGCTATTCTATTTATTCCTAACACCAAATGGGACCATCTTCCATTAGAACGCGTTGTCTTCGCCGTTTATAGTAACAGTCTCTCAGTTAGTTTAACATTTCTACGAATACACAATTCTTGCCACCCTCTTTGAATTCACCATTGAACTCTTCAATTATTAATCAGATACTCTCGTGGCATAGAATATCTTCAAGCATATGTTCGTTAAATAAAAATTTCTTAATTGTTAGTAAACAGAGAAATCATAGATTGGCCCATAAGTTACTAATTCAGAACTTTCCAAATTCATAATTCATACATTAGAATAATGCACCTACATTCTCGTACACTCTACCGCATCTCGCTAACCTTACCCGGCATTAGCAAATTGATCACATCTCTTTCCTTTCCCCGTACATCGATGTTCGCACAATTCACCTTCGATCCTTTCTTCCTTCTTCTTCCGTTTTTATTTCTATCGCCATTACTTGTTCAAGTTTTTCTGTTCTTGTGACGCAAGACCTTAGCGACCTACTTTTCAAACCGTCGAGGAATATATTCGCAAGAGTCGTACCGTCGATCGTCGGTACTTGTCCTCCTTTTCATCTTTCTTCTCTCCATTTCCCGTTTCGTTGTCTGTATATTTCGAATCACGAAACTGCACCGTATCGTAGACAATGCTTCACGGCATATTTGCAAATCCGGTAAATGGAAAACCATTTATGTTTGTATATCGTCCCGATATATCGAGTATTCTTCGTGGTCTGCGAAAAGACATCACGTAACTTCGCGATTTCCAAAATAACATCTTCTCATCGCAAAGTATTATAATTTTCAAGTATACTCGAAAATCAATCCCAGGCTAACCCATTCACTGCCAGGGAAACTAAGCAAATATTACCTTTGCTTGTTAAAATTTGAGAAGATGACAGAAACTTTTTAGAACATTGGTTTCACTAGTCAAAAATATAATCTCGACATTTGTAATGATACGAAGAACATTTTTGTTCAAAAATTTCTATACACGCGCGTCCATTATTGTTAACTTATTAATTCAAACTTATAGTGCAGCTACGAGATATCTCGTAGTTGGCAGTCAATGGGTTAAGAAGTTTTTAGTAATAGTTACAACTGTAACGTATCAATTTCGAAGCTTTCATTTAATAAAATATGTAATACGTGCAAGCATCACAAGTTTCCCTTCAATCTACAAAATTATCGAGCGTACGGAGTAACAAGTGGGTAGAGGTACGATCATTCTTTTTTAATACGTAAAAGATAAGGAGGAACGGCTATTCTCACCTGGATTATAGAAGGCGAGTCGCGTTTAATTATGTCTATGGATCTATACGTGAACTTGATGGCGGAGGGTGGTAGAAATGATCCAGAGGGCGAGTATACCCTGGAGGCCTTAGGGTAACTCCATAATGCACGATACTATGCTTCAGCAGTGACTCAGCGACCGGCTGTCTGTCCGTAGCTCATTAAGGTGCACACGCTATCGCCAGTAATGTCATAAATACTGAATGCGAACGTGTACTTATGTACATATGAAAGTAAAAGGGACCCATCGAGCACCCTGTTTTATTACGTGCACGAAGAGTTTTAACTTACCCTTGACGCGTTTATAGGCGTATGTTGTGTATACACGCGAGAGGACGTCCGTTTAAAGAAGTTTGAGGAAAGGACCGTTCCGATAGCTGGAGATAAGTTTATATAGGAAAATTGTGGTAACAAGATTAAAGGGGAACCTTAGTTCATCGTTTTTCATTGTCTGAGACTTCAATTCTATTTTGTTTACTACGAAGGTATCGACTATGCCAGCTAAGCTTTCTCGTGTATTATTTACATTAAGTTACTTCGCGTTATGAGAATGAGATATGTCAAACTTATCTACCAGTAACGATGCTTCAACGATCTTCCAATGTGTAGCGTTAGAAAACTTTAGCAAGATATTCATTTATGTTTGCACGAAGTTGAGATTTCGGCGCAATACATTTATAATGTGAAGTACGAGCACTGAAATTACTTGCAAATTGTGTACTGTAATACTTCATCATGGGAGTAAGTACAACGTGGAACAATATATTGTTCGCACGTTTTGGTATATAATTTGAATGATTTATGTACGTACAAGGTGGCCAACAGGCGAAGATGTATTTTCAAGTACGAGCGTGATTGAATAATTGTTCGTAATATATTAGGTCGTGCCATATGAAATGGCGGATTTTTTATCACTCGGAAGTTAATCGTTCGGGTGATTAGTTATATGTTTACAAGCTTTTTCATGTTCACTTAATGTGTACACAGTTATCTCTTTCAGTAACGGATATACTTATGATATATTAAGTACTAGAAAAAGTTCGCGCGGAGTCTTAGGTCAAGATTCAAGTACACCTATCTCCCGATTTACACGGTATTTTATTTACACAATTTCGCTTTTACATGGTTTTTAAAATAAGGGATTTTTAATCATATTTAATTTTATTTCATTTTATTTTACGTTTAAATAAATGTAGGAATGGGCGGTGCAGAGGTATGTGATGAACGTTACACCGATTGTATTTCTACGTTAATATATTTAAAAACTAATATAAAAAGGAATGACTAACAATACAATTCGCATTGGAAACACTTCTCGTTCACTCGATCGTTCGTCGTCGACTGATCTTCAGTCACTCACGCACACACTCTCTCATTCTTACATTCATTCTTTCATCTGTTCCGACTCCAGCGATACGGTTTCACCACACACACGATTCACTCACGCACAGACTCCTACACTCGGCCATCCTGCATATCTTCGGTCCCCGAAGATGATAAAGAATCTTCCGGTTTGTATAATTTCATATAATCCGCTGCTGTGGTGGTAAGTCGCGGTCCTTCTCCTTCTCCCACACGAGTCACTTCATATCGTTGACTTCCAATATCCTTATGAACTTTATACGGTCCTAGATACTTTGTCTTAATTTTCATGGTAGGTCCAAATTGTGTTCTTTTAATAAAAACAATGTCACCTGCTTTATATCGCGTAGCCTGTTTACAACGTTTATTATGTTGTTTGCGATTCTCTTCTTGAATGGCTAGTATCTTTTCTTTAGCTAGAACCCGAATTTTATTTCTTTCTTCGTCAAACATTTGGACAGCTTCTTCCTCTATTAACGACTTGATCGCAATATCCTCTTTCTGTTTCATCTTCGTTCCGAAAAGGACTTCGAACGGTGTTCTTGCTATGCTCCTTTGATACGTGCTGTTTAGGCAACGTTGCACTCTGTCGACATGACGATACCATTGAGTAGGACTGTCTAACGAAAGCTTCGTGAGTATAGGTATCAGGGTCCTAATAATTCTTTCGGCTTGGCCGTTCCCCCTTGGTACTCCCGTCGTGATAAGGACGTGCTTGATCCCTTCCTCCTCACAATATTCTCGGAAACCGTCCGACGTGAACGCTGGTCCTCTGTCGCTAATTATACGCGCTGGATTACCAAAAATCTTTTGTTGATCTTTCAATCGCGTTAGCACCTCGCGAACATTCGTTGTTTTGGTCGGATATAACCACGCAAACTTGGAGAATCCATCGATCACCACGAAAATGTGCTTATACAACTTGCTTGTTGCACTCATTGGTCCCACATGATCAACGTGATATGTATTTAACGGTGTATCATCTTTAGGAATCGGCATCAAAAGTCCTTCTTTCTTACCCCGCTTTCTCTCAGCCAACAGACACGGAACACAACAGTCTATATACTTTCTCGCCTTTTCCTCTAAGTGGGGAATGTAAAATTCACCTTCAATCGCTTTCACCATTTTCGTCACACCAAAATGTCCATTATCGTGCGCCCTTTTAATAATTTCTATTTCTAAACTTTTCGGTACTACAACTAAATTCGCGCTTGCTTTTCGCTTTATCAAAATATCATTTTCGATGGCATAGTCATCGTACGCTCCTTGTTCCACGATAGCTCGAATCGCGCGTATCTTTTCGTCGGTTGATTGCTTTTCTTTCACTATCGCTGTTAAAGTATTAGTGACTAACAGAACTGGCACGCGGCTGAGCGCGTCTACGTGCGCGAGTTTACTACCCTGCCGGTGTTCTACTTCGAATTCATAATCCTGCAAGAATAATGCCCAACGTGCAATTTTGGCTGACAAAGTCTTTTTGGCTAATGTTTTCGTAAGCGCATCGCAATCCGTTATCAATTTAAATTTGACGCCTAACAGATACACTCGCAATTTCTTAACCGCGTTAATTACAGCTAAAACTTCCAATTCATATGAATGGTATTGTTTTTCTGCCTCGGAGGTCTTCCTACTATAAAAATAAACTGGATGTAGCGCTTTCTCGTTTGGCTGTCGTTGCAACAAAATCGCGCCGTAACCATGTTTACTAGCATCGGTATGTAATTCAGTAACAGCTGTAGGATCAAAGATACGTAACACGGGCTTCGAGACGAGCACCTTCTTAAGTATTATAAACGCACGCTCACATTCATTCGTCCATACAAATTTCGCATCTTTTCGTGTTAAATCCGACAACACTCGCGCTATCTTACTATAATTTTGTACAAACTTCCTAAAAAAACCAGTTAAACCTAAGAATCTTTGCACTTGTTTGCAATTTTGCGGTGTTGGAAACCGTCGTACAGCCAACATCTTTGTCTCGCTAGGCGCAACTTTCCCGTCTTCTATTTGGTGTCCCAAAAATTCCACCCGTCGTTTTAAAAATTGACACTTATGCCAGTTAATCTGCAATCCGTTTTTGGCCGCAACGTTCAATGTTAATTTTAATTTTGAAAGAGCATCCGAGTTATCTACTCCCGGTACAATTATGTCGTCTACGTATGTAAATACAACTTTCTTTCGTATCAGATCGTGGAATACTTCGGCAATAAAGCGCAAAAAACTAGCCGGGCTATTGCATAAACCAAAAGGTGTTTTATTAAACTCGAATTGTCCTTCGGGTGTTACGAATGAAGTGAATTTCCTACTGTTTTCTTCCACCGGTACATGGAAAAATCCATTTTTCAGATCGATTACTGAAAACACCCGCCTATCAACTAAATCATCGATACAATCTTCGATTAGTGGCATTGGAAAGTGATCACGAATTATTTTTCTATTTAATTGCCGGTAGTCTACACAGATTCTACTACTTCCGTCCTTTTTCGGTACAATAACAATCGGACTGGCCCATTCACTCCTACTAGGTCGGATGACACCTTCTTCGAGCCATTCCGTGATCTGTTTATTCAACACCTCCTTCTCTCGCGGAGCTAATCTACGCGGTCTCGACGCAACCGGCGTATTATCGCATAGCCTAATCTGAGTTTCGATAGTCGTCGATACATGCGTCGCGGGATCATAATTTTGAACCATTTCTTCGACTTCACTTACAAATTGATTTGCAACATCCAACTCACGCTGATTTACAATAAAAACCGCTCCCAGTTGTCCTTCCACCGTCATCGTTTCGCTATTGTCTTGCGTAATTCGTTCGTCCTTTCGGTTACCTTCGCTATCTGCAGCATCACTTACATGCACTTTGTTTATTTTTTAAATCCAGGACGAGCCCCCAAATGTAGGAATGGGCGGTGCAGAGGTATGTGATGAACGTTACACCGATTGTATTTCTACGTTAATATATTTAAAAACTAATATAAAAAGGAATGACTAACAATACAATTCGCATTGGAAACACTTCTCGTTCACTCGATCGTTCGTCGTCGACTGATCTTCAGTCACTCACGCACACACTCTCTCATTCTTACATTCATTCTTTCATCTGTTCCGACTCCAGCGATACGGTTTCACCACACACACGATTCACTCACGCACAGACTCCTACATAAATGAATGAATCATTCACATTTTTGTTTGTTTTCGATTTACAGGATTTTACGTATCTAAATCCATAATTTCGATATACACGGTTTTCTGAAGGATCCCATCTTCCGTGTAAATGGGAGAATATTTAAAAGAAATAGCTTTATTCTACTAACGCGTTTAAAAATACTGATGCAATTTTTCAAGAAGATTTACTTACACTTGTTACCTTGGATACTTATATTTTTCTCAGTGTGAATAATTTCGTGTAGTCATTGAAAAATTACTATTTTTCATTACGGTAAAGTGACTTACGGTAAACGCCCATTTTACTTTTGCATTGGCATTCGTAAAGTCAAATCTGCTGATTTTATAGAAATAATATCAATTAATCGAATCAATATTATTTTACCCAACAATTGAGTCGGCAGGCTTTACACATTTAAACGAAATATTATTTTCTTGGGCAGGAAACAAACGTTCCCAATCATTTATATTTTCGAGTTTGAAAATTAATGCAGACATCGCGTAGAAAAGGTGCTTCGTCCTGAGCCGGTAAGAGCACGTTCTCTATTTTGCTGGAAAATCGTTCTGATCGTGGTCTGAAGTGAACTAGGAAGCAATCTCGTGAGACGACAGGATCGCACGAGTCGTTAACGAATTTCGTTAACGACATTCGTGCGTTCGAGCGAAATGAGGTTGGGTAGTTTAATCGAACGATCTCTCGTCGGATGTTTTCCTTCTATGTGCCTTTTTTCCCTAGGTCTCGATGAAAATCGAATGAATCAGATGATGATGATCTCTGCTTTCTTTCCTCTTCTTTTTCGTCACGATTGCATGACGAAATTTCATTGTTCAGACTTTATTCAAAGGGACAACAAAGAGATTAGTGCCGATGATAAAATATGAGTAATTCCTTACGTATACATATGTATATCGTCTCACGCAATTTTACTCCGATCGTTTTCCCTTTTCCCTGTTTTTTCTTATCTACTTTACTTTGCTATTCGTATTGTTTTCCCTATCAACGAGACCCAGATGAATTTTCACTTAGAGTGCAAAGGAGCAAAGAAATTTTATAGTTGAAGATTTACAGGTTTCTCCAAAACTAACCTTTTAAAAAATCGAGATCGATGGAAAAAAAGAGTTTCATATTCGCTTTCAGCGCTACAAAATATTAGGGGACCGGAAAATAATGTCGTTTCTCCAGATATCTCGCTCACATACCAACTAATTTTTATCGATTCGGCATTGAAAATTTGCATACTAGATGACGAAAGGTTATTGATAACGAGGCTGATTACATCATCCGTTAAAAATGAAAACTTGTTGGAAATTTATTTATTCGAATTTAACACTAGATTTACGGAAGCCGTCAAATTGACGGGTTCCTATTTTTATTATAAACATTTCTCAAGTTTACAGAGACGCTGTACAGTAGATATTTCACGATTATTTTATAATACAATAATGACTTAACGAATTACCATATTTGCCGCTTGATCCCTCTTTCTTCAGAGTCCTTATTTAATATATTGCCATTTAACTGATTTCGCGCCCGTAAATCTAGTGTTAATGTGAATAAAACGACATTAATTTCCGGTCCCCCTAATACATAAGAATTAGTGTAAACGTTTTCTCTGCCAAAAAAGAAGGGGTCAATTTTCTAGACCAGTGTAATTAAACGGAGAAATATAGAAACATAATACAGTGCAAGCACCCTTCATAAAATTCCTTGTAAACACGATCGAAGTGTTCGTCCACGTTAGCATTACACACGCATTCTTATCACGCTTCCTCCCTTGCACTCTGGCATCTCGCCCACGCGGAAAGAGCACCCCCATCCACGGTGTGTTATTCAAGCCGACCGTACAGTGAACCCGATAAATGTGAGAGAATGGAATGCCCCTTCGGCATGGTATGCTCGAGTTCGAATGAAAAATTAATGTGAAACTATTATAAGACAAAATATTAGCGCCCTATATACTTTGATTTTTTCAACATACCAAACCGTTCCATTATACAAGCTGACCTTACTCGCATTGTAACTGAAAGCGGTGGACATCCGTAAGCGCTGTTAATGGAGTGGAAGCTACTCTACTCGTAGTTATACCGTTGGGAACAAAACCCGTGTCTGATCTGAAACGGCTGGCTAGTTTTAGTTATGAAGTCGCATCCCCATGGAGACGTCGATGCGGAAGATATATTGCGACGCGTTTCCCTTGCTGTGATTTTCCATTCCATTGTTTGTTCATCTCAAATTACATATTTTTCAAAGTCTGAACAGGTCGCACAGCAAGGTGAAGATCTTTGTATAAATATTTTCGATGATTATTTGAAAGTAGATGCAGATTAGCTTTGAATTAGTGTCTTATACGTATATAATCCTCGTTCGATAGGGTTTTCGCGATATTTCTAGAAATATTTGTTGTACCCTTTTTAACCCTTTCGCTACGGAGTGCTTTTCCGTGAGTGTGATAACACGGTGCGAAGCAATTCCGGCACGGACGAATAACTTTTAATGGCTAGTGGCGTAATATAAATAATTACATGTTTATTGAAGTTGTAATGCATATAATACATGAAAAATAAAAGCTTATGGTATTTAAAAAATATCCAATTACAAAATATGATCTAAAAATTAATTCTTCCCGTGAAATTTTGACGGGTGACTATAGTCACCGAGAGTCGAAAGGGTTAATTTGAAGAGAAAGTTGAAGATAATACGCCACTCATTAGTTTATTGCCGTCTGTTTTCCCTGTTCAAGCGGATGTCTTTCTATAGCTGCTGTGTCAAATGCCGCATCACTTGTTAACCTTACGTATGCGATTTTTCCCATTGAATCATACGGGTGTACGTGTTACCGTGTATTCACTCACCATGGCATGTGCCAGTGATCGTTTCCCCCTCGACGACGACTCATTAAATTCGTCACATGGAAGTACGACCTATGCGTCATATGCTTAAATCTCCTCGTAATTCTTGCCTTCACAAGTAATGATCGTGTGCGTGTTGAATAGCCATTAAATGTACGTAGAAATTGCAATCTTTGGTAGAACTGTAATTTAGCGAACAACTCGTCTCAATCATAATCGAAATAGAGATTTACAGACATCGAATGACATTGTACATTATCGATTTGCGTAATAAAGACGTTTGAGAGGTATAAGTTAAACATTTGATTTGCACTAGTCATTCAATTACAATATTTCTAAAGATACCAGACATCGATTGATAGTATAATTTATGTACAAGTAATGAAGCTTGCAGCCTTATTCTATTATCATAGATATATAAAAATCTTATAAATTAGCAGTAACACTTTTGTAAATTATTATCTACATTTTTTTTATATTTCAGAACGAACAATCAAATCTTTGTAACATAAAATGTGCAAAATCACGTTTTGGAAGAATGCACCAAACCATAAATTCTTAACAGGCCGAACAAATGTCGTTAAAAAAAAATGATAAGGTTTGCAATGACATTAAAAGTAGCCTTAAAATCTGTTTAAATGAAAAATTGTCTCTTCGCAGAAATGAATTAAACTTTCTACTTTTAAACGTAACATCAATCGGACATTCTCTTTACAGTTTACTGTATTCTTCCCATAATACCAGTTGTTAATACGTTTTTATTTGGCATGGAATAATCGCCAGATTTTTCCAGAAAGGAAGGATTTAAATCACAGAGAGAAACGTAACGATCCGAAATGCCATTCATCCCCGTATTTACACGCACTCGTGTTTGCCCTTCGTATTTCTGAATTCTACTCCGCGAAGCGTAAACATAATGAGGAACGTAGTTCCAAAAAATCCCACGTTATCCTTCTGCGCCTGCATACAAAAATGCATCCCCCCGACGCGACGGGTAAACAGGAAGAACGTGATCGTTACGTAGGTAAATTCGATACACACGCGCCGGAAATTTTGTTTGCCTTTGCCCTTATTTGTTCGGGGAAACGCGCCGATCGACGTTACAAAGCCGTGGGGTCATTATCGGTGTCGACGGTAACGGTGCTTTCTCGTGCGTTGCACCAAACTTTTTCCCTTCGTCGTCTTAAAAAAAGAAGATAAGAATACCGAGAACACCGCGGACTCAGCGCCACAATAACAGAAAGCGGTAAAAAGAATTGGCACGCGTTTACGTGTATTCTTCTCTCCCGTTCCATCAGTGCCAATTTATCGGAATGATTAATAAAAATATCGTATCTCTCGGAGAATAACAAATACCGGTGAAGACACGGTGTCGTCGATGTATGTTCAGACGCTAAGAGGTCGCGCTCGAAATCCAGGAAAGTAACGGCCGAATATAACGTGTACGAGGGGTGAGAGCACCGCGACGAACGCTCTGATTCTGAAAAGATGTTTCTACTGCACGACTAAACGTTTGTAACCTCGCATTTCTCTCGAGTTCTTTTGCTTTTACAACTACGTACTCCTTACTCGACCATTCTACGACGCGTGTACAGCGAACATTGCGGATTTAATTTTTAACGCTTCAAGTATTACTTCAGCCGCTCATCCGATATCTTTTTCTCGCGGATTACGTTGACGGTTGAATAACGAGTTTTCTTTTGCGTATTTTCAGTTATCTTGATTAAAACTATTACAGTCGTTTGAACAATGTTGTTCTGGTACGGACCTCCAACGATACAACAATGTCTCTCCTTGTTTTTTCTCTAACAATAAGAAATTCTTATCAGGCCCTTTGCGTGATAGGGGAATGAGCACGTGCTCATGCTGGTATCTCAATTAGTTTATTATATGGAAATTATTATTGAGAGTAAATTAAAAATGCGAAACGGAATGTAATCGAAGTTGAAAATTAGGCATACCGATGACGGAAATACGACTTTAGTTAACACTCGATTTACGGAAGCCGTCAAATTGACGGGTTCCTACTTGTTTTATAAACATTTCTCAAACTTACAGAGACGCTTTACAGTAGATATTTCACGTGTATATTATAATACAATAATGAGTTAACGAATTGTCATCTTTGTCGCTTGATCCCTCTTTTCCCAAAGACCTTATTTAATATATTGCAATGTAACAGATTTCCCGCCCGTAAATCTAGTGTTAAATAATAGTAATCTCTCGCAAATATTTATCTTTCCGCCCTTATGATGAACTTTGCAATATGAAGGTCATAAGTCTTAACGATTTTATAAAGGAAGTAGCTATTAAACATTTAATAATGACCGCATATTTCGTAATATAGTAAGTGTTGGAGCTTTTGCGTTAATATTAATTATCTTCTAACTATTCCATTTCTTATTCATTGTTTGAGATATTATTACAGACCGCGCAGTACTGCTGAAAATTCAACATTAATAAATAATATAATTAATGTTGGAGGTAACGCGGAAGCAGGTAGGAATAAGTAAATATATAACAACACTAATTGTAAACATCATGTTTTTAGACATAACTAAAAGTATTGGTTACCAATGGAGAAGCACTTCTTCACGTTCCTTTTAAAAGGAATTTCATTACGGGTAGATTGATTTATCATGTTTCACAGGATAGACGTTTTTGAATAGTTAAAGTTTCAATTTACCTCAAAAGTTTCATATTTAATATGCTCTTATTATAAAACAATGTTGTAAAAATTTGTCATATTTACATAATGCGATAGGTTTTCTACTTCTGCAATTGTGCAATATTAATTCCTTGATTGCCAGGCGTATAATTAATCCGTTGGTGTACCATTGGTCCAACTAATTCTGCTCTTTCGAGACTTCACCGGTAACATCTTACATTTACGTATAGAGTTCTTCGTCTAATTTTCCCGTCGTGATTATGCAAGTCAAACTACGGCGTCCCACCGCAGGTTTGACATGAATAAAGAATCGAGTGCAAACAGTTATCCAGAATTTTACTAATTCATACGTCAGCAATTCTAATTAATGCTATTTCCCTACGGTAATATCGTAATTGTTCTCTTGAAAGTTTCATCCTTTCTGCGCCAGTGCAGACGTTAAATTTACCTTATTCCCAAATGTCTGCATATCAATTTGTAATCACTCTCCTATGGCAGAGATATTTCTTACAGGATATCTGCAATTAAGTCTGTCATGTCGTTAAAGTTTTGTGGAATAAGTAGCATATTGCATCGATATACTTACAATCCGTATTTCTTCGGTACAACGAAATAATTCTTAATTGTTATTTTAATTGTAAATGTATACAATTTCCTTATAGATCTTTTTATTTATCGAAAAATCATTGTCACTTTGAATGATAACAAATCAATCTGTTTGAAAAAATAAAGATGAATTTAATATGACCGTACTTTAAGAATTGCATCGACACGGTTAATCGTTGTCATTAATACAAAATTTGTTTGAAAATCTTTTGTGTCAATAATCAGTTTGTATTATTAGTATATATATATCCGCAGTTTTCTTGGCCAGTTCTGACTGAAAATCAAAAATTAATACGCTTAGCTCGTATGCAAAGATATAATTGTATGTAGTTTTGAAACACCTGAGTAGCTGGTTAATGAATAGCATTTTACTTGAAAACTTTAGAAACCGAGTATTAAATAGCGATAGAAATAAGGCAGATTTACTCTATCTGTGTAAACTTCATAAAATAGGAATTTTTAAACTTTTGTTTTTAAGTATTTTATACCATAACAGCATATATTCCATTTTTGTAACTAATGAAAATGGGCTGATAAAACACTTACAAACACTGACAAAATTCTGCAATTAGGTATTTCTTACGTAAGTGCTGCCATGTATCTGTTATATCTTCGTGTTCTTTTAATTTGTGAAATTCATTGAATAACGTACCGCCAAATAAAAAATTTCAACATAGATCTTATGAAAGAGAGCGTTTGAAGTAAATGCAGAAAAAAAGTTGCAAAAATTGTTATACAATTCGGATATTGCTTCGGCTTTAATTGGCAAACATTCTTCATAACATTTGCATTAATCGGGGCATGGCTATTTTAGCCGCTCAAGCTCGGATTAATTGAACGACAAGGATTCGAGGAAGGGCAGGAAGGATGTAATGAAGTTTTTGTTGTTTTACCGGGAGCCGTAATATTTGCATATTGAAGAGCACCTGGCCTTCCACGAAAGAGAACGGTATGATCTTTCGGAACATATATGGCTGCATGACAAAATCTGACTTCTTCCGATCTCGTGCCACGTTAAATGGCTTCCTGTTCATATTTTTGCAGCGATTCTTGTTTATAATGAAAACATTTCTGTATATGCAAATGAGTAGTCGGTAAAGCGTAGCGTTTAGATGCAGAAAATTCGTGGGATATTCGAACGGTCTCTCAGTTTTTACTATGTAATATTCGAGACAAGTGTTTACTATTTATGAAAATTTAAGGATCGATTATTGAGTCGTATCAGTTATATTCTGTAATCTAAAGGTATTAAAAATTCATTTGATCTTTTTTTTTCATTACTCAAAAGAAACTCTTAATTGAGAGTTATATGGTTTACATATTATTTTCTACAATTTCCATTAATTTTGCTTACGGCTTTTACTTTATACATTTCGAAGATGGATATGGCGTTTCTGATGTTCACTGCACATATTTAAACATGGAGGTTAAATTTGATCTCTTTTCATCATTTGAATATTCATATCATTCAGTCATTATTTTTTGTCTGTAGGATCTTCAATAGCAGGTGAATTTTCAATGTCTACGGCAATTATGGACTAATGTTGATGTAACATTGAAGTTAGTTGACAAAAAGATGTTTGATTCTGGAATTAATTTCAGTTACGTATATCCGGATATGAGTCATACATTTGTCATCCTTGTATTGCCGCAGAAGAAAGGGACCATAATGTATAATATCAGTTTGTATTAGAGACCGTACACCCCAAGAAAGGGCTTATTCCCTTCTTCTCCAGGGAATAACAATGAATGATTCACCATGGTTACATTTAACTTCGCAAGAAGTATCGTATTGCGTTGTACGTGAATTTTATCGAAAAATTCCTCCGCCCTTCGGGGACGCGTATATCGAACTCTCTTAAAACACATTGAAAAGTTTCCTTATCTACTCCGATTACGGGTGCCCTTCGTTCATTTTATTAAGGCAGTTAGTATACTTTCTCGGACGGAAGAAGCGAGTCGTTTGAACTTGTGAATTACAATAATGCATAACGAAGTACTTATTAAATTAAACAATAATAGTTAAATCTTGCAGCACTTTGTTCAGAAATTCTACATTGATTTAATTGCACACATATGTCTGATATAAGTCTGTTTTGCATATTTCTTTAGATACTTTTAATTTCTGAATATGTTGTGGAATTGAAACATTAACTTTGTACTCCTTAATGATAAGACCTTAGCACGTAGCTTTTATTCTCGTATATTTACACATGTCTAATAAGGATAATATTTTAACTAACTAAATCTTATATTATACACTTATGTTAGTAAAAATTTGGTATTTAAGAAACACTTTAAATTGACCAAATTAGAAAAAAATGTTCTTCGATATCTTAATAACTCGTGAGAGGTAGTTTTCTTATGCTGATATTTCAGCATAAGACAACAGAATTCTCTGTTAACACTAGAACTACCAAACCAGTCAAGATGACTGGTGCACAATTTTTTCCAAAAATTCTCAAAGTTTATAGAAGAGTCTTAGAATAAATATCCTACGACCATCTTAAAAAACATAAATCACCGAATCGATTATCTTTTTCTCCTCTTGGTTCCTCCTTTTTCAAAGTACTTATTTAATATTTGGAAATATGGTAGATTTAACGCCGGTAGTTCTAGTGTTAAAGAACACATTATTAAAAAAGACAAATATTTTGTTATGCCCTCTAATGACCGAGATATCTCAAAAAATTCATATTCAAACTTCAACCTTGAGGGTTATTTCCACCCTCTCAATATGGACGACGGGCGACAAAAAAACTTCTCAAATATATTTTCGAATTTTTTTTTCACTTAAGGTTTATAAAAATTGACGTGTACGGTTTCGTTACGTTCCCATATAAGTTCAGAAAAACCATCGACAGCTTCATAGATAAATGCGTGACGAAATATTGTTATGTTTATAATTATCGCAATTCACAGCCTTGTTTAATATTATATTATACACAAAAATATCATACATTTGCGTAAACTTAATTCTGTACAAACATCAGACCTGTGAATATTGTAACAATCTAAGAAAAGCAATACGACATAAGAGAAAATCTCTTACAATCGCACGCAGAAAACAATTTCTGACTTGAACCAGTTAATTGCCAAACAATCAGGCCTGACATAGTTAAGACTTTGGTGAACGTTATGGTGCACGCGTTGCCGTACCTTTTCACGTCAGGTGGCTCGCCATTGCTGGATTTTTATTGGCATCTTGCCAAGGGTAGTCCGTCACCCCTCCCGAACCAGGATCTATATACATCTGGGGGTTGAAGTACGTAAGATGGAACGACGTATTTATTTACAGGACTGTAGAGAGGTGGGAAGATGTTCGCAGCGCCGTAACTCGCCATACGGCTACGGTAATGGCGATTTTATGTTGCGATGCCGAGCCGTTCTCGAGTCACCACTACCACCGCCAACATCCCACAACGCGGGAGGCGCAGCAACAACCTTATAGAGGGTGGATAGAGGAAATGGGTCATGGAGTATCTACGTTGCAGTTAAAGATAGAAAATTAAGGGAACGCATACTTGGTAAATTCGTAACATTAATTCCCAAGTCGTGTCCTTTTTTTTACTTCGTTGCTTCATTGTTGGTTATCGTGGTTTTATGCTCCGGGGAAACTAGCGGAGTGTTCTTTTGTTCTTGTTGTTTCGATTACGATTAGGATATCTGGGAAAACATTTCTTTCCCCTCTGGATCGAGGAAACTCTGTGAGACGGGATTATTAAAATTTAAATGGTAATAGTGCGCTGTGAAATTTTGTTTCGAATAGCACAGATTTTCATGTAGGGCGTCATCGAGTTTTTGCAATGAATTAATTTTATTCCATGTATGATCGGTACACTGCGGATGTTTATAGAAATTACAAGTTTAATAAACGCAGCTAACAAAAAAGAATCCAAGTAGAGGACTCTCGCTCGTTAAATGTTACAGCAAATGCCGTATCTTGGGAATTTCATTTTTTTATTTTTATATTGCATGCTTTTTGTATATTTTAGCAGTGTTAAATTTGTCATAAACGCATAAACGTCTGCAGTCTACCCATCAGATATTTATTGGTTAGACATTATGGAATAATTAAGAGCCGATAGCAGTGTAAGTTAGATGAAATAAGCAAGCTCGTTTTAAATAACATAAACTAAGACGTAAAAAATAGTGCGCCCTTAGAACGATGACCCAGTGGAACAAATGAAAAAACAAATAGTCCATCGTTCGCTATTCACAATGTGCCGCAGTAACTCCATCGCATTCCTAACGATATTTCATTAACGTAAATTCATTTTCTCCGTACATTCGTCACGTAGGCAAAAGTGTATCAACCTTAAAAATGCCTATTTAATTCCAACGTAAAAATACCAGAGTTACTTATCCGCAGTAGAATCCCGTATTTTCGTCGACCTCAAACAGTGACACACATATAATACAACTCGTCCTAGTTTCCCTCGCCTCCCTGTATGCGCCACAATGCGACCGCCTTTTCGTTTTCCACCGTTCTTCCTCTTCTCTCTTTTCCTAGCCACGTATTACGCACTGAAAAACTTTTAGAGCGGCAACTCGACTCATCTGTCTCGTCGTTTCGTTTTATCTCCACAGGGAAAGAGAAACAGTGCATCGTTCATCATGGCCTCCCTCGATTATCCCACGGGAGGCATATGCTCGTACGGCATTCAGTTTCCGGTGGTCGCGCACCACCGTCTCCGTTCTCTCTTCCCTCTATTCTTCCCTTTCCTTTTTCCTCGTTCGTTTGTGGATCGTTCGAAAATTGAGTGAAAATACCCGTGGAATTTATGTCGTTAATTATCGCGGATCGAATAGATTGAAATAGTTTCCGACTACGATAGGATGGAAATTTAGATGGAATTTCAAGATCGCGAGACGTTTTCAACGACGAAGAAACGATGGAGGCGTGACTTTGATTCGATGTTGCGCTGATTTGGAATTCTCATTGAGCGAATGCTAAGTTCCATGTAATGCTTAATATCACGGTAATCGAGGCTCCTGGGGAGAAAGTAAGATACGAGGATAAAATGTTTCGTAATATCTTTTTTTTTTATCATGGTGTCTGTAAAGTTTATGCAGTTTCCGGCACAAAAGTTACAGCGGGTATCATGTTTTTAGGATATTGAAGTTTTTACAACGGGTTTTAGTTGTTCGGATTTTTGACGTTAATTTTTTTTTCTTGTAACAATGTCAATGTATTTAATAATGACTTTCTTTCTTATTAAATCATTTATAGTATATTCTTATTAATATTTCTGTCTACGGTTTTAGGAAGCGTATGTAAAATTATTGTTTATTATGTTAAAATGGATGCTTGTGCCAGAATGTTGCTGTGTTATGAAGTTTTACTCACGTAAAAAAATCTCAGTTCATGGAGTGATGCTGGTGTTCATAAAGCAAAAATTGTTTGTATTTTATTTTCTTTTCTTAAGTGAGACTGTTCTTTTACTTTTGACAAATGTAAATTCCTTTTTCCCTTTTTCGTCGAGTAATACTGAAACGTAACGTACCTCAGAAATTATTTCTATAATTACAAATTTTTTCGCATACTTTAAAGAAATATTTTCCAATTATTCACGCTAATTAACTACATTTTGAAGTATAAATTGTAACATAATTTGCAACAATAAGATCCCCAAAGTATCTCACAAGTTGTATTCTATAATTTACGAAGCTTTTTCCCACAAATAACGCTTGAAAAAACTATTCAAAAAGATTTTACGTAACTTGACTAAGATATAAAGATCTAAGATATAAATGATATTACTCGTATCACTAACCTTCCTAATTACCAAAATGATATTTAATGGTGCGGATAAGTAATTAGAAAATTTATATGTCGATTAAATTTCTTACATTTTATCGATTCGTTTCTCGCTCATACTCCATCGGTCATTAGTGAAGAGAAACAGGAACTCGTTTATAATGAGTATTTAAAGAGCAAGAATTACGAACGTCAGTGCTCTCATACGCGCAGCGAAACCATGAATATTGTATGCGTGCTTTAATTTGCCATGAGAATCGTTCCCGGCTAACGTTGCACGAGGCTGTTTCAGCAATTAAAGCCTCAGTCATAATATTATTTCTATGTTCGACAAATTGGCAGTTACTAAATGTGTATACTGATCAGAAAATATAGCGCACGGTACACGTCAAATGTGTTTATTTCGATGAGAGGTACTCTGTTTCTGCCTCAATTACTGGAAAGTGCGCTCTAATCGTACAAGTAAATATCTAGTCATGTTGAGGTCGCTATTTATCTCATGGTGCTAAAATATACCTATAATGGTATTCAAATAATCTTTCATATGTATTATATACATACCGATTATAATCAATATTAGAATCATTTATCCTCTTTTTAATGTTTAAATTTATTGGATGTAACATTGCGAAGAAATGGTAATATTTTAATATGTATAACGGAAAAATGAATATTGAGCCATTGCTGTACAAATATTTTTGTTTTTCTTGTACATTAGTAGCAATTACAGGTATTGAAAATTATTTTGGTAAAATATATGGAATACCCATAAAATATTACAGTTGGTGTTATTTTAACAGATTCTGACAGCTATGACAGAAAATTATGTTGACTGAACGATATAAAATATATGCCTCTGCTTACGTTTGCTGTTACTAGATGATCAAAAGTTAAGATAACGTTTAGAAAGTTTATTTATAGTTACATTGCAATGAATTATTCCTCTGGTTTTTGTTAACTTTCATAGAAATAGCAACGGATAGAATAGAACCTTAATTCGATGATCCTCGATTTTCAAAGATCTGAACACTAACCGTACCGGAAACTTACGTGTATTTAATTCTTACTAGTGTCGGTCACTCGACGATAATAATTTCCAGAAATACATGCAGGACATTGCCAATTTAACATTGGGAACATCGCAGACAACAGCCTTCAGTTAATAATATAAAAAAATTACAAACCTCCGTTCCGGTGAACTGGCCATTTGACCATTCTTTGTACGCTTAATGTTAACACAACTTGCAAGTAAAATATCGACCAATTATCGACATTTCGTCATCCTAAATTGTTATTAACGAATAGATATCTCGAACGACGGACAATTAGATACTGTTTCAACCGAAGGTCAAATTTTACGTTATTAAATCTCCTGTTTCCGAGAAATCCAAATATTTTAACAATTACAGTAAAGTATTCCAAATTCTTTGATTTGATAAAAAAAAATTTCTTCCTTTATCAACAAAAAAATTCGTAGTTGTTTAGACTTTTTGATCGGCAAGTGTCCTTCACGACTGATAGATCTCTTGACACGAAACCTACCGGCTTTATATCTGTTATATTGAAATATACGAAATAAGTACTTTGGAAGAAGAGATTTGAAGAGGTGAAAAAGATGATCAGTCAAGTAATTTTTGTTTTATACGATAGACCTAAAATATTTACTGAATGGCTGCCCAATAAATTTGGGGAGTTTTTAGAAGAAATCAGAAAGCGGTCATTTGACCGCCCATGGTAGGTTTAGTGTTAAAAAATGGCAGCACTTATCCAAAGAATTGCCAGGCACGATAGGTGTGTTTAGGAGTCCGTGATTAAATTTCCGTTCGCAGTGCGGGAAGGACTTACACTTGGCAGCATATAAAGTGCCGCAAAGCCGTAACATGCCTACGTATAAGGTGACTCGGCTAAGCCTCAGCTCCGGTTTCCCGCGCACAACGGGGTTTCAGGTATATATTGATATGTAGTAGGCTTAGCCCATTTCACCCGCGATATTTATTTTTATATCCCAGTGCGATGGAGGAAGAAAGGAAACGTGGAGGGAAAGGAAAACAGCGAGAAATGGAAGAAAAATGAAGGAAGACGTGACGTTGAGGTAGAAAAAAGTTAGGGAGGAAAAGTGTCAAAAGACAGGAAAATAATGTTACGTATGAAGCACCCAGTAGAATTAATGTTACTATGTTACGGGGCATGCCGATTGTTAGAAAAATTAGCATAGAGCAGTGGAGGAAGTACAGGGTGTTTCAAAAGGATTTGTCATGGAATCGGGGGGTTATTCTAGAGCTCGGATTGGATGGAGATTTGTGAAAATAACCTGCCGCAAAATTATTTGAGGAATCCCCGATTTAATCTGGCTGGGCCATCTTATTCGCATTGTTACGTAGGTAAAATGTCTGAGAGGAACCATGGGTCAGAAATGAACCGTTCTTCCGCAAATCGACTTTTAATTGGGCCTCCGCGATCAAATTTTCGCTTACAATTAGTAAGTGAGAGAGTCAGCTGTTCCTTCGGAAAGAAACACACAAGATATCCTTGTCTGCAAGGATCACAATACTGCACGACCCCATAACGCGGTGGCCTGAATTCCGAATACACGTGACAACGTTGATTAGAAACTCGTTTTTAATTGTAGCCAATAGTTTTTTGACTCACTCTATACGATTTTCTGTATCTCCCTATGAAAGGACTTTGTTATGTTTAGTGTATCATGGAAACTACATGTTTCTCAAAACATGCTGCATTTCCTTTCTTAATTAAAATATTGCTGTAAATTACTTTGCAATTCATTGCTGTAAGTAGATTTCCTAATCGTTAGCAATAAAACAATAATAATAGAAATTATTGCGGATAAAGGGCACCGGACTGTAAACATATCGATACAAACGGAACGGAATATTTCGCGAAAGCTTCATTCCGCACGATATCAATATGTATTCTTCGGGAAAATTCCAAATCGAGAGGGCTTGACAGGTACTGAGAGCTTGCAGTACGTATTTTAGGCATAGAAATTACGTATATAAGGCCTCATATTCCTTGCTGAGTACAGAAAATATTTCGAAACCCACCGGTTGAAGGGATGGGGATAACGTCGGTCTTGTCCGTAATGGCCGTGGACGAAGTGATTTATGTTATACAGCTGAAAAAGGAACCTATATAGTTGAAGTGAAAAGAAACGACTGGAAAGAAGGTAAACGAATATTCATGCATAGCAGATTCAGTTTCGTGGCAAGGTAATTAGAATATCTCGGTGTAAGAGAAAAATGAATAGGTGAGAATTGTTTACGGTGTTTTTTACTGAAAATTACACCATAAATAAATGAATACCCGTTTAAATTCGTTGGAAACATTAAGCACGTTCTTTTTGTATTAATTGTAAGTTAATGTTATGAAAGGTATTCATTATTAGATGTTGAGACTGACTTTGATTATTCAGTGAGAGTGAGGGTAAATTAGTGAAAGTTTCATTCAAGTCATATTATTCTTTGGAAATGATTGACCATTCTGTAAAACTCTTTGGCATGGTGGCTAGTATTACAAATCATTTTTCTATTATTATTACGTTTACGTTTATATAATAGTTAATAGAAATAGCGACTGCATATATTGTGCTTATTCTCGAAATATTTTATTTTTCTGTGCCTTAAAGGCCATTAATTCTTTTAAATAACTGTGCTTCATATAATTAATAAGTCACCAAACTACCGATACTGTGATATATAATTATCATATAAGAAAAATTTCTTGTTTTTTCACTATCTGCTTTTTAGCAAAGTTAGCATTTGCGTATATACCATTTAATTTATTCATATAATGTTAAAGAGACTATTGTACTGGGCGCACATTATCTGATCGGTCGTTCGATTATGCGAGTAACAAATACCCAAATGTTTCATTAATTGGATAGGCTCGTACAATAATGAGAAGCAAACAGATATTTCATATTGCCAATTTACAAATATTTACGCTTCGAAGTTCTAGTAGTTCGATAGCAAACCAACTGTCATTGCACAGAATATATAATTACTTTAGTAGGCAAAATTCCAATTCCGTTAGTTAATTACGTAACAATGTACGTATGTATATCAATGTGTGTAATGATAAGCTTACTGGCACTGGCGTAATGTTGTTTAATTGCTATATTATATCAAATCCGTGAAGAGCATTACGATTTTCAGAAAACAATGTTCGACTTACAGCTTCTTAACAATACATTCCAAAATAACTGCCACGTTAGTTGACTTCTGACGATATTAACATAATTAATAATGGATAAAATGCAAATTAACATGCTCGAGGGAAAGGACAGTATTACATAATCATAAGGTTTCGTGTCTTTTTAAAACATTTAGTTGCATCAAAATTTTTATAAACGGAATTTACCTGGAGCTAATTTGCATTAGTTTAATTGACGTTATAAAGCTTAATAACTAAATTATGCGGAATTCGTGAAAATACGCATGGTTCTCCGGGAACAAATAAATATAGAACTATTTATCACAACAATTAATTTCTGATATTGTAACGAGTTAACTGTTACGTGAAATTGAACGTATTAACAATAAGTACCTAATGACTGTATCAGTATTGTAACACAAGTTATCGACATCAATTTGATCGACTTACCGTAATAAATGTATAAAGTAACATATACGTAAACCTCGTGCAACAATAGCAACGTGTAATTACTCCTTATTAGACCTGTTTAATCGTTTAATCGAGACAATTGGTGTGACGGGGAAGGTCGCGGTATATGGAAACTGCCAGTCAACAGATATGTAATAAATATTTGATCCCTTCCCAAGAATTTCCATGACTTATCGTTAATATTAATAGGAAACTAGCCCTATGCAGTCTATAGCCACTAATCTCTGCGACCTCATACAGGTATCCGTTTAATCCCTCGACGAAGTAAGGCATTTAACTTTCACCGAAGCAAGTGAATTACCATATTAATTGACTTCCGAAGCGTTTGTATTCGTTCGCGGTGGTCTGAAATAAAGTCGAAGCGTTGTTCCGTATCATTGATCCTTGCAATTCGAAGGGATTACGTTGCATAAGCAGATTAAATCTTTATTGCGAAATATGCAAAGGGAGGCCTTAACTCTGAACACGTTCTGACAAACAACATGGACGTATGATTATAGCCTGGCCGATAATACAGTTTTTACTTGTCTCAAAACTAAGAAATTGGTAATTCACCGAAATGAGACATTATCAATAATTATTGTCATCAATCTTTTTGGGTGGAATATGATTATGTGATTATATTAATTATAATTATCAAGAAAAATAGATGATGATGGTAAGTATTAATAATAATTTATTCCAATGAATTACCAATCTATTCATTTTTTTAAATAACAGTTAAAGTTTTATTTCTGATTGATGATCTTCGCTCGACTTTGGATTTTTATTAAATCAGCTGGATCTATGTAATGTAGTACTTTCATGATACAATTTCTTTTTTGTATAAGTCATAGGGAAACAAAAAGTGATGGTATGCTTCTTCGTAGAGTGTGTCTTATTTTAACATTTTTGATTTTTTAAAATATAGTACATATAATTAATAAGCTGTCTACGATAATTGAAGTATTACCGTTTGGTGATAGATTACCCGAAGTTTACTTTACCAAGTGACTTTGTCACATTTTTCAAAACAAGGCTTCACCTGGCAATAGATACCTCTAGAAACTTCATCAAAACATTTCGTTAGCATAGTAGATGAGTTTCAGAATATTGGCTACTTGCGGTGCACCATATTCTCTACCCTGTTTCATGTCGATAAAATCCGTGACGTTAGACGTAATTAATATTAGTAATTTATTGTACAAGTAAAACAACATTATATAACTTTAGAAACCACCATTATAAACAATAACAGTGAGAAATTCGTAAAGAAAATTATGAAAATGTTCTGTACCTGACCTTTTTAAGTTCTACAACCATTTAGAATTTGGTAATGAACAGCATGTACTTTATAATCTTAACTTGGAGGGCGGTTTTCACTCCTTTAACGTGGACGGTGGCCGATAGAAAAAAATAGGTATCAAATATTTTTATGAGAATTGCATTATACTTGAGTTTCATCAACATCGGTGATTAAAACTTCGGGAAATTCCCTTGCATGACTTTAATCTTACTTCGACATTAACAAGTATAAACGTTTCTATTATCTATTATTGTTTTCTATTTTCTGGTTTTAACTGCTATGGTCATTTCACCTAGGGCGTACTGTCTCCCATTAGTTTCGAACCACCCAGTTCACGATAGATTAAATAACAATTTTCGAAAAAATTCCAATAGGCTGCCTTTATCTTCTTACCCGTTATAACCCCCTAATCATTTCTTCCGTTGTCTCCCACGTTGAACAATGAATATTTCGTCATTGCTTTTACGATGTTTACAAAATGTCTCAGAATTCAGTTTATAAATAATATGCCTTCATTAAAATTGTATAAAATATTTGTAAATTATCCTTTCGCTCAGGAATGATGAATTACAGTAGAAATTCATTGTTCAACCGTGACCTTTGACTTCTGAGGATCACTATTACCTTGCGATTTTGTTCACGAAGAAGATTACAACGTTGCATCGGTTAGTACTGGGCGAAGGATGGCTTTATTGAAGTATGCCTGTTTATTCGATGTATCAGAACAGGTATACTTTGAAAAATTCATTAACGTGCAAATTGAAAGGGGCTTGTAGGAGTCCCTATCAAACGGGGCGTTCGATTTAATTGTGTTTGTCGTTAGGTCGGGTCCTCATTGACGATGGAGCCGATGGGCGGACGTAGAGAACTCGGAAATTTATTGTGCTGTTTGAATTACGAAATTGGGAATTTGAATGAATTTTCTAGATGAATTCTACTACGTAGCAGTATCTATCTCCATTAAACGGGGAATCTTAATTATATAGGAATGATAGATTTATAATTTTAGGTGACAGCCGTTTATTCTTTTCTATTCTGTGCAGTTTTACTCTATTAATCGGTAAATATTATGGACATTGAAACTTATATGTTTATTATATGCAGAAGGTATTATGGATTTCTAGTATTTATTATATTATTATTGTCGATTAATAGCTGAAATTTGCATTTACAAAATGAGAGCAGATCGATCTGATATTAAACATACTTATATAGTTGCAAGCTTATTGAAATCTTTTCGTTTTTGTAATTACATGTATTGTCAAAGAATAATTGAAAATTCTGAATTAAAAAACTTACATTATTAATTTTTTTTAATTAATTTATCATTTACAGATTTGTATATCTAAATTTAAATATTATTTTCGCCTTCGGTATTTGATTTTGAATAGAAATAGATGACGTTTATAACACAGTTTTATTTATAAAACTGGTTTACGAAGGTGTATACCTTTCCTCTAAATAAACCAGAAAACAGGTCTTGATTAAGGAAGTTATGGAGTTGTTGGGAAACGATTGGATTCTTTGATGGTGTTCGACTTTAACGGTGGTCGTAATATTCTCCTCGTATACGTAGGATCTAAGGTACTTTCCCAAGATTTATCACACTTAATTTCGAATTTTCACTTAATTCCAACGTATCTATTCGTAACAATATACTTCTAATGAAAACGCTACAACTCGTTGTCGCATTATACTAAAAAATATTTCGCCCATATAGTTTCTTCAAACATACATATCATATTGATGTCATTTATAGTAATTATTGAAATAATTCGAAATTTAATGTCTATTTAACTGTAACTGACTTAACGGGGTTCAAATTTAACATTCAGTTTCTTTATCATTTTAACTTTTAAATAAGCAAGTTATTTATTTTCAAGATATCTGCACCTGTGATCGAAACGTATAATTTACAATTGGTAGTTACAATAGATTATTTACAATAGATGGGTAAAGTTCATATAAGAATTCACTTCAGGAATAAAAATATAATATAATGTAGGAAATGCACTTTGCAACTACAAGTTTAAAAAAAATTGTTTAACTGAATAAGATAATTTGATATAACTGTCATTTGCAAATAGAATACTCGAAATTCAGCTACGAAACGACGTCAATTTCATTTTTAATACAACGCAAATCTAAGTTTCAAACATATTTCGTGTTTTTCAGCTCGAGATGCTGAGAACTTTCGAAGATTTTAATCCGCCCGTACGATTTAATGCTGGTATGGGAAAGAAACGTTGTAATTATCGTTCGTTGAAGATTTTCCAGTTATATTTTACGGTTTTTGCGTAAAATAAATTTAACGGTAAGTGGGGGCGGTCCTCTATCCCATTTCCGTTATCACTTTAAAATCCTATGAAATGTTATTGCACTTGAAAGTTACGACTCGAGTTACGTAAGAAGACTTAGTTTTTCAATCTTCGAGTTCCTCAAACTTGCTCTATATACGTATGCAAAACTGCCTTTTGCGAATGCAGCAGCATTGAAAAGTTGCGTGAATGCGCTGTATGGACAAACTGTTTCTCTGCTGTGTCTCTGCCACAATCAGAGATACGCAGTTTCCCGGCGAAACTTCGCAAATGGAAATATTTTTAACGAGGCAAGCGATGGGAGATCATGTCATCATAATTATTATATTCCCCTATTACAGATATAATTCAGTACAATTATAATTTCATTCTAAACAAAGTACAATATTCGTTTTGGTTTTCTATGTCTATTCTGAAAAATATAAACGTCTACATCGATAAACTATTTAGTCTTCTTCCACACTTTTTTTTCAATATTTTTATCTGGTTTCCTAAGTGTACCAAATTCGTCGGTAACAGTTTTATTGTACAATCCCAAAATATTTAAGTTAACAATTCAATGATCTACTTGCAAAATTATCCAAATAAGATAGCACGAAGTCAAAAGTAGAAGTCCACAAATTCATTGCGCCAGCAAACTTCTGATCAAATTAATGTACAAAACCGAAGTTGGAGAGGTACCTCGAACTCGATATCAAGTTAAGCTACTTTTAAAATACATTTCCCGAAGCTTATTCATTTGACTGAAACAAAATTTCGTAAAACTTTTATACGTGCATATGTTTCTTAACATCTTTAAATTCAATAAACGAAAATTGTCCCTTTATTGCACGGGAGAATAAATTGCAGTGAAGTAAGAACCATAACTCAACTCCACCAATCAAAATTCCACATTAAACTGTACTTAACCTCCTGAGAGCACCGCCGACCGAACCTTCCTTTCTTTCAGCAAATGGAATCATTCCCCGGCAACGAGCTTCGGAATTCATGGATGATTCGTCATATATGAGCACACTGGAAGGTCGGAGGACATCACGTAAGTTCCATCGAGAGTTACGGGGCGTAGGTTCCAGATGCAGCCGGCTGCCTCGTTATAAGAACGATTTAATCCCCGTTGACCTCGTGGCTTCGACGGGCCACCGATATAACGCCCGACCACTTTCTTCCTTCGTGTCTGCACGATAAATGTGCACGCGTGCTCCTATAGGGTGTTCAGAGAAATTGCTGCATATCTTTAACCCTTTGCAGTCCTATGTTGACTTGTATTCGACATATGAGCCGTCCAGTGCACAAATCGATTAACTCCACTTTTTGATTTTTTTAAAATTTAAGTCTGAAAGCACTCGATTGAATCCTAACTTTTTACGTTTAGAACAAATTTTCATAATAATAACGATTAACACCATTAAATGACGAAGTTTGTTTGGCCATCGAATAATAAATAATTGAATTCAGAAGTCAATCTAATTAATTCCAAGGCTATTCCACCTTATTCATTTTGTACTTCGTTAGAGGAAAGCTAAATGCGATTATATATTCTACAATACTTATTTGTATTTATATTATGAAGGGAATTTTAAAAAGGAGTGTATACTATTTCATCACGTTTCTCCACTTTAGGTTTTATGGAGTTAATCGATTCGTGCACTGAACGGCTCATATCTTACACTTAGTTGATTTTCTATTGAGGAAATTTCGACTTTAGTATTATACTTCGCAATGACTTTGTATTTTTGCCTAAACAACCATTGCTACCTATAAACACAAGAATCATCGGATGTAAATGAATAATCAATGGTGGAGAATTTTACAAACTGATTTCACTCAGTTGAGGAAAAAGTAGATACGTAATTTGGAGAATTACAAAAGATGATACGCTACAGATTCAATGATTTTCACGATTTAATTCATTCCTTTCTACACGAGGATCCATAAACAATCCGAATGTATACCCAGGAATGCAACTATGCTCAACTGTACTCCTAAACTTTGATGATGAAAAAATTCACCACCCTATATATGTCATATACACGCATCCGCGCGTGCAGTCACGTACAAAGGAGGTTGATGCAACGTGTTGCAAGTGTAACTGAACGAAGAGAGAGAGGGAAAGAGACTGCGAGCACGAGCTATGGTGCATGGGCCTGCTATTAATACGTGCTTTGGTCAAACGATAATTAGATGGACGTTACCCTTACGGGAATTGGAGTAATTAGATTTAATTGGTGCGAAGGGTTACCTCGGCATGCTCCTCTTTCATTCTGCATCCGCGGTCGCTGGCCTGGACTATTATTTCGCAGCACTCTTCCGATGCTTCGTTGCGATGCCTGTAAACGGCATGACGATATGTTTGTATTTTGATGTGTGGGCAGAGAAACGTGCTTGGAATGGTAATGCCGAATTTGCGTCTGGAGCCCTGTGAAAGAGGGAAATTGATAACATTCGTAAAGTACAGTAATTGTTGATAAGTATTTTTTATGGAGATGATGTTCTTTTAGATCATTTTGCACGTTATAGTCACAGTTTGAGAAAAGTACTAATTATGATTGCAACTTTAGTTGTTCAAAGTATCTCCTTCTTTTTGCACCGATTGGACTTTGTATATTCTGTTAGATAGATGAAATAGGGACGAAATTATTATTTGATTAGAATTTGCTTTTCATTTATTTCATTTAGAATGGTACAAGGCACCAAGTTTTTTGTTTTACTTCCGAGGAACCTAATTTTAAAGCAGAGTCGATAATTGAACTTAAAGTTTTGCTAAGGTATGAAAAAATGTGAAAAATTTGTAAACGCTATTCTTCATATAAAATATCTTCGTTACATATTGAGATATCTGTATTATTCAGGACTGTATTGTTTGCAATTTTATCTTATTAAGAAATGTTAATCTTTCTAAAAGCTTACGGTTTTACATTCTTCCCAGTCTTTCGTATCCTTTCAACCAACATTAAACGCTTATATCTGCCTTTTGTCTTCCATTATCTCTATTTCTATTTGATTTTATTCTTCTCAGTCGTTTTTTCATTTCCTGCAATCCGACCGATTGACTGTACAAATGCTGAATGCATTTCCATTTCATTAATGGTATATCGTATTTGCTATAATTAGGTCCACGTTAGCTGTATCCGTCAGTATAAATAACAATAATTATAATTATAATTATAAATAATAATAATTACTAAAGTAAAATATAGTGTCATATAAATATTACGAATTGCATTACTGTTCAGATATATTGTTGTTACATATCTATACGCATAACAAGGGTGTTTACATTATCTTATGTCAATTATCATTGTCTGGTAAACGTATTTACGTGGATTGGATGGTATAGTAATTGCGAATCATCATAGACGACGCAATTCGCCCGAAGCAGAATTTGTGTTATTGAAAGCGGATCTGATTACCTTATTCAGGAAGAATGGACGAACTCTTACAATTAGTAAATGTATACCATTGATATGCAAATGCTGAAGTTAATAAAACAAGAAGCATTAGTATGCTATAATTATTAAGAAATTCTTCAAATTACTTGGGACATTCCATTCTTTAGAATAGTATCACTTGTCGTTTTTGGTTCTTTTTAGTTGTAAAACTTTTATCGTTTTTCACGTAACGAATCTCCGTTATCTCATTAAATGTTGCTAGTCTTCTGACGTGAATATGTATTTATAAAGTTTTATAATAATTTCGAGTATAATCACGTATAAAAGAAGATAGGTGTATATTAATCTGTAATTATACTCACACTGAAGGAATGGGTGTCTTTTGTACATTTGTACTATTAATTACTAAGAGTAATTATTTTAGATTATACTATTAATAATTATAGATTACTATAATTCGTAATATTAAATACAAATAGCTTACATTTCTTTTCTAATATTAATTGTCTCACTCACTTAAAAATGAATTTTTGCTAAATAAGAATAAACCTTCATTCGAGTTGAATATTGATTATCTGTCAACCGAAACAACGAGGTATTAGATCGGAATAATTTCGTCTTTCTTTGCTTATTCATTTTATTCTCATATATCTTATCGATTTAATTACTTCAATGTAAGCTGTGCTTCCTCGCACAATAATGAAAGTCCAACAGAAAATAATGAAACTTAATATTCCATCTCTGATTTCAAATCCTTCCTGTACGTTTCACCAGTTCAGAAATATGCACTAACATCCAGTCCAAAATTAACGCTAATTAATCCATCTTCCCAACCCCATATTACATTTTTCCAACCAAAACGCCGAATCGATAGCCGAGCAATGTACTGTACATTTCCATGATCAAAAAAAGGCAGATGAAATTCCGGTAATACTCCTCCGATCTGCGAATATTGGATTTCAGGGTGAGACACAAGAAACTACCCCTCTCCCCATAGAGTCCACCGTCCTTAACCCTTTGCACTCCTGTGTCGAGCTACCCTCGACACAGCTTTCTACGGCACCTTCGTTTCATCTACTAATTATCGCCTTTTCGAAATCAACAATCATTTTGCATCTTAATTAATAAAATGTTTAATCATTTTGCATCTCAATTTAAATATCCCTCTGTGCCTACAATCGTTTCTAGTATTAAGTAAAAATAAATAATCAACGGTAGACGATTCTCCCAGATTATATTTGCTTATCTGACGCAAAGTTAGTAAAATAATTCGGAGCGCAAAGGGTTAAACTTCTTTCGTCCCTCCTTGTCAAAGTGTAAGTGCGTGCGTACCAAACGAAGAATAGGAACGTATTAGGTAAGGAGAAAGATTCCCAACTGACCGAAGGTGAGGTAAGAACTATTTAAATTGAAATTGAAGTTCCCATTTCCCGGCTCTCCTCTGTTCCTCCAGCAGCCGTCTCGTTGCTCCTCCTACTTCGTCTTCGGTCATGCCATTCGATCCTCTAAAAGCGAATAATGCTCTAAGTAGCAGCAACGCCTCGCACTTTGGAAATTGGCTACTAAATCGCGCGTAGGGGCGGCGGCGGGGGGGAGGGGGGATGATTTCGATCCGGCTTAGTTCGTAAATTATCAGTCTGGGAGAATCGAGTGGCTTTTCTTCCGCCTCCCTTTTTTTACAGCTCCGACGGTGTTACTACGTTATCTATCCTGGATTGCGATCCGCTTTTCTCCGTCTGTTACTCTCGTTCTCTTCTTCATTTTTTTCCTTGCCAGTATGGCGATTCATTTTGGACAAACGAGCTGAAGGATTTCCTATTTCCATGCCGAAACGGTGAATCATAGGGGTGAAGTGTTATGACTTCATTTTGTAGGCTGGATATTGCTGTTAATAGTAGGTGAATGATTTGCATAGTTTTATCTCTTTGCGATGTGAGATACTTTCCATTGTTTCGTTCGCTAAGTGAAATTAATTGGAGGGAATTCTTAATCGTGGGATACTCATTGATATCAGATGATGGCGATAACCATAGGCCCTGAGGGATATTTATAAAAATGTAAAGTTAGTAGCTACAGTTACTGCAATAACATTTAAACAATAATAGCTTATACTGTAAAACTTAAATATATTTTGTTTAACACTAGATTTACGAAAGCCGTCAAATTGACGGGTTCCTACTTGTCTTATAAACATTTCTGAAATTTACAGAGACGCTGTACAGTCAATATTTCACGTGCATTTTATAATATAGTAATTATTTAACGAATTATCATATCTGCCGCTTGATCCGCCTTTTTTCAAAGTTCTTACTTAATATATTGCAATTTAGCAGATTTCACCCCCGTAAATCTAGTGTTAAATTGTCTAATAATGCAAAGAATCTTAAGATCCTCTGAGAAACCATAAAACGATAATAATAATAAAGAAATCAAAAGTATATATAATTACTATAAATTATACATAAATATTTAGTGCAAACTTTGAGTGGACTTGACTACGAAATTCTATAACAGGATGATGCCAGCAATATAGAGTAGGATACATGTTTTATTTTTTCTTTTGGAAAAATGAATTTCGTATAGAGCTAAATTTAATATCAGTTTACAAAAATTTGTATTATATAATATTATCACGTATACGCTAAGACATTGTGGCAAAAACAATACTATACTAGTGTAAACGAGCATCCTTGTAATATCGAAATACCCGCTTTGTTTTTTGAACAGAGGCGCTTTGAAAATGAAAACCGGCATTACTGTCATCCCTTCTTTATGAAATGTGAAACGATGAACAAATTCGCGGTATACTTTCAATGACATCGGTAATTCCATACGTGAAACTTAATCGTAGAGAATGATACGTTATGCATTTTCCTACCTGAAATGCAAATTCTGTCGAGATTACATCAAATAAAATGGAAAATATTCCAAGAAACGTGATTTCTTAATGGGCGAATGCAATTCTGAATGTAATAATGAAGCAGATTTATAATAGTTCAAAATTTCTCTGTAAGGAATATTCATGTTATTCTATTTGGATAACACTTTTATCGCCAAATGTGTATAACTTCCTTGACTAGATTTTAACGCTTGGCGATGAAGAACGCTTAGCTTTTGTTTCGTTCTAAGCTTGCTTTTGTGTTTGAAGTTTCGTGCTACTGTCCTTAACGATCATATTCAATACATCATAACAATTACAGGTATTGAAATACATTTAGTATACAAATATGCAAAGTAATTGCCAAATTCCCAAATGGTGAACAAGCCGATAGAATCTTAATTATGAAGGAAACTTATGCAGAGTATAGTTCGACGTATAATTACCAAAGAATAATATTTCAATACAATCATTATTTCAATAAATTCGACAAATTTTTGAAGCAATTAAAAATTGACTATATTTCATATCGAAGCGGATACTTCCCGTGACATTATTAACACTAGAACTACCGGCATTAAATATATTATATTTAAATATATTAAATAAATGCTTTGAAGCAAGGAAAATTAAGAGGAGGAAAAGATGATCGATTCTGTAATATATGTTTTATGAGATGGACGAAGAATATTTATTCTACGACTCTCCTATAAATTTGGAGAATTTTTGAAAAAAAATGTGTACCAGTCATTTTGACTGCTTTGGTAGTTCTAGTGTTAAGATGGCACCTCAACAGCATTATGTAATCGCCTCCCCAATAAACACGCGATATTTCATTGAGAAAGAAAGTTGAATTCCGTAGTAATATAGCCATAGAATACCCGACCGCTTTATAAAAGAAAGAAAATCAGTCAAAGTATATTATTTCCTAGTCATCTGATCCCGGCGCGTATCCTTCTCACTTTGTGGAAGCGGCAAAGTTATATAGTCTACAGGACGAGGTAGTTATTCGATCCGGTCTGTATATTAAATTTTTTGTTGCACACGGCCAAAGTAGGGGCTCATAAATACACACTCGCTTAGGGCTGGGAATAGCCTTAATCCAGCACCTTTCTTACCTTCCGCCGAGCTCCTCCCTCATTCCTGTTCTCGTTTCTTTTTCCTTCGGCTTCTTTGCGCCCTCCTCATGAACAGGACCAGAGATAAACATGGAGTCTCAGTAAGGCGCATCGTTTGTGCCTCCGAGCAAAGATCGGATCTATCAGCACCAACGAGGGGAGGGATTTGAATAAAGATCGCTTTATTAATAACGTACCGTCCATTGATTGCCAGTTGTCGGCTACGCTCATGCATAACGAATCAGAGTCGGAAGGGTGCTGAACAAATCACTCAATCGATCATTCCCGATCATGGCCTTCCACTATCATGTCTATGATGTTATGGTTACTTATTGCTGTAATTGTACGTGAAATGGATAAGTGAGTGCCCCTGATTCTGAGCACAATTATTTGCATACTTATCTCATATGTTATTATTGCCCTTTTAAAAGGTTTCGGAATAATTATAATATCATATAAAAGGTGTATACTGTAAAGTCCATAGAATTATGAAAGGTTTCCTTTTAAATTATAAAGGACACCTACTTCACGAACGTAGAATTAAAGTTTGCCGATTGAACTTTTCCCTTACCAATATTTCAGTAAATAGCATAGAATTTTCTGGTAAAGTAAAAATTTTAAGAAAATTAAGTTTCATTAACATTCTGGGTTACGCTGATAAGCTGAGGCACAAGGAGATAGATAGACAGCGAGTGAGAAAGGGAGAGGAGGAGGGAGAGGGATGAAATAATCGAGGGATTGGGCCAGACATGGTCTATTTAATTCACCAGCAAAGGGACTGATACATCTTCCGATACGTGCACCAATCTCACGCATCCTCTTCGTCCTTTTTGGTCTGACGCAACATTGAGTTACCGTGACGTCTCCTGCAGGAAACGTGCGAGCGTGCCCGGCCGTGCCCTCGAATTATACCGATTCAATTTAATTTATAAGGAACCCTAGAGGATATAAAGGATCTCGGAGAAGAGGATGATCGAGTAAGAGCGACCCTTCGGCAGAGAAGGGTCGAAATGAGCATCGTAGAAGCGCTTATCGTTGTCCTTCTGGAATCGTGTCCTAACGCAAGATCGCCATTCAGATCACACGTCGGTCTAAAATCATTTCAGCCTTCCTGCACAGATGACTCTTTTCGACCCTCAGAAATGGCACCATTATGAGCAACACGACGAAAAGGAATTCTATGTGACTTGTAATTAAGTCGTGTTATCATTTGTATCACGAAACAATTGCTCCTTGAACATCTACTGCGTGTTTTTTTTTATGACAATTAGTTGTCCAATAGTATATTGACAAATGTTAAAAGTAGAATTTTCTATAACAAGTTTAAATTGATTTGAAATGATTGTAAAAAATGTTTATAACTGCGAAAAATTAAATTATATTAGTTTCTTTTTTATTAGTATTAGTTAAATTATATTAGTATTAGTAGTCTCTATAAAACTATATATAATAAATATTAATTAATGTACTGAGAATGTACTCTTTTCTTTTAATTAAAAAGAAAAAGGATAGAACTAATATTTACTTAGGACTATAATTTTAATCTGTTTAAAAAAATGTGTAGTTTTTATAAAAAGAATACATAACTGATTCAATTATTAATATAAAATAATTTTTTCAAGTATATGTAATTAACAGGAATTTGTTAACATACACGATCACTTATAAAGGAGACCATTCAATGTTGACAATGTTACACGGGTTAATTCATATAGGTATATAGTTTTACACAGATTACAAAAATGTAAATTAACAATACTACCAAAATCTGATCCGGCTTCGAATCAGAACTGAGTGATATAATTAATTATTCATTTTCTAGTTCTTATATGTCATTATATGATTATAATTTACTATTATAAATGTCCTACATTTTTTTTAATTAAAAAACGAATAGAACTTTCCGGTAGACCTAATATAATTATTCAGTGTCAGTAAATATGTCATTAACGATGATAATTTTATCATAGAACTGTCTTTCGACTCGTTTAATTCGATTATCGGTAACTGTTTTAAAACCAGTACTAATATTTTCCATCGGTATGCTTTATTCAACTTTTCACTGTTAACTCTACAATTAGATATACGTCCTGCATCCGTCAAATCGTTAAAAGTAATTACAGTAAAAACAGGGGAAGTAATTGCTACTCTTGACTTCTAACCTGTTTTGACCAAAGGTAAATTTTCCAATTTATGTATTTGTCAAACATCGTGGCGTGTCAACAAATTAAGTTATGGAAGTCATCGACCCAGGGGCTAGTGGTTGCGCAGGAGGCGACAGAGGTTTAGGCGGCCGAAGGTGGTCGAAGTGACGGGAGCTTCGAAACGGCGAGCGTAAAGTCAATAAAGGAGAAAACCTGAAGTGATGAGCCGAGGAAAAGACCTTCCACAAAAGTTTCGAAAGAGTTTCGATAAGTTGCACTTTTGCTCGTCCAGTGGCGAAAGAAACTTTCGTGTGCTTATGGGCAATTTCATCCGGTCATCCCCGAGATCAAATCCGAGCATTAAAGTTTTGCTTTTTAAAGAAACAGCGACGGATTGCTTGATCAGTCACTTCCTTCCACTGATCAGTCAGTGAACTGACTGATCGTCATATTTCTGTTCGTCATATTTTCTACAATGAGTCTTTAACATAGAATAGTAATGAAACGTTTGCCACAATTGGAGAAAACAGGTTATATCGTTATTCCAAAGAATGCACAAAATAAATTGGCGCAATAGCTATGCAATCCAAGTACCGATAAATTGGAGCTTGTTACTTTTACGAGTAGTTAACGGATGTATTTAACCATTTTCCCGATCCTCAAATTCTTTCGGTCCGTAAGAGCTTTTACTTTCATTATAAAATACAATCGATACCCTACAACTCAAAAATTTCTGTACGAATAGCTTGTTCTTCGTTTCCTTCTGTTCCGGTATATAAATTTGTACAACTCGAAATATACAAACTTTTGCTAAGGAATTATTTGTCATGGAATTTATCTTCAAAACTTGAATGCAGAAAAACAATTGAATGAATTGTTTATGCTTATTAATGCCTACGTTAAAGAGATATTAGTTACGATTTTATAATAAAAAAATTCAGTTTCTAAATCTTGAAGACCATTTTTCACATCATGATATAAAAAATGATTCAATTCACCCCGCTCTATCCTACTTCCATGTCGCAATTAATACGCGATTCTAGAGGCAGAGAATGTATCAAATAAGTTTCTCAGTAAGTCTAGTTTTTATTAATACCCGGCCAAAAAAGCCTCGGCATTGTCGTACAGCGTTTAGTACCTCTAAAAACTCGGAATATAAAGCACAGTTCTAGTACGGCAGACAACGAAACTAGCAAATTATTCGAGCACAAAAATCAACGGCACGAAAAGAAATATAACTGCGGCAGAGAGTTCCTAAACGCCGAGCACTCAAAAACAATGGCGTTCCGAGTCCGCAGATTATAAGTTATAGCTGCATGTAAATGATTCGCACGATCTCCCGGTTTCAAAGTTGCCAGCAAAAAGCTGCGCCTTCTCGACAAGCAAAATCAGCTAAACTCGAGCGAGCAAAATACGGGGGTGGGAAGTAAGGGGGGACGATAATTGGGGAACGAGGAGACGGACGCGAGTGACGAGAGAAGGGTGGTTGAAGTGGAGAACGCGTAGCAATCGACGCCGCAAATTATCTGCAATTATCCCATCTATATTGCTCGTTGGTCTGGGTCCTCAACTCCAGACAGATAGACCGAATGTCAGGTACCCATGTGCTACCCTTATTCCCCTTAATAGAAAAACACCTGCGTGTATGTACTTTATAGCCGAATAAATGTATGTATGTGCAGTCACTTAAATAAGTTGTAAGAAATTCAGGTTTCCGTTAGTGTCGCATCGGATCAAAAAAAAATGCGCCGTGTAATTTTTCATTTGAGTCGTTTCTGTTTTTTTGCGAGCAGTACGGGACCAAATCTTTTCTATCTTTGAACTATTTACATATTGCTTTTTATTCTATTTAGAGATGTTCAGCATTACCAACTTGGTCTCGTGGCTTTAAGACACTAAGCCTATGTAATTTCGTTACGTGAGTTTTTTGATAATTTCACGTAACCTTTTGTAATTTTTAAAATAATTAATTATCAAAGATTTAATTAATATCACAATTCAATTTAGACTTTCGTTGGACTCGACGTATTTGAAATGTAATTTAAAAAAGTTAGTAATTAAAAGTAAACAGATATATGGATATTGTTAAAAATAAAAATCATTTTACAATGATAGTTTAATAAAATTATACATGAATTGATAATGACGTATCACGGACATCTCCAATGCTGTAATTCGATTATTTGAAATAATATATAGTATTTAAGGACCGCTCGAATATTACAGAATTGATATGGTATTTGATTAAAAAAAATGAATGGGTCATCACACTGTCGTTCAAAAGCTTTCGCGAAAATATATTTTATTTAACAACTGGACAATTTCGTTTACGCGTTAAACATTCAAAGTGTACCATCAAGATAGAATTTCTAACTATTAAAGAGTTTATTCTATTGTACATAAATCTAATCTCTATTTTCTCTCATTGTTTTCAATTCGATGGAAAACGATTTATTCTAATTTTAACAGAAAGACATCAAATCATTTCACCTGTGATAAGATTGGTGTTACTATATTTTCTGATTCGAAACAGAAGTAGTTATCACGATCCTTCACAGTTAAAAAACATTTTCCTTCGTGTAATTTGATTTGAATTGTAGAGTTTTCGTCCACAAAGAAAACAAAGCCTTCATAGTAATGAAACAAATACTTTATTCTTTGCTTAAATTTAGTCAATTCTTTATTCGAAATTTTACAATTAGAAATAACGAAAGAAATTACCATTAAAATGTAGTATTATAATATACACTAAAAATCGTTATTCAGAAATACGATTTTATTATTATTCCAAGATGTCGCGAATGGAATTCGATGGAGCCAAATTACGCGATCATTTAGCGCATATCCCCCTAACATTCATCTTCCACTATTTCTCCCTTCGTTCGATATGTCTGTGATGCGAACGCGGAAAGTATTTCGCGAATGTCGAAATACGAACGCGCCTCAAAGGAGATCTTTATGAACCGTAAACGCGTACTACGAATTCCGGGCATTAATTTCGATCGATACCCTCGAAAGCCGATGCCACGCTTTGTGACGAAGGGTGAGAAACACCACCATGACAAAGGGCGATAGTAACGAAAGTAAAGATGTGATTATGGGGTTAATCGACTGTGAAACTATCTCACTGGGATTCAATTGATCGAAACGTCTGAACGAGTCATAATGAATGTCCGCGTGAAGAAATGTTCTGATGTAAATATACAAGCCAAAGGTAGTTGAATATAAAAGAAATATTTGTTATGGTGAAAATATCTAAAATTGTTGATCATAGACAAAATTACGCGACAAAATTTAAAGCCGTAATGTAGAAAAACGAATTTCGTCGTCGAAGTAGATTGATTTGATAGTAATATTTATTTCAAGTAAAATACGGAATAAATATATGTACACGTGGAAATATTGCGGTATTAAGGTATTTTTAAGCAGGAGGAACATCTATAAGTACCAAGGATATTTAATCTCGTGTTCACCTAATACATCAATATTTGGTTTTTCAAACTGCGTGTATACTAGAAACTTTTTATTTGAAATTTTTTGTTAATTGTCGGCAAGCTTTATCAATGCTTGTATTACGAAAAAATTAGATTGATTATGCAGAAGCTTTAAGCTAGGAAAAAATTAGGTTCAGGAAACAAGGTTACGAAGATTTATTTCTTCCTTTTACGAAAGATGCAACTTTATGCTATTAAAAGCTTCTGGTAAAATGTAGCTTCATACCATTATCATAGTTTTTCTAATATCTTTTTAAGTGTTCTAGTATGATAGTACCTTACAATATAGGACGTAATACAATCCCGCACAATAGCATTATATTTTATGATACTCCTTCGATATTGCTTTTAATGTCTCAATTCGCAGAAGCTTTCAGTGGATAATTTTTTATTTATACAAGGCGTCAGACCGAAAGAAAATCCTTGTAAGAAAATCGTAAATTATTTGTTTGCAATATTATAAAACGATTTTTTTAGTAGTATGCTTTATGTTTATTACAATTTTTTTTGTCGAACGTATAAATGATTCGAAGAAATGTTCGAATTTGTTTAAATAGTAAAAGACAAACGTAATAGTTTAATGTACCGAACTTTGATACGCATCCGGTGTATTTTTGAAAGTTGTTTAAGTCCATTGTTGACCAAAGTGTTTTTAAGTCAGTTTTAGCTAAACATAAGTGTTTTCCGTTCGCGTTTCAAACGATAAAGTAAATAGGATGAAATATCCTCATGATTTCGTCCAAAAAGGTTCAACTGTTACAAGTTAGAGCATGAAAGTTTTTGTACGAACTCTCAAATATCTGGATATAAGAAAAAAGGGACTTGTACCACTTTCAAATATAACGGCCCAATTGTTTCGATTATAAGACAATTGGGCAATCAGTATCCCCCATAAAGAGGTACGTAAAAACGCACATGCTTTCCCGTCAGGGTCATAATTAACGTAAAACTGCAAGTCCCTTCTTATTAATGTAAAACAGTATCCGAGAGTTTCACGCTGCAATTACGCATGTTACTTAGAAACTACCGAAACTCGAATTACTTTGAACTGTATGTTACATGGTGGTTTGCTGCAACGCAACACGTTAGATAGAGGTGGCACGTTGAATGCGATATATCGTGTAAACACTCCTATGACTTACTTTATATTGTGGATACTCTCGGACGATGCCTCTTGCATTTGTAACTACGACGAAGTATAGTTAATACCAGCCAGAATTTCCCATGTGGCGCCCACTGTTACTGTATTTCCTTGCCAGCGTTACGTGTGATAAGCCACTTTACTTCGCTTCTCCATACGCCAGCACCGAAAGAAAAAGCCCGAGGAACAGCCGCACCCTTAATTCCGTGGAAGGAACAAAGCAACGGGGAAGTATCAATAACGAGAAAGTGGATGAAGCCGCGTGTAAGCCCGCCGAGGAAGGTCGTCCATAGAATGGCAAGAACCTATTGAAATCAGAGAAAAGTTTTGAATTCTCTAAGCAGCTCACGAAACCCTCGAAGCTCTGCGTTACATCCCTTACTAAGTATTATAATACATTTGGATGTGATCGAAATCGAGGAATTGAAAATTTCCGGGTTTAAAGTAATTGTTTGGCGGAATTTTGTAGTTTTGATGTTTGCCATGAAAAAATTCTTTGGAGATTAATAGTTCACGATCGTTTTCGTTGAATTTTGGAAAGTGGTTATTTGGAAAATTAGAAAACCATGGGACTATTGCATTTGCAAATATATATCATTAGCCACGCAGATGGTTGCATATTTTTGTGGGACTTTTTGGATGCTGGATTTTCTTAAAAAATACAGAACAATTGGGATTCGTCCTTTTGCTGATGTTCGACTCAATGTATTCAGAAATATTCTACTGAACATGATATTCATGCGTCAAAGGTATTTTATTTTAACTTTTTTAATGTAGTTTCAATCATCTTTGTAAAGTTAAACAGTTTAAATGTACACCAAGTTTTTTTTTAAATTATATATTTGAATACCATGGTTATTTTAAAAATTACGTTACATTGGATCATATGGCGGAATTCTTTCTAAATTTCAGTGCGCTACAGTTGACATGCATAAATAATAAGTTAAAGTTTTTATTATCCTGTCATAATTTGAAAGATAAGAAACAATAATGAGAGAGAACTGAAGTTTTACGATCAGAGCCTACAGTACTACTTTATAAGAATAGTTTCTTAAGGGTTGCGTTTAAATTATACCGATACTTGTCTTAAGTGGCTGCCTGCTGTGCACAGTTGGCAACCTTATTATCTAGATTCACAGCCTGCAACTTTTTCACATATGCGAAGTAAAGTTCAGAGAGTTCATAGGAGGAACTTAAATTAACGCCAGAGTCTATAATTTTAAGTTTTCTGTTCGGGAAGAGAGTCATTCAGTCACAGGAATGGCACGTACATACATTGCCGTATTTCTAAGCAATAAATGAGAATTAGGCGAGTATTGACAAGATTATAACGACAATAAAAAAATATATCTACGAAATACACTGTTTATGATCACATGAATTTTTGCTACGACAGAGTTATAGAAAGTTTTGCACCTAGATTTAAAATAATTGTTTTACAATTACTCAATGGAATAATTTCAGCGGAAATAATTTGCAATTAAATAATACATTTAGATTTTAAAGCTATTTTTTTACATTTCAGAAAGTTAGTATCGGATGAAAACCATTCAAATTTCTTTTACCAATAATTGGAAGTTATTCTTTCATTTATTAACTCTTTTCAGTGCAATGCTTCGTTCACTTTTATATATTTAAACTATAAATAACGATTTTATGAGGAAAGTAAATATAAGTTTGATATCTGCTGAAATTAGTAGGGGTGGTGGAAATTTAATGCCGCTAAAGTGCGAATGTTTTTAATTAAAAAAGGAGTATACGGCACATTCGAGGGCAATACCGGAGCTCTTTAAATTTTCCAGTGGCGAGCAACACGCAAAATTAAGTTTTAGGAGCGCACAGGAAATTAGCAGTTTTTATGTTGTATAAAAAAATTTCCTGTCAAATAACCCTCAGCATATTTATAGTTTGCGGTGGGGAAAAAATGGCAAATTATCGTTCTACAGCTATATTGCTATAAGCATCAAATTAATGTTAAAACTGTACATTTTACAGGACATCCAGTCTTCGTGTTTATTTATCTTAAGGTAATCAACTAGCAAGCGATAAATGACGAGGGTATTTTTAAAGATAGAAGCAAATGTGTTTTATGTTAAAAACAATATTTGACTCTGATAAATTATATTTCTTAGATGTGAGGAGATTATAAAATGTCTGGCGATTGAATTTAAAAAGTATTGCATTATTATTATTAATAAATGCATTTTTTCCTGCGGCTGCCAATTTTTCCGGCGACAAATTCGACAATTACGGAAGGTTTTGAACTTCTGGAAATATTCAGATCCTACACAGATAACAACATAGTCTTCTTCCAGACGGTACAGCAACGATTGCAAGTTGCGTTCTTTCTACAATATTTTTTAAATTGACTAAAGTCTAATAGCATATTACTGCATAAAGTTCCGGAAGAAATCAGCAAGGAATACGCTCTCTCGACAAGAAACGAAATGCAAGATTTACAGTAACAAGGAAAAATCTAAAAAGAGAAAAAAGAACAAATAAAAAGCAAAAAGGAGACGAGACGATAAGACATTGAAGGAACTAGTTGAATTTGTAGCAGTCCTAGGAGCAAATGGTGAATTAAAAATACAAGGGAAACGTACCGAAAGCGAAGGGAAGAGGATGGGATTAAAAGCCGGCAATGAGTGAAAAAAGAAGTATTACAAAAACGCGGTAAAAGCAAGTGAGAGAAGCGCGGATGTGCAAAGAAAAAATCCAAGGCCCGAATAACGAGAGAGGGCGAAGCGGAGAGAAGTGTGGCAACTTCGCAGAATATAGGCAACGATTACTCGAGGAAATTACCGTGCGGTTTCGCCATTGAGTGAACTCCTGACCCTGAGTTCGGGGCCGGGTGCGCTCGTTAGACCGATCGCGGCTTAAACCCCTCGCGAATTTATATCACGTCCGGTCCTCTTATCGGCACGAGAAAGCCTCGAGGTACGAGTTCGAAGTGGCGTCACCAACGAAATTTAACCTGTTCCTTGTACGCTATTGGGTTTCCACCCTCTCGCCATCGCAGTCCTCCATCTCTCTCGCCATCTCGCTGACTCTCTTTCATCGTATTTCCCTCTTTCTGGCTTCGAGTTTCGCTTGTACGCACCACGTGTGCTGCTCGGGAAACTCAGGAAATGTTGAAACTGCAATTTGCTCCACGTACTGCTTTATACCAAACTGTAGGGAATTTTATGCAATTGAAAATTGTTTCTTGAGGTTATAATACCATTTCTTCTGTCGTTCGCCCATGTTATTACTACTGCCTGCGAGTCGTTAAAGTAATGTTGATATCTAGGATTAATGTTGCGTAGCTTACTTGAGTGTAAAATTTCTTTTTGATCAGATTTTCTTAATGGTTTTCTGTTAAGTATTTGAACACTGCAGGAGTTAAACGACGAAATTATATAATTGTACGGCATAAAATGAATTTATAAAGTAATATATTTATTTAAGTTGCAAGAAGGAATGAAAAAGGAGAAATGGTGTTTTCGAGTTTGTATTCGTTCAATCATCTATCCTAAAACCTTCGCTATTAGTGTAAAATTGAGGGAAATTAGGTTTATGAAAGTCTGTGTTCATTACGTGTATTTTCACGTGCTTGGCTATTTTTTTGTACGATGTTGCAAATCTGTTGAGATTGGTGCAGCCTTTTAAGTTTGCGGAGCTCAGTGCACGTGAATTTCGGAAGCCGTTTCAATTTCAAATTCAGTCGCAGTCAGTTTACTATGATGGAATACATCTATCGCTCTAATAAGTTCGGTTAACCGATTTGGCCAGTGGGTTTGCGATGTTCTCTGAAACCCATTTAAATGTATTAACACGCAATACTCAATTAACGTTATGACACCTGCGGCTAATACACTGACTTCACCAATTCGTTTACTGTTTTTTGGTATAATATTTTACTTACTACGATGTTTTTGTACTGCAAATAAGTCATTGATATTTCATATTAAGCATCATAGCTGAAAAATATGTTAACCTGTATATACAAACATCACGATTTAATTTTCTAATATTTATCATTATTAAATATTTAACACGAAGTTCATTCTTCCTTTATGACTGATCGTCATATTTTTATAGAAATTTATTAGAAAGTTAATCTTTATTGCACGAACAATGGATAGGATTTAAGAGATGCTTCAATGGAAGTCCTCTCGACTACCTGGGACTTGTCTGAGAGAATAGCCTCATAAACAACGAGATATTTTTGCCAAACAATCAACGTTCAATTTTTCGGACCAGTTTACTTACATTTTCCGCCAAGACTTTGTCAAGATAAAAATCGTTCTCCGTCTGATAAAGTCTTTAAGGTCCTCCTCTTGAAGGAAAATGCAACCAGTTGGACTTCTTGCGACTCGTAAAAATCCTAAAATCTCGCTCGGTGGAAGTTCGTAAAACTTTGGCGTCCGTTTAATTCCTTCAACACTGGAACTCAGTCAACCGCGATTCGAATTCCTTCAACTATCGAAAACGGTCGGAGACAAAGTCTTCGTCAAGATTATTCATTAGTTGAAAAAGATGGATCATTGTTCGGATTCCTTGCAAATAGAAATTATCGTTTGGACTTCGCTCGTTTCATTAAAATCATTGTACATAAAGTTCCCTGCTAGTTATACATCCATGAAATATAATTTTATCCAGTAAATTAATAATTCGATAATTTAGTTGTTTACTGACACGTGATTTTTATGCAACGTAAAATAATTGTTTCAGAATACTATAAAACTCATAAGAATCTTGAATATATTAGGTTGGTAGGAAATTAATGTGGGTTTCCAACTTTATCTTTAAATACACATATTGAGAATGGGAATAACGTTTTTTAATCAAAATAAGTTCCATTACAATTTACACATTTTTCCTAACGAGAAACAAGTTTTTTAATCAATTATTTTCTTCTAAAATGATATACGAAGATTAACCGACTAAAATGAACGGCTACCTCAAAATTAAGCGCCAAGGTTTGAAAACTCGAACACCGACATTAATTTCTTACCAACCTAATACCAAAAAGCCTGAAGTTTCCCTTCACGTGATATGCTAAGCAATGAAATGTCTGGTCCACGTAAAGAAGGCACCAAACACCGCCGAAATTCTCGTTTAACCAGTTCCAAATGAACGTTCCAAGGCGCGATATTTAAATTCTCCTTCGACCATTTACGATGAACACCCTACAACCTGTGGATGGATAGATTTTAGTAACAGCAAGCCCCGGGATATCGTCGAAGTAAGCCCAAAAGTTATTCGGCTGCCAGTGTAAACTAATAATGACGTTTAAAAGCTCTAATATTTCCCGCCACATCCCGCTCCGTTATAGTAACTACCTTGAATTGGACGCTCGTCGAGGGTGGGCCAAAGAGAGAAGAAAGAAGAAGGAGGGGGAGCGTCTTAGCACGCGGAAACTTTAGATCTTATAAGAAAAGTTAGCACTTCGCCTTCGCTCAGTTCTTCTATCTTCCGTATACCAAGCTTCCTTCTTTACCGCCACCCCCGTCAGCCAACCCCTCGGCATTTCCTTTTGCTCCTTCTCCGCTTCGACCTCCGAGCAGGCCTTCTCCTTTTTCCAGTGGCATACCACCACGAGTGCCTGTACCCGCTCGGCTAGGTACCGTACGACCACCAACCCCTCGACCCTCGTTCTCCGGATATAATACACCTTTAATTTCCGGATTAAAGTCCCGCTCGACGCGCCGCGGTTAATTTACCGCTCTCACGCGCGATTTTATGCCTGTGTGTATTTGCGTGTGCACGTAGATCGAGCATTAGAAAATTGGTGGGTCGTTGGGCACGAGTATCGCGTGAAAATTTCATCGGAAACCGTGGGCTTTCTTATATTATTTCGCAATTTCGTTCGCTTTAATAGCCTGAAGGCGTGGACTGGTTGCAAGCGTCGATGAGTAGCGTAACACGGTTTTTCAGTATCGTGCGCTTCACTTGTTTCGAGATAATGGAAGCATAGTTAACGACAGTATTCTTATGGGATTTGGAAGGTAAGGTATTCTTATAACGGCGATGGAACGAAGTTTTCTCTTCCGGTAACTCAATAATTGATTGTTGGATGTATGCTGGGACAAAGGAATTATTTTGTTCTGGTTTATCTTGTAGCATCTTTACGAAAGTATCAGAGAAATGATATTGGATGGAAAGAAATGCCCGTTTTTTTGGCGATTGGCTTTTTCAAATTGTTTAAAGATTATTTAAAGATTAATAATTCAGGGAAAGCTGAAAGAACAGGTTGAAGGGTTGATCGTGACCTCAAGGATTTTGTTTGCTACTCTTTTTTATAGTGAAGACAACTTGAAATGTTTTATGTCAAATTATTAAGATAAAATTGTTCAGCGAATCATAATTTTTTCGTGAAACAAATCTCAACAGGCCGTTCTTCAATAATTCCACTTCATTGCGAATTATTAACGATATTTATCGCTTCAGTGACTCTATCATGATATCAGTATATTATAGAGGTACGAACTTCAATTTTCCTTTTAATTACTAAAAATTTCGGTGGAAGGAGAGGAATGGAATATTGAAAAGAAACGAATAACACCTTCATACCTGCAACTAGCTAGAATACATTCGAATCTTGAAAGATCCTTCGGTTTATAACTGACAGAGGACGAGCCATCCGCGGCTAAATATTGTTGTCTTGAAATAAAAGGCCACCGGTATGCCTAACCCCATTTAAAATTTTAATCCGATGGAATAAATGTATTATCTCATAAATTATCAGGGTGATCGTACAGCAGGATCAATCTTCGCACGCCGTGGCGCAAAGAAAACACCGCTATCCCGTTTAGTAGCTGAGAAATTGAAATCTGAACTTTTGAAATTTCGCCCCACCCGGGGATCGTGGAATTTTACCAAAAATCGCCGAAAATGAGTAGAAATCTTCAAAGTTTAATATCTCTGGAACCACTGGGCCTAATTTAAAAAACTTGCGTTCCTCGCGTTCTTTGAAGTCTTAGCTATCATTTCCCGGTGGGAAATTGATCGCAGAATGTTTGGTTCTCCCGCAATCGATAGAAATCGATTGGCAAAAATTGGCTTTTTGGCCAGGATTTCGGCGAAATCGTCCACTGTGCGTCGGTTATTCACTGTTATTGCTCTGATCTGATCTTGAACAGCGGTGGAGTGTCTAGAATTTAAAGTTTCATTTCAGTTCATTATGTATAAATAAAGTATTATTACGATTACAATACATGCGATATAATTGCGAAAAAATAACCGGTGACATGAATTAACTTCAGCGTAAAATTGTCGCTCAACATTGTGTTAACAGTAGGATGTTCGCGATAGAGAATTCTCTAAATCTTATATATTTTGAGCTTCTTAAACGTCTAACAATAGGTTGTATACGAGCTTCCGAATTCTATATCACATACCTATAAATAGAATGTGCACTTTTTGCATCAACTTGTCGACGGCTTTGTCTTACGTTGACACGTGCAACACACGAAGAGATTAATTATTACTGCCTCAAATCATTAATTACTAATATACCGTAAACCACCAAGAGTGACTCTACTTTATTGTTATCGACGCCGCAGCGGGTGTCAAGGGATGGCAAAAAATAAGTGGAAAGAAGCGCGTAATCACCTGGTCAAGGAGTCAAAAGTCCCAGGCGTGGCTTCGGTAGAAACTTCTGAAGCAAAGAGAAACACTTTTATCGAGCGCCAACACTTGCTGAACTTGCTTGGCAGATAGAAGAAGTCTCAGGAATTTCAGGTTTGAACTTCCACCATTTAATATACTTCGCTGCATTTACATATGTTTTTAACCACGTATGCACGAGGGAAGTACGGTGCATCGCGATAATAATACACAATAAATTTCGCGAGGATATTTTATTAACACTAGAACTACCAAACCAGTCAAAATGACTGGTACACAATTTTTTCTAAAAATTCTCAAAGTTTATAGGAGAGTCATAGGAGAAATATTCTACGTCCAACTCAAAAAACATAAAAGACCGAATTGATCGTCTTTTCTGCTTCTTGATTCCTCTTTTCTCAAAGTACTTTTTTGATATATTTAAATATAATAGATTTAACGCCGGTAGTTCTAGTGTTAATCTATTGTTATTTAGTAGTAAGAATATTTTTATGCTCGGACGAAAGTCAATGTTACATCTTTGAAACCTCCCATTATTCACTCTCTGATGATAAAGTTTAATTTAGTTTTTGCGGAGGAAAAGTTCAATTACGGTGTAGAGAAGAAATAAATCGTATTGTGGGATCGGGGCGATGCACTCCTATAAAGAACTTTGGAGAAAAGGACGTGAAAGGAAATTAACATCAGTGTTAATTACTTAATAAGTGTAATAGAATATTATGCTGTGTCGCATAATACTTTCGTCTTTTACTAGAATCGTCTCGAATTGGAATAGGTTCTTTTTTCTTTGCAGTGGAACCGCGCCGACACAGGAGATTTCCCGTGTTAAGCTACGCAGGCCGAGTACGCTGCTTGGATGGGTTGCCGCGCGCCTCTCTTTCTTTTTCACGATCCTACAGTATTATATAGTATTTTCACTTGAAATAAGAGAAAGTTCTGCTTATTTAAAAGAGAAAGAATAAACAAAACCAATAACAACAGATGACCAGCACAATAAATAAGTATTATACTACTAGTATTACAATTCTACTATAATACTATCAGTGCTTGATTATTAATCAATCTGTAAATACTATTTGCCTATTTGTGTCAGCATGCATTTAATTTAACGGGTCAATCGAACGGGATTTATTAATAGAATGTATCGTATCTATAGATTTCTGCTAACACCAATCACTGTGATGATATATGGAACAGCAATGCACATCGCTTTTAATACCCATCACTTTATGGATTGCAATTAATTTCAAAACATATGTCAAGGTGTGATGTACTTTAAAATTTGGCTGCATTGACAATTACATAAATAATGTCTACAAGTCTGGCTTAACTCGGCGATTTTTGCAATTTAATGTTCCACTGTTAAGATCTCCTTTCGAATAAATGTCTCTGAATTAGAGAAACGTCATATTAATTAAGTGTGTATTGGCGGAAGAACATTGTTTAATTAATTGCAAAATAGAATTCTACGTGTCTAGTGAAATGGATGGCAGTCAGATACAGTGTGGTAATAAGGTAATATATGCCAGATGCAATTTTCTGTAAGATGCGGACGTAAAGATGCTTGCGGGAAAGCAAGCGATGCGAGTAAGAGGTATGTAATTAAATGATTGCCCGATTATCTTTGATCCGTGCTGGCAATTACGACGATCTAGTCGTTCCCTTCATCGATTACAGGTCTTCTTTGATCACGAGAGGTGAGATTGCATAAATGTATGCAATGCCTCCTGCATACGCGATTAATGTAATACCTATTAGAGAGGCGATTAGGCTTTCGCGTATAATACGCAATTTTAGCTTCGTTTATCCTGTATTAAAGGCTTCCGCGAGATGAAACTGAGAATGTAGATGCCGCACCGTGACCCAGCTCGAGAAATTAGCTGTCCATTTGCTAAAAAATGAATTTTCTCATATCGATTATTATTTAAGGAAATGTCGAAAGACAAACTGAGCAAAAAAACAGCCTAAAATAAGTTAGTATTTTTACTGTTACCCGTTAAAGATCGAATGTCTGCACAAATTTTTATAAAAGTGTTTGTAACATAAAATAACGGAGAATAGGTGAATTAAAAAAATTCATATTCCAAGCTAGTGCGGCTAAGGTGAATGCAAGTAAAAAAAGGTTTAAGATAAGCTTTATTCCCCATTTGGACAACGGCTTCGGAACAAACAGCGAATACGTGCCACGAACGTCGAGCAGTGAGCATATGCGAGCTTCTCTCGAAATCCTGTATCAAAATTCTTTCCAAAATGAATTCCTAGGCCGACAAGGTGTCGAAGTGGGTCGCTAGAAATCGATTCGTACGAAGCCTTCGTAGAAGCGACTCGACCGACGACGACGAGGACGATGGGAAGGTAATAAGGTGGTCGTTTGTCGCTCGAGGTGTCAAATAAGCGTAACGGAGCTACCCGTTAGCTCGATCTTTTTCTCTTGTTCCATTTCACCTTACTCCTGTCACATTCCAACGACCTTACTCTAAACTTTTTTCCCCTTTGTCGCTAGTGCGATGTTTAGAATAATAAAAAAGGCCCGTCCAACGTGTCCTAAGAATTAGGCATCATTTTGGTGTTTTAGAAAATTAACACTTTACCGACCGCTATTGTTTGAGCATTCTACCCACTTTAAAGGATTTGTTTTGGCTTAGATTGCTTAAAAAAAATGACAATCTCTTTGAAAATTACAAATGCTTCTCATCGACTCCTTAACCCCTTGCACTACGATTACTTTTGCCACTTTGCGTGCAATAATTCAGAATTAAATTGCTAAAATGAAAATTTATCAGTGATTCCTTATATATCTTACAATTTAACGCGACATTAATAACATAGAAATAATTTTGCAGCGTTGTGTTCCACTGATATTTTCAATATCATCATTTTTGGGAAGCTTCAAAATTTCCTATTCCATCTACCGCATCACGAGTGTCACTCGTTATTATAGGCCAAGGGGTTAACACAGTTCCACTACAATAATAAATAACAAATTAGTGACTGCCGTGGAAACCGATTAATAAACTAAAAGTCTAAGCGTTGGTGACAAAAAGCCTATTAATAGGCTACCGGTCGGTAAAGTGTTAAGAAGAAACAGAATCATGTGCACTGGGTCAAAACAGTGTTGGCACACTCAGTTTTCTTGGAATATCTTTAAAATGTAAAGTAATCTATTAATATTCACTACGTTTATTACTGTCTTTAGACACATAAATCGTATGTTGACTGAGGATTCTCAGTTATTTATGATGAGGATGCGAAGTAAAGAAAACAAAAATTCCATAGGCAATGAAGTATTGGCACACGTACGGTTTTTCTATAAGGATAAGTTTCCTCGGTGTCGCAGGAGTCAAATTCGGTTCTATCAAATATCATAAGTCCATTTAGTTTTTTTTTAATATTCGCAGAAACTGTTAGATATGGAACTATGTTGTGGATGCAGAAGGAATGTAATTCATTGACTTATTTAAATGTATGGTTTTCAAAAGGTAGACTATTTATCCGTTAATCAGCTGGGTGGTTTGCAAACGCAGTCATTAGTGTCAACGTCAAACTGTAAAATTCTTTGTATTCAAGTGCTGGAAACAAATGACTTATCGATACTCCTTATAACTAGAAACGACTGACAGTTTTTCTAGGGTTTACGTCATTTATGGGGGCACATTTATCTTATGCAAATGAGAGTAATTGATAGAAAGGTGGAAAATATTTTTGACATGGACAAATTCTGTTTTACTTATGTCTTTGGTCTTATCGTTTCGAACAAAACTTGTATGTTTATGTTTTTATAGAAATTATAGAATATAATGTACAGAATGCCCCAGAACTGATGTTTGGATTGCGTTTCTGAAACTTTTTCTATTAAAATTATATCTTTATAGAATATAAACGATAAAAGTAAAAATTGTTCTATAATCAGCGGTACGTTACTTTTCTAACTGCAATATTTAAATTTTAATATATTCGCAAATGATGAATATTGCAGTTTGTAGTCATAAGAAATTTAAATTGCAGTATTCAATGAACGTTGTTAAATCACAAAATTGATCAATATAAAAAAGTGTTTTCTAGTTCACCAGGTATAACTAACAGACACCTTTGCTAAAAAAATGGTTTTATATTTTTCAAGCAGTGTACTTTCAGAATACATATTTTTATACGATTAGGATTACCCTCACAGGGAAACAGCATTTTTGTTAAAGAGGTTTGTAAAGCACCATCTTTCCTTATTTTCTTTTGTGAAATTTCAACGTCGGCTGCTATATTCGTTTCGCCCAGGGCATACAATTTTAGGTGGGTTTCGAACTACCAAGGCTATGATATACATATCACAGAAAAATTCCAGAGGTAATGAGATTTGAAGCTGGATCCTCGCCTGAACGTGTAAACGCCTGATCGTTACATAGGATCCTTTTTTACTGTTATTACATTTTCACTATATCATCTAAATAAACAGTAGGTATTTTCATACTTCTTTCACAACTCAATTCATTTTTTTTCTGCATATACAGGATGTTAAAAAAAAACATTCAATATTTATATGGTACATACGATACACTGTACTGAGTAAAATGCTTTAGTAAACATAGGTCGAAAGGTCAACGGTTTCTGAGATATAAACATTTTTGTTCGCTAGTATCGCCATTGACTTGCTTGTTTCCATCGAATGCGATGTTTACTTTAGTGTTTATAAACCACGTCCTGAATGTTCTTATTCAAGTGCCGAGAGTAGATTTCATTGGGAATCAGTCAGTTGTGGATCGGCGATAGTAGATATTACACAGTTAGAAAGTATCGTGAAAATGTCAGCGTATTATTCGAATGAAGAAATGGCAGATATGCATTTCATGTATGGCTGCGCTAATGGAAGTGCTTTAGCTGCACGACGTCTTTACGCGGAAAAATTTCCCAATCGAAGGGTTCCCTCTCACATGCTGTTTCACAAACTTCACCGACTTCACTGACTTCAGTAGTAAGTCAATTATGATAATAACAAACAAAAATGTTTATATCTCAGAAACGGTTGACCTTTCGATCTACGTTTACTAAAGCTTTTTCACTCAGTACAGTGTATCCTATATATCATATAAATATAGAATGGTTTTTTTGAACACCCTGTATATCGATATTACCAATAAGGTTATGCCAGATCGAGCAACCAATAAACTATTCAAGTATTGCTGTTTAAACTGTTAAACTTTCAAAACAAATTAAGGAACGTTTAGTTATCTACAAGTTGTATGAACAATATTCATACGTGAGTTAATCTATGTTGAACTGTTGGAACAACTTAAGGGTATTGTATATGTGCACACACCTGAACCTTCGAGTACGCTAACTGTCAGTAAGAAATCTTCTCTCTATGGAACACTCAAATCAATAGCTAGTTGAAGTAGTTTTCAAGCACCCGCGGAATTACAACGTGAACTAGTTCTTAACTATTCTCGATAGCATTGTTAAACATTACGTCCCGGAGAGAAATAGCGGGATTTGACTTCTTGAGAAATTAATACCTTGCTAATTTCATCGCATCTCCTGAAGTTGAAGAGGCGTTGTTTGCTGTGAGGGCGAATTAATTTATTAAATACCTGAGTACTCAGTAAGTGAATTGCCTATTGCAAGTGTTTACAGTTCGTATTCGATATAGTATCCGTATTCGAATACAGTTCGTAAAGATTCAAAAAGTACCTTATAATTGCCAATCACAAATTGTACATACGCAGCCAAATAGTAATTCCAAAACAAGAAGTCAAATCTTCTTATCAAGTCCAACTTAACACTAGAACTACCGGCGTTAAATCTATTATATTTAAATATATTAAATAAGTAGTTTGAAAAAGTGGAATTAAGAGGTGGAAAAGAAGATCGATTCGGTAGTTTGTAATTTATGAGATGGACTTACAATACCTGCTCTATGACTCTCCTATAAACTTGGAGAATTTTTGGAAAAAACTGTATACCAGTCATTTTGACTGGTTTGGTAGTTCTAATGTTAACACTAGATTTACGGCCGTTAAATCGGTCACACTTAAATATATTAAATAAGTAAGTGCTTTGAAAAAACAGGGATCAACGGGTAAAGAGGAAGATCGGTTCAGTAATTCATATATTATAAGATACAGGTGAAATATTTACTGTACCACGTCTCTATAAATTTGGAAACCGTTTTTAAAAAAGTAGGAATCCGTCAATTTGACGGCTTCCGTAAATCTAGTGTTAAATCACTCTTTTTTCCGTATACTTTCGTCATTATCGTCGAACTCTTAACACCTTTTATTTAACACACCGTCAACCAATCCACCAATATTTATTGTCTTTGAGTTGTTAATACAACGTGCAACTACTCTGAAAAATATGATGCCTCCTCGAATGACAGCTATTGCTCAGTATCGCCCGGTCTCCACAATCAGTAATCATTCGATTTGGTTCATCGATCGAGCGTGAGGCCGATGATAGGTCGGTTTAGGGAGTAATTAATTAATGGCCGTTTCTCCGTGGATCGGCCGCATCCCTTGCATCTTCCCCTCTTCTAGAGCCAGTTATGCTCGGTCAAGTGCACGCCGGATATGAGCAGTAGTTTAACTACCACTCCATGACGCTTTCGATTGTATGTTCGATTCCACGTTTCGCTAACGGTTATCGTCGGTTTCGGCGCACATCCGTTGAGTGGTTATGTAGGAACGAGGGTGTTTTCACGATACGGCAATGCGACGTTACAATGTTTCCAAGTTTACCTCCATCAAGTGCAAGGTAATCCTGTCCGGTATATTTGCTTTAGCGTACAAACATTGTTTGTGGACTTTGTTTTTCTACGTGCATTACGTTTTATTGGAATTTGAGGCTTGAGAAACTTTTATCAGGATGTTACAAGGAATCGTTACGAAACGGGGCTCGTTTTGTAATTTCATTTTTGTATTTACTTGAAACATGAACCAATAGGTCTTTATGTGGGTGAAAAATTGACTCTGGTACGAGAGGGTTGTGTTTGGGGGATGAGGGTTTTTTAGTTAATATTAATTCATGATTAATTAGTGTAGGGAATTACCAATTGAAGTTTAAAGTACATTGCGTTATATGGTGAACTGCATGCCAAAGATAATCTGTGATGTGCTTTAGTATAATGCTGTTTAAAATACGATATTTAAAAACGGTTGATAAATTATATCTAACACTTTTTGAAATTATATCTCTTTAAAGACTAAGAAATTTATGAACGCAAATGATGAAATATAGAATTGAATTCCCAGGCGTCCTACTAAGAACATAATTATAGAATGAAGATGTTTCATCAATGTTTTAATATTGAATGTATTAAGAAAAGTAAATTTCATTTCAATGATGAAGTGGAAAAAAATGCACTATTGCCAAAAAATTACATAAAATTTCAATGAATTCCGATGTCAGCCGTCGCGAACTCTTCAAAATTTTACTGTTAATTCAGTTTGAAGCGTTGCATCTTATTCATATAAGTTGCATTATTTGCACCATATTAATTAAAGCTCTTAAAAATGTGCCACCGTAATATAATTTTCTCGCTCTTAAGACACAGATTATTCAGCTTGAAATTTTTTGCTTTTTCCCAAAGATTTTTTTGGATCCCGCGTCTTACAAAGTTCTCTCACCCCGTGCTACCTTGTAATTGGGTCATCGAGTTCATTAAAAGTTAAGCTGTCTCGTTAACTATAACGCTCAAGTATTTTAGTCGACGGAAGTGTGAATTACCATCGGCCTGCCGTCAGGCCCATTTCGTCAGAGGAGCGATATAATGGATAAGACTCGCAGCAATCTCCATTTTCATTGCACAAATTATAATTACGGCGGATATTGTATGGAACATAGTTAGCATGTAGTTTCTTGGATATATATGATGTAATGTAATACGTTGTACATTTTGTGCATAGCGCGATTTTGCTTCAGATACGATTATAATAGAGTGTCCACACAAAATTTATAACTAACTATAGTGTCGTGTAATTTTAATAAATTTTGTGGATAGTTTTATTAATGTTATTCCGTAGGTTTTTGTTAATATGATCGTGCTTATTAATGTCGTAAATATAAAGTGAATCGTTTTTATTCATACATCATTAAATATTATAGTATAATAGTAATGCATTTTTACTAATAACTTAAACAGTATTAAACCTCGTTTTATTTATTCAATCGATATTTCTGTTTGTAATCTTCACAATAGATAGGTCGAACTCTTATACAACAAATTACTCTTAAAATACTGTTCAAAGTTTCATATATTATTGACATTTTTTAATATTTTTCCTAATAACTATAAATTTCGAAGCAGGACATACATTGATATATTCTAATCACAATGTATAATTTTACTTAAAAATCGAAAGGAAAGATTGCCAATTCCTAAAGTACTCCACTACAAGATTGTTTAACTAAACAATTCTACAAAGAAACTGCAATAATTCACTTTATCTTCTTAACGTAATGAAACAGAAAAAATCCTATTTGCTTGCAGAACTGTAGTTCTTACACGTCCAAAACGATTTTCCCAGTAGTAAAACCTTCCCTGTGTCCCGTGAATACTTTGAATAATTAATAATCGAAGGTAAAATCTCCATTTCCCTTTTCTCACACGATTCCTTAAATGATTTAAGAGCAACGACAGTGTCGTATGCATTTACACGGCAGACGAGACCAGACAAGGAACGTGTAGTAATAAATAGCCGGCAAAGAATATCTGGTAAAAAATACCGGTCTCGACTACCGGGGAAACCGGGTACCGGAAAATTCGGTGATACCACTCTTGTTGTTGCTGACAGCACGTTGCGGTCAGAGGCGTCGGTTTCACGCTAAAAGCGCCAAAAGCAGCGGCATAAACCGAGCAAAAAACGTATCGGAAAAGGAGGAAAAACCTGGGGCGGAATAGGCACCGTTGGTGCATTGCCGTTCGAACCGATCACTATTGGCGATAAGGACTTCATTGTCTCGCCGCCGAATCGAAAAACGAGTCGGATATCGTGGTGGATGGATGAAAAAGGGAGGAAAGGAGGAGTCCAGCGGCAGCAAGCGACAAAACAATCGGCGCTTTCAGTGCGGACGTTTCGCTGTTCGCGATTCTAGCATTCCGATGTGTAAAATATGCATTATTGTTCATTAATTTATAACGGGAATTACCCGTAGGCGAAGCTGTCGACGAATACGTGTGAATGTGAAATGAAGAATGATAAATGTTGACCTTTTTCTTTGTAATATCGGGTGAAATTCATCGTGCAGAAAAGCGAATGAAAGAAGTTGACATTTTTTGATTCCTGTGTTTAAAAACATAAAAGCATCAAGTATACGGTACAAAGGGAATAATTAATTAATTTTAGTTGCAGTAATTCAATAATTAGACATATGTATATATGAAAAAAAAATGGTAAGAACAGGGATTAAGTTGTAAAAGACAAGGCTAAATACAATCTACAGATCGATAGGTTGTACAGAATAATTCGTGATCTTGTTTCATAAATTCGTCGATTATTCACAAAGCCAGCATAAATTTTAGCTTGGAAAGCAATCTCTTCTGTTGGCACGTAATTATCCTATTTATAAGGCAATTCATTACGGGAGAAGTAGATTTAAATTTAAAATAAACTTAGGATTCACTAATTGTGAGAACCACGAATTAATTACTAAAGTTAGTAGAATATTTCGATTTTACGTTGTGCCTATACACAAGTCAATATTAAAAGAAATAATAGTCTTGTTATATACTTAAGGTGAATAGCGAATAAAACAGTGCAAAACAATTGCCAATTTTACTGGAAAGCAAATACAACAATTAAACTTCCACTACGTTATTTCCTTTTTATTGTTTTAATTAGACGATCTTGTTATTCTAGATACCGTTTTATTTGTAACGTTTAATCTGTAAAGCTTTTTAAAATTTGCGAGTTTTTCCAATCATTCACGATTATCGGGACTCTCAGAACTTTGAAGGTTTTCAAAGCTTTTAAACGATCCATTGTAGAATTTATATTATAAACACAAAGAAGTTTGCAGCGCCTCGTTTCCATTGCTGTAAGAAGAAAACGCAAGATAATGAAAATTCAGGAGTTCGAAACTGTTTGTTTATGCAATGGCTGCTCGTAGCTTTATGTTGTTCTTATCATTGATATTGACTTTACAGAGCTTTCTATTTCAGGACGATATTGTACAAATACTTAAAGACTCGTTAAGAGAAACGCGGAAATGTCGATGGAAGGCATTGCTATGAATCGAAATGGCAGGAGTTTGTCATTAAAACAATCGCGATCTGTGCTTCAAATTGTTACTTTTAACAAAAAGATATTAAACTTCGCCGCTGCTTATTAATTTAAATGGCGATTGATGTTTCAAAAACGTGTCTACTCGTTGGAAGTAAATTTTTTTCATTTCTGTTATTAACAAATTGTAAATACATACATTGACGATGGTAGTTTGTTAAATTACTTATGTTAATTTTTGGTGCAGTATTCTAAAGCGAAAATACTGTTGTTTATTATGTAACGTTCTTTATGTATTTTGTTTGTAAAGTGACACTGTCTATATTTTTACAGTTCATGATAATATCTGTGATATTGATACTATTTCATATCAATAAAGTTTTAATTTAACTAATTTCAGTTTCAAATTTATTCCAAATTTGGAAATCGAAAATGGCACAGGACTATAAAAAATGGACAACGAAATAAAATATAATGATGTATGAATGAAGTTTTCACGAATGCATATGAACATCTGAATTCGTTATTAAAATTTCATATGTACCGTAAATTTCATGATGCATCCATTTTTTCCAAACGTAATTTTGTGCCGATATCGAAAATTGAAACGATGTAATTGGTCAGCGTACGAATTACAAATTCGATATTTTCGAAAACGCTGAAATTTAACAAGTTCTGCACGGTGTGGCATAACGCCGATTCCTCATAAAAATAAATTTAAAGACGGTGAGGTATACACATGATGCCTCATAATTTAATTAACTAAAAATTGATAAAACTGGATTTAATTGTTTGAAACTATATAAAATATTTGTTATAAATTTTTTGCAGATGAAACACTACCAAAATAGTTCGCAGTCCTTAGTGAAAAAAATGTTCTCTACACCCGTGCTTAACGTGTTAATAATGTTTTATTTAAAGAAAAGTAGAATTGCGAGTAAAAAACGAGTTTGATGAATCTATGTAAAGTGAAAAGCGACAACCTGGTACTTTTAAATGATACATGGCTTCTTTTATCATTACTAAAATTTTCGTATATAAAAGTCCGCAAGAAATTCACAGAGATTATTGATGTTTTTTTCTAAAGGTTACAATCGGTATGATAGTAGCTAATAACTGACATTTATGTATAATACATTATTTTATATTAACATGGTAATAATACATCTGCTTTGTTGGGCTTTGGTTAAGGGAATATTATTTTCTTCTAAATTCCCGCCAACTTCTCTTTGTTATTGCGTGATATTATTTACAGTGAAAACTAGAAAGACTCCTTTTTCGCTTGTACTACGATTTTGCCCACACCCTGTATAGTTTGGATGATGACCCAGCTACAAAAATGTGAACAGCTACAGAATTAGTGAACGCCCCACTAACTTTTGTTGTAGGGGGACATGCAAGCAGTTAAATGGTACTGTTGCGCGCAAAATAAATGTACTGTAAGTGAGTGGGTATGGCAATCGAGGTAAACGCGACTGTGGGCAGGAGGGAACTTATGATTGTTATAAAGAATCGAAGAGCGTGGAACTCGTAACTGCGGTGTTAGGAGAATTTTGAACTCTCTCATGGTATAAAAAGAAAGACAAATGATTCGTCGGATCAAGGGAAGAAAGGAATGAAATAAAAATATAAAATGCTAAATTGTACTTCGATTATCAGCTACAAACGTCGCTCGATCCGCGGTATAGGTACAAATAATTCCCACACTACTATATTTCAATGAAAATGGTAGATAAATTTTTCAATAACCTTACACAGAGTACTACCGGTATTCTTTCGTGATGCTCTTTCATTATTCACCAGAAGAAACTCTTACAGTACCTCTTTCCTAGAGTTCCCTTCGTTTCGCCAGCCCTACCACCCTACCCATTGCAACGGATGGTACGTAACAAAACAAGAACGGACGCGACGTTTAAAAACGTGCGGGCGTGCCATTCTCCAGGCAAGCTCCAGCAAGCCAAGCGCCTCATCGTCTACACAGACGCGTTTAATAGATCGCATGGCGGCTCGTGAATTTCGTCCTGTCATCCCGACAACCGTGTTTCGCGTTGCTCCGTATACGTACAACGCGTATAATCCCAGTTAGATATGTAGCCGCGTATGTGACCGTTTTCCCAGCGGGACGGTGGAGCAATGAAATGTCCTCTAGCGGAGATTTCATTCCCGTTTCAGCTTTCGTCGCGCCGGTGTCCCATCGGGTCTTCTGTCATCGCCTCCTGCGTTAGGCGTATTACAGGGAGTGAAAAGGAAAGGTCGTCGAAAAAAAAGGCAACACGCGGAACAATGGCTGATGGTAATGGCAGAGACATCCCGGTGTCTCGTGTTAACGTTCCTACAATGAGCCGCACGTACAGGACAAGAGGGAGACCAAGAGAATTTGCGGATGCGTTCAAAGGAGGGGGTTAAATACCTCTATTTATTTGCTGTTTATGCCGTACGGGGTAGTTGCAACGGCTATCCATCTTCTGTAGTGTACTGTTGGGAGATGAGATGTTGCAGAGCCGTGAAGCTCGAGCGGCGCAGAGGGAAGGGGGTCGTAGTCGCCGACTGTGCGACTGTAGGATGACTGCGTTGCCTGTATCATGGGGATAGCCAAAGAAAAATAATAGAACAGCACAGGTGCAAAAGGGACCACCCGCTTGAGCCTATTCCCGCCTTGTCGTTCGTGGATTCCTCAAGTTTAACTTTTTGACATAACACGTCGCATAGCGTTTCACGTGTTTTCACCATAGACACAATATTTGTACATTTAAACTGGCGATAATTAATCTAAATCTGGTGCATACGCTAGTAAGATTTTCGTCGTTCACTTTGCATTCTCTTACTACCGGTCGCAAAAGATCTGCTGGCGCGTCGCAAGTGTTTGGGTCTGATTCGCCAGACGGATATACTGAGAGACCAGAAACAAGGCACTTGGGACGGAAAGGGAGTTGTTCTCGCACCGCCTGTCCCCGCCATGTCGGTTCTGGAAACCTGAGATCGACGAATGACAACCGAAAATAAAACACTCCTTCCGTCGTTCACATGACGACGCAACGAATGTGCGAGTCTCTCGGCCAATAGCGCGTCCAAATCGAAAATGCCTGGGGGAGAGGGATGTCCCTATTACACCTCAAGTGCCTTGTTTCTGGTCCCTCACTATAGAGACATCCCTCTTTCACGTGTATTTTCCATTCTAACGTGCTAGTGGCTGAAAAAGTACATTCGTTATGTGAACGATGAAAGAAGTGTTTTGTTTTTGGTTGTTATTGGACGAGCTTAAGGTTTCCATGAACGATATGGCGGAAATATTAGGTGCGAGCGACAGACCCCTCTTGTCGCACTGATCTACCGTGCATCATCAGGTTTGTTGGGGTCTGTAATTTCGATGCGAGTCATTCACTTTTTTTACCATGCGGTTCGATTTGAATGGGGGATAATTTCGGCATATAGCGCGTTGGAATCGAAAATACCTGTGAACGGAGGCGTGACTCCTGCCATCTGACGAATCAGACACGCATTCCATTTACATTCCTTCTGCTTGCCTACTCTCGCTATCCCAACAATAGTTGTGCGGACTGATACTACTGGCTGCGATTATAAATCAATTTCATACGAGACTACAAGCTAGAGTGGAAGCAGTAATGGCAGATTAAGAGAGATAAAAAAGTCGGGAAAAGTGCCATTAAAATATGCACCGAATTTATAGAATGCATATGCATTGATTGATTAAATGCTGCTAATTATAATTTATTATTAGTCCAACTGAATTTGAATTTTCGTAATTGTTGTTTCCTTCCACACTGGTTGTCGAGTCGTATGTTTTTAATGTAAACGAAGAACATAAAAAAGTTTCGTAGAATATAAAAGACTCAGGAATACAAAAATATAAGGACGCAGAAAATATCTCTGTGCATTTGAAAATTGTGAAATGAATAAAACAGGAAAATAAATGAAGTAAGTAATTTAACAATAATGTCAGTTTAATTTATAAAATGTACACATTGTTTAAAAAAAACAAACAAGAAAAACAGGAATCTAACTTTGCTTCGAATATTTTCCTGTTCAATAATCTTTATTATTCTTAACATTACATTCATGGTAACGATGAACAATGAATTCTGATCGATACGTTCGACGCGCTCCGCGAAAATGTTTCGTACGGAAGGAAAAAAAAATGATTGAAACGTTCTTTGTTTTGTCATGACAATGATGCACCGTGCGCTTCAAGAAACACTAAAAACTGGCTTCAGTATTACAAGTGAGTTGTACCGGAGTATCCATGGCATAGTTTTTATCTCGATTCTTGAATTATCATCTTTTCGGTTCAGTGAAACGCTTTGTATTAGCCAAGTATTTTTAAAAATGACAAAGGAACCAAGAGACAAGTTTTAATATTTCCACATTTCTCTGACAAGGAACAGACGGCAAGTGTTCGATGAAGATTTATGTAAAACTCCAAATATTTATAAAATGAACAATATTGGGGAACATTTATTATCTAATTTAATACTTTATCAACAGAAAATTTGACTTTATCACTTTATTTAACGCTTAAGATTATTTTAGATAAAGAAATTCCACATCTCATAGAGCATCCTTGCAGGAATACTTGAGAGGGAACGCGGTTAAATGAAACTAACAAAATACGGATGGCATTGAACGTGTTAAAGAAATTTTTAGAGCATTACATCAATATTTTTTAATCCAGAACGTGTTTAAATAGAATTCTATTGCAAATTCTTTAATTTACTTGACACATTTTAAATGGCCGTTACTGTTTTGTGACATATTTCCTGTGTACAGAACAAGCAATAAATTATTTTGCGCCATTCTTCAATGGTCGATGGAAGAACGGCAATAGAACGAATGAGGAAGTAAACAAAGTAATAAAAATAGCACTATGGTCAACGTCCTATATTGTAAGGGGTAAAGTTTGTTCTTAAACGGCTATAATAGTAATACATATAACTTACTTAGCCAATTTTCCACGGGAAATCGTAGTATAACAATATAGGAATCGCTGAAGTGAATATTTGACTACACTTCATTAAAATTTTTAATACCACTTCAGCTAAAAATACCACAAGCGCTCGGAGTACGGATTTTCCTGCAACATTGTCCCTTTTAGCCTTTCTGGAGTTTCAGAGCAGTCTTCGGGAAAGGAAAGTCGAATTCAAACTCATGGTTTATGTACTGTAAAATATAAAATTCACGTTACATCAGTTCTGTTCAAACTGCAACGTATCCAAGTATTGTAGAAAGTTCACAGTGTATTTTGCAGAAAGTCTGAAATAGTTTTCACTGTCAGCTCATGAGACTTAAATACAAGAGAGTATGTTGCATTGCAAAGTCCAGAATGCAATATTTAAAAATCCAAAGAAACTTACCTCGGCAGTAAGCAACATTCCTTCAATTTCATTCATTCTAATGTTCCACGAACAAAGTTCAAATTCGGGAATTTTCGAAGGAGATTACCATGCAAAGACATTCATTGTTACTAATTTTACTTAATTTACTGCTACTTATTTTATTGCAATTAGAATTAAAATGACGTAAAAATTAACAAACATACAAGTTAATACGCAATTTAGAGCACCGTTCAAACATTAAAATAACATCCAGTGATACGTTGAGAAATTATCGCGTATAAATTATAAACTTTAAATTTATATAAGATAAATCCGAACGTCGTTGTACGTTTAAAGAATAATTTCCACAAAAACGGCTTCTTAGTTTCTTTAGAAAGCGGTAAGAAGAAGATAAGAACATATAAAGTAGCACCTGTTGAGTTAAAATATATCTCTCTATGATATAATATCTGCGTGCTCAGGAATTTACAAATGCGCCGGATAATTCGCGTGAGAAACGTCCTCGGTAAAATATCTCTCGGTGTTAGCCGCATAGCAATATTTATTGCAAGAAAATATTACCAAGTGTAGAAGCGACCCACATCTAGACTTCGCCTTAACCATCCTGGCTCACGAGAAAGTTAGGCAAGTTCGAAAGTTATACCCAATTAATGGAAGCTCGCGATTTCATCGTGAAATCAGAACCCTTATATATCTCTGCTATTAACTGGGTTACATCGATACGAATAAATGACTGTTACGTTGCAATTTTCACGATCATGAAATTGATCTTCGACGATATTTAATTTGGGATATCATCAAAATATTGAACGTCGAAGTATATTTGGTTCTTTAAGAAATGTTTAGAAAATAAAATAAGATAAGCACAGATTATAGATGCAAATCATGCTTCTCTCTGTGCCTGAACTTCAGTAGTGGTGAATGTGACTTGATACTTTGCAAATAAAGTTCTTTGCCAGGAGCAAATGAAGCACAGCAAAGAGAATTTTGTTTGGGCATATTTTTATAATGTTTAATCAGGTTATAGACACGTTATAGATAACTTATTAATTGTTTAAGATGTAGCCCATATTACGACTTAAAACTTTGAAGTTGTTTTTATTATGAGAGCTGGATAACGAGTAAATGAGAGATAGAGAAAAAGATAAGAGTGAACCGTAGGAATGAGAATAGGAGGTGTGTACGAAAAATAACAGATGAGTAGTCATTTAACACTAGATTTACGGGCGTTAAATCGGTCACACTTAAATATATTAAATAAATGCTTTGAAGAAAGAGGGATCAACGGGTAAAGACGAAGATCGGTTAAGTAATTTGTATATTATAAGATACAAGTGAAATATTGACTGAAGCGTCTCTATGAATTTGGAAACTGTTTTTAAAAAAGTAGGAATCCGTCAAATTGACGCTTCCGTAAATCTAGTGTTAATTGTGGTGTGTGAGTGAGAAACGGTAAACATCCGTAATTGTTAATTGTACTGTTAATTAATTTATATTATTAAATAACATCCATAAAAGAGACAAACGAATTAACTGTTGGGTCTCTCACTATCAACTAGATTGATTATAGTAATCTTGAAATTTTGCTACTCCTCCTTAATTTTATTCAATTGAATAATCACTCACTAATTACGTAAATACATTCGTAAGCACTGAATTTTATTAAAAATTTTCTTTATCTCCTGTAATAATTCTTCTCCTTGATAAATGAGTTACAAGAACGAAAGTGTACATAAGAAAAAATGAAGTATGAATATTTTAAAGCGATGATACAAAACTAGTGCTTTCTATTTTATAAAATACGACGCTGTGTCGTACAATGTTGAATATAAAGATTAAGGTCCTTGCTGTTTTACTTCTCTTAAAATATATGTGGATTGTCACAATATAGTTTAAATTAATTTACTTCGTTAATAGATGAAGATGCTCATGATGCACCTTAATACAGTTTGCCCCGATTTTTGTGTACTCACTGCAGGTTGCAGATTTTTCTTGCCGACGTTTCGTAAACATTGCAGTTTGCTTCAGAACTGATACAGTATTCCCGTGTCAACCAAGTTCTGATGATGCAAACTGTAATGCTTGCAGAACAAAGATAAGGAAACATAGCAGCACACGTTGATTACAGGAAAACTGAAATTATAAATATTAAGTAGTACTGTATAATACTTGCGATGAACTATACATAAGACTTTCAGCATGTGAGGAAGATAACTGAATAATCTTGTCAGTAAGTGAAAATAATAATTTGGGCGGTGTTTAAGGGGATGTTGAAAAAAATCAATATTTTTTTAAAACTAATATTATCGGTCTTGGAAGAAACGTGGGACGATAAATTTTTGGTTTTTTAATGATGCATGAAAGCAGTATTACGCAATACTTTAAGTACAGCTGGAGAAATTTCTTCAGTTTCTAATTCATTGTTGAATATAAGAGAATACAAGATAATGCAATGTAACCGTAATTCCATCAAATGTTTATTAAAATAATATACATATTCAATTATCAACATATAGAAATTATCTGGCAAAGTACAGCATTTTCATTCACTTACAATCAATATAGTCGTTGCATTTAACTGAAACAATTCTACTGTTAAAATTTGAAATTTCTCTTGTATTCATAATTGCAAATTAATGTTTCATACGCATTTCATATCCATCTAACCAGCATAAATGCAATTTGCAATTCGTATTTATAAGTTACCTCGTATTAGTGCAATAATTTCTAGCTGCAAATCCTTAAAATATGTTGTTTAATTACATTTTAAATCTTTATTTCGATAAAAACGACAGCTTGTCTAATAGTAGCTAAAAAACATTCACTATAAACGCGTCTAACAAGTTAAAAATTTGCGTATAGCCACACCTTTTGCTACTATACCTGGCAACGATCGTTGTACGTCATTAAAAGGGTTAACTATAAAATAATGAAACATCTATTGAACAATGAATTATAGCAAGTCCAAACTTGAGAACGTCCTGTTCGGACATTCTATTGTCTCATCTTACTTATAACAAATAACGTTCCCCGTAGCCAGGTAACAACAAACATCACTATCGCTGAGTATTGCTACATACGCCTCAAAATACTAATTTCTTGCTCTTATCAATCCTTCCACAGCCTAAATCTTTTCAACACTTCAAGGTAATGCATGTATTCATGCGAACAACATGAAACAGAATGGCGATCGGCCTTACCATTAACTCACGCTGCATTTTCACGCACGTTTGCGGCACTTCGTCGCAGAATTCTCCTCTTCGCCACCCCCGTCTCTATTACAGTGCAGAATTTATGACCTTTCATGCGTGGGTGATTGAGATGGGCGTATCTAATGGTGCTGCTGTCTGTGTCGAGGATCTATACCACTTGATCCACACCTCTTTCTCTCTGTACCCCATCCCGCGAGTATCTTCCCGTTCGTCGAGAGGAAAAAAGGGAAGTCGAGGCGAAAGAGGAAGCCGATCAAAGGTGTGATTTACGTGGCCTATTCGCTAAATAAAAAGAAGTTATCACGTTTGAAACTGGCTACTCGTTGCGCTCGAGTAGAAGGACATTACTCTCGGTGGATTTTGCAACGATGCGTTTTATAAAGAGTAACGACGTTCTGACGCAACGAAATGATCCAAAAAATTCGGAACGAAGCTGTATGTAGGGTTGTTTTGGCGCATTTTTTGTTTTCAGGTACTGTCAAATCTTGATCGGGAATTGGAAATAGCGGGGTTGTGCAAGTTCGTGGTAATGCGGCTTTCCCGTTTTCAAATTTAACACTAGAACTACCGGCGTTAAATCTATCATATTTCAAAATATTAAATAAGTACTTTGAAAAAGGAGAAATCAAGAGGTGGAAAAGATACTCGATTCGGTGATTTATGTTTTTTAAGATGGACATAGAATATTTATTTTAAGACTCTTCTATAAGCTTGGAAAATTTATGGAAAGAATTGTGCACCAGTCATTTTGACTGGTTTGGTTGTTCTAGTGTTAAGTTGGTATTTCTAGGGTGATTTTATTTTTGGAGAAAAGGATGGTGACAAGATTAAGGTGAATTTTTGTAATGATTCTTTTTTTGAAAATTATATTTCTTTGGAATACTACGGTACCGTGATGCATCGCCGTGCTTGTCATGAAAGAAAACCTGAATGAAACTGCATGTCTTCCTGAATATCCATTTTTGATTGGTCTATGTATCGAAAAGAGTTTTTAAATGCTGAAAACTTGAATGAAGGTATTGATTCTAAAAAGTGAATTTTCCAGTTAAATAGTACTAAAACGGAATGAGATAAAACTGAAGATTGTATACTAATTTTTATTTAAGTAATTTTATATTTAATTCTCTTCTCGCCAATGACTGTCTCACAAGTGGTGTGCTTTTTTACATATTTTACACGATATAACAACAATCGAGAGAAATCCAGGAATAAGAAATAAAAGATAAATAAAGCATGTGAATATAGCAGTAATATATAGGAAAAATTTCATAAAATAGTGTAATTTTATAGCGAACGGTTGTACCAATCGACGCTGTTTAACTTAAATAAGGAAAGAGAAGGTATATTCGAAGAGTATTTACAGAAAAATATCTACTTACTTCATCTTCGCTTATATATGACTTACAACTTTTCTCAATTCGACTAATATGTCCCATTAATTGAAATTAATTTGCTAATATTCTCTACCGGCGAATATTTAGTTAGTCACTACAGGTACTGCAGGGCACTCGAGGTAATTACACAAGGTAGTCATCAAATACTGAAATCGAAATTCCTCTAATAGATATTAACTATGACAGAATATTACGTCCACAATACCTCGGCGAAAGACGGCAAAGGGTTAAATTGTACTCATAAATAACGAGTTTAAAGCAACCCTCGAGTCACTACAGTTTTTCTTCATAGATTAGGTCGAACACATCCAAAACAATGTAACAAAGTAACCTAAGAAATAAAACGATTCAAACCCGCAGCCTTTACAACCCCACCCATACGTGATGACCTTGCAAATATTAAAAACTCATAAAAGTCAAATATTTCCGTTTGTAAACATTCCTCCAACTGTGTTACATCCTACTCCCTGATAATCCCCGAAGTTAGACGCTAGAGTTTTAAATGAATAAATTGAAAAAAAAAGAAACAACAAATAAGTCTCACCAATCGGAAAATCCTAGCCGCCAATTCGTCTTCGTCACGTCCATCCGGTAGGACTGACAAGGCCACGATCATTTCCATCTGTTGGGTGAATGCATTAAACTGGAAAAAAAGTTGCACAATGACCAATTCGGTGTACCTTTAACGCCGTCGTTCGTCCAGGACGCACACAGGTACAGGTGCGCGTATCGTAACGAGCAGCGGTTGCGCTGTTACCGCAGAATTTCGTAATGCCATAGAGCCAATGTGCAATTTGCTGCGATAACGGTTGTTCGCCATATAGCTTTCGCCGTGGTACTGGAAACAGAATCTACCCTGGCAGGTATGACGGTATTGTCTTGCGGTAACGAAATTTCATTATTCGAGCCACATGCGGCCGGTACCCTCTTCCGCGTATCGTGGCCGCTTTGTGCTCGGCTAACAAAGATAACACCGATGCCCGGCCGCCCTTTTCCATTCGTGTTCCAGAAATCAAGAAGTAAAGTTGACAGAGCGAACTAATAACCGGTCCTCTGCCTCCTTTTCCCTCTTCTTCTTCTTTCCGCATCCGAACGCGAAACAATGGATCTGCCTGTTCGCGACCCGAAAGCCGTATAAATCGTGTGCCGCCGTTGCAAACGGGAGTTATATATTTCTTTGAGATAAGATCGATATCCAATTATCATTCCGGGCGAAACGTTCGAGGGAGCATTGTTTCTCGGCGCACGAATAATTGAGTCAGAACGTGTACGACATGACGTTCCGGGGTAATGTCTGTCTAATTATTCCTGATTGTGTGCTACGGAATTGCATCGCTTTTAACTTGGATCGAATTACGTGCATTTTCTCGGGGGGTCGTTTGAATTCTACGAATCGTTTCGCGAGAATCTAGTAGCTCCCGAGCAGCATATTATTAGATTGGTTTGGTTTAATGTTAGACTTTCCGCAATTATCGACCAGCCGCGTCTCGAATCGCAAAAAGTTAATTTGAATAAGTTTCAAGGGTGTCGAGGAAGTTGGGATTCTTCGAAGTAGGAAATTACCTACGGTATAATAGATGTCGTATGTTGTTGAATTATTATATTATATAGATGAAGCTATGAATTATTAGTTTCACTCTTATACAATATTTGTTGAGACGTAATTTGCAACTTGGTTCTTGAGGTTGCGAGAGTGAAACTTCTATATTTTGGCGAACACTCTTCGATGACCGGAGGGTCGCACGTGGTCACCAGGTTTTGCACGGCACTTTCGCCGAACTGCAGTTATACAGATGTCATAATTGAAAATTGATTTCTAAATATTATTCTGAATAACTGTAACTACACAGCATATTGAATTATTACTATAATTAATTATGACAAGGTCAAATCTTAATCAGTACAATATTTTATTTATTTATTGTAATACATGGTATTTACAAATAAACTTGCATCTTTTGAAATAACTGCGCACGGTTTAATATTTTTTTATCGACAAGATGAGACTACTACTTTCTATTTACTGAAAAATATTCGTCAAGGGATATTCTATAATACATTAGGAGTAATTACTTACATAGGTTCACCATTTGCGCTTGTTACACTTCCAAATAATAATTCAATAATTTTTTAAATCTGTCAAAGAAAACAATAAAAGGTCCTACAAAACTTTTTCCATTTATTAGAATAATTATGTCTTTAATCTTTACATTTTCATTGATATTTTAAGCAAAAATAACCTGAAATGAGTAATGCGAATATTATTAACGCAATGTGATGTAAAGAAACGTAAAATCAAATTGCTGACATATTCTCCGCAAAAGGAATTAATTTAGTTTCGCAGAAAGATCGAAATATTTGGATATTCCTGATATTTGCTCTTTTATCATTTCAAACTGTTGCATGAAATAGTTCGTCAAATGCAAACGTATTATACAGATACAGTTTGAAAGGTAACCGTTCTATTCCCTTATATCGAATTAATTGTTCTGCTGCTGTCTATGTCCAGTTCCCTTTGTTACAATCTATCTGCTGTACCCATTTCGCAACCAATTTTCAATGAATTCGCACGGTGCGCCATGCGCCCCATGGATGCGATTCATCGATTGTCGAGTAGAAGTGAAAAGTGCGAATTGATGCTAGTTCTTTTATCCGCCCTTTTTGTCCTTCGATACGTAATAGTTTAAATGGGATATAGTAATAAATTGACGAAATTTATTTACCTTAATTGAATAACAGGAATGTCGATGTTTGACTTACAATTAGAATTAAATTGTATTGTATAGAAAAACATTGTATTGTTATTATCAAATTAAATTACATTGAAGAGAACAAAGCACGTTTAGATGCTATGTTTCGAGATATTTAAAAGTATAACTTTAGATTTTTATATAATCATCTGCAATTGATTTGATAGTGCTGTCCCAATAACAATATGGTTATCTAACTCGGATGAACTTTCATGTCAGTCTACTAAAATTGGTATATGTGTTGCAGGCTGTCTGAATTATTGCCAGCCGAATCAATATTTCTAATATCTCCTATTTTGAGAATAAAATCTGTAATGTTCTCAGATATTGAATAACTGTGCCAATAAGATATTCCTTTATTGACGAAATGATTGAATTCCATTCCCAAAAAATGACAATGTTGTCTAGCAAACTAAAATCTCTTCAAAAACAATACCCCCCACCTCAATATTCTTCCTCGCAATTTGATGCAGGCACTACAGCCTTTTCTTCTTCTTTGTGTTACTCTACATCTACATCAATTACCACCAGCTAATTACAGCAAACAATTCGTATGAAATGTTACACGCGTTGATATAAACGGCCAAATCAGAAGCAAGCTCACAACATCACGATACCCAAGAACTAAAAGTTTCGCAATGAAATGCAATCCAGTCGACGTTCAAATCTATGCTCACGCCTACTATTTCTCCCCTGCGCAACGTTGCTAATTAGTTTACCGTAATCTTACAGAGATTGGTTACGGTAGCCGTTTAGGGTATTCGGAGGTACAATGACGCCTATATCCGTATCCTCTTGCACCACAAACGCGATACAGAGTAGCAGGACCGCGCTATTCCCGATATTACTATTTAGTCACGAAGCCGCAGACCAAGGGACTGTTCAAAGCGTGGCGCAAGTTATTGGCTTCAACCTTGTTCGTACAGGGTCCGGCACTACGGTGTCGTGCACATACCTGCTCGTGAGCATCGCCAGACCGCAACACTCACCACGACGATTTACCGGTACGTCGTCAATCGATTCCTTCGAGAATACAAAGCAAAGGATTCAGTCTCGTCTACGTGGAGATCCGATGATCGTGATGCGATCATGTTCAATCAAACCGCTTGGAACTGGGGATTCTGTGGGAGCCGTTCCTCTAATTTCCGAACTTCGTGTTTGATTCTTGAAATTAGTGTCGCGACAAATGAGAACGGCTATGTCCGTGAAACGTGTGCCACGAAATGTAAATCTGTAACTCCTGATGATTCCATTGTGCTGGCGCATGAATGCCGGTGTTTCTTGGAGATTTAAATTTTTATGACTTATGTTACAAGTACATATTTCGTTCATCGCCTTGCGGTGTCGCGATATGTTAACACTTTATCGACCGCTCATTCTTCTGAACATTATGAAACGAGTGTGTGTACCTACTTGCAAAGCTCTGTAACATTAAAATTAAAATGTGAAGGAATACTCATTGTGTCGTTTTAATTTCATTTGTTCCGAGGCAGCGTAACTATATTTTATTATCATCTGCAATAACAGATTAATAGACTGTCAGCCAATGAGTACTGATAAACAGAAAGCCTATTAATAGCTAAAGATTAAAATTTAATTATAGATTTAATAACGCGTTTGTATCGTGGGTGCAAGATTGGAGAACCATCTTTCGGATTATATTAAAAGATTGGTACTTGTAAAAATATAATTTTTCGTAACTAATGTAAGTTATTATATTTTTTCGGACAGAACAGACTTTTTATGACAATCATTCATATGTAACCTGTAGTTACAAAATCTCATATCGAAGCAATATCAACTCTAATAGAAAGTTATGGCGAGTATTGATCACGCTTCGATAGCAAATAATTTTATTAACAAAAACATAGAAGATATGCAACCACTTCATATTCATAATAATATAGCAGAACCAGAGAAGTTTAATCAGGGTTAATATCGTTTCGACCTGTTGGTGTTTGCACCTACAAAATACATCCAGATTATAATGTTAATCGTTTGAAGAGTTAGTTTACTTCATCGTATGAACCGATAATTAAATAAATATAACAGGAAATTATCTGAAACGAAGATGAAAACATCTAGAGACTGACACATTCTTCTTCAAGCAACAACTTTTAAACGTAAATTTTCAGATTCTTTCTTGGGCTCTAAGTCGCGTGTATAAGGGCTCGATCGCAACAGAATATAAGAAAGAATTGTTTGTAAGAGGCACGGAGTGTCGATAGATATCGATAACCTGAATTCTTCCGTTATAAATCGGTCGACGGTTCAAGGGACGTGATGTACGAAGAGTTTAAGGCCATCGGACGTTATTGGAATTTACTGGCCCGAAAATTGGGACGCTCTAAGCCCTCTGGAATTACGTGTTCCTTCCTGATCTTCCTTCCTTCCTTTTCTATCCCCACTTTCTGATCAAACCTTCTATTCGGTCACTACCACAGACTCTGTTTTTACACGACTCGCCTCGTGCCAAACCACCTTGTCCGTTCGTCGGAACTATCTATCTCCTCTTCGCGTCCGGCACCTTTGGACGTGTATTTATACGTAAACGGTGGCACTTTTATCTTTACGGCTCCGAAAGCCTTTGTTCTTAATCGGGGAGGGTGTATATCATATCAAACTTACTTTAATGGAGTAAAACGTTCTGTCGAGGGAAGCAAGAGAAAAATTAAGGGGTCAAATGGATTAGAAGAACTTGAGCTACATTATTTTTATACAGGGTGTGCAAAAAAACATTCAATGTTTATATGCTATGTAGGATACACTGTACTGAGTAAAAACGCTTTAGTAAACATAGGTCGAAAGGTCAACCGTTTCTGAGATATAAATATTTTTGTTTGCTAGTATCATGATTGACTTACTTGCTTCCATCGCATGCTATGTTTACTTTAGTGTTTATAAACCGCGTTTTGAATGTTCTTACTCAAGTGCCGACAGCAGATTTCATTGAGAATCAGTCAGTTGTGGATCGGCGATAGTAGACATTGCATATTTACAAAGTATCGTGAAAATGTCAGGGTATTTTTTGAATGAAGAAATGGCAGATATGCATTTTATGCATGTCCTGTTGGTTTTCTATGTCTCTACGAGCATAGTATATTTTACAGATACAAAAATCAACTGGTATATTTACTTCCTGGAATGCTTAAGAGGTTGCAGCTGTATAGCTATGCAGTCTGTTTTACGTTATAACCTAAAAGGGTCCTTAGACCCTTGCAGAATTCTTTTAGACCTCACTCTGTGACTTTCACTCTTAGAGAGAAGACGTACCCTCTTCATATATTCTGAGAATAAAGTCTTGGTCTATTCTATTAGCGTTTAAACAAAGTGTTATTATTTTAAACCCTAAAAACCAATATGTCCGTCCTAATGGAAGTGCCTTAGCTGCACGATGTCTGTTGCCAACGCGAGCCGTCGACCGTAGACGGCGAATAGCAAGGTGGACCATTGTCAACATTGGCGCGACGGCTCCGAAGGAGAGTCACTCGACCACGGGCGCTCGTAGAGAACGGACGTGCGGCAATCGCTCGGCGCGTACGTTGATTATTAATATATTTTGATTATTGGGCTACACGTAAGCGGCTTCGGGACTATCGAGGCTAAACATCGATTCTGATCCTTCCACTTAGCGGGAGTGATCCTGTCGATGGATTTGAATACTGGAAAATCCAGTTACTTGGACTCGATTAGTTAGTGGCGTGTTTATTGTCGATCGTGGATCGAACAATATTCATGTGACCACGCCCGAGCACCTTACAGTCATATGCCTTTCTCATTGTTTTATATTTGATTATTATATTCGTGTCGCCGAGCGATTGTATTTCTACGTTGCGGCCATTTGTATTGACCATATATCATTGTAATATATTTGGAAAATATAAGATCCGAGTTTTGAATCAAATGTGTGTTCCATTGTATTCTCGAGCGGCTGCGTCCACCTTTTTGGAACCTACCCCTACACGCCGAGGCCGTGAAAATAATATGCGAAAATTCGATCTAATCGAATGAATTTCGTTTTGGACACACGATTGGTTGATGTCTTCGAGCGCCTGGCGTGTGTTGTCGTTTGCAATGTCTTTACGCGAAAAAATGTCGCAATCGGAGGGTTCCCTCTCACATGCTGTTTCAAAAACTTCACCGACTTCACCAACTTCAGTAGTAAGTCAATTATGATAATAACAAACAAAAATGTTTATATCTCAGAAACGGTTGACCTTTCGATCTACGTTTACTAATGCTATTTCACTCAGTACAGTGTATCCTATTTACTATATAAATATTGAATTTTTTTTGAACACCCTGTATATGTCCGTTACCATGTTGACTTTGGCAAATTGACCGTGGGAGAACATTTGTAATAATTTTATTTACGGTACATGCTTTCTATTGACATACAATTTAAATGTATTAATGGTTGCACTGTTGTCAACGTCTATAAACACTTGCAAAGTTTCTTTGTGCTTTGTTATTTAGACGATAGAATGATAGAAAATTGATGCAGGCTACTACCAAGAATCACCAAACACATCGGAAGATTCACCTCTATAGATCGAGAAATGCTTGAGTTTCGCTATAATTCAGTTTACCATTTCATTCAATTTCAGACATTTTCCAAAGAATATGTGCTAGGAGTCATTGTTCCTTCTTCCATCCTCTGTTGTAGCAAAGTGTTTTAACACGTTCTACGCCACTGGTATTTCGCTAGTTTCGGCATTTTTACCGAAGTGAAACTGTTTCTATTAAAATCACATATTTACAAAGCAGAAACCCTGAAGACACAAATCGACATATAGTCAGCAGGAATTCACCTTTTTAATTCCAATAATTAAGTATTAATTGTAGTAGAAAATGCATAAATATTACAAAGTAAAAGTCATATGAAATTGAATTCAGTAGAGCCGGTCAACGGCGACGCCATGGCGTTCAACCATATTAACGAAAATGTTGCATTGAAAACTAAGGCTGTCCTGTTCTCAAACAACCGAGGGTTTTCTCGACATTAACGTGCAAGTGTTCGACGAATGCTTCGATTAAGAATTAACACGCACAACTGTAAAAGTAGGACTTTTCACTTCGTCTTAAACTCATTTTCTTCCGTACGACAGAATACGACAGAATTTATTTGGGGTGGTTAAGATAAAGGTGCCGTTCAATATACATACGTATATGGTAAGTCCTGTGACCGTTGAAAGCAGAGAGTAATTCAAGGCATTCCAGGTTGTTCGTTCTTTTCTTGCCTTTTTTTCTAAAATTTCACGCCAAGTTTCGTCCCCCGGATCCAACCGAATGAGATGGAAACGACGGGGATCATTTGCGTCGGATCGATTCGCGGATTACTTCTACCGTTCTCTGCCCCGACATTTACATTAATATTTCCGATGCACTGTAAGAGTCGTTATCACGAAGCACGTCGGTATCTTCGGGTGCCAAGTGAATCGCTAATAATTCGCTCCGTTTGAAAATTCCGCTAAATCTCGCGGCAACACGTTTGCCTAGTTCCGAGTAACAGTATCGCAATTTCGCCGCGGTAATATCTCTCCTCGATATCCGCGTTGCCGCGATGTATATCGCAGTAATGTACTGCATGTGTTATTGCTGTACCATATTATTACGCAGGCTGCTTTATTAAATCTTGTTACGCGGCTAAGCCGCAAACTGCTACAGCGTTATAATTCAATTTCATGTAAAAGCAAATCCATTAGTCCAGTCCTGCCGCATCTGCTATCGAAATGAAAATGTTCCCTATTGCGACGTCACATTTAGGGCTTTTGTTAAATAATCGCGTTAACTCGCGCCTCCGGATAATCATTGCCATTCCGAGCGATTATCGACCTCGTCCCGCACGACCTCTCTGTTCACCATACGACGTTATCGCTATTTTTTCCAATTATTTTCCAAAATCCAGACGAATATGTACCTATGTACGTTACTCGTGTGTTTTATAGGTCGGTGTTATTTATGGTAGTTTACTAGAATCCCGTTGGCTATGTAGGTATCGTAAAAATTGACGAGGGAAAGAATAGGTAGCGAAGATATGGTAAAACGTATTCAAATGCAACTTCCAGGCTCGTGCATCGCATTAGAATAATTACGTATAGCCATCCACACGTTCCATTTTCAGGCTAGTATCGCGTGGATCGAATTTATACAGGGTGTTCCAGGGGAAGATAGAAAGTATTTTATGAATGGATTTTAAAGGTAATTGTGAGTGAAAATTTTGATACCAACGTAAAATTTATTTTCATTGATTGAAAAAATCTGAAGGAGTTATTGTTGCTTAGCGTGGTAGATCTTACATTTCATGGCGTAGGAATAATGGGAAGTGTCTACATAATATGTACTCTAGATGGTTTACGATTCAATTACTTGTACTGATTAGCAGTTTTTTCTATAGAATTGCACGTGTAGTAAGTACTCTGTATATTTTCCATTATCTTCGCAATGGTTTCCTTAGTTACCATAGAAAATTGATGACAGAACTACAGCCGATAATAGTAATAATGATAGTGCGGCATAATCTATTTCAATGTTATTAATAAATCATTACAATAAATTCCATGCAATCGTTTATTTTTCTGTGATTTTTAGACGGTTTGAATGATCGTGTCATAATTAAATATCATTATCAAGGTTTATAGCACCTGTCTTAAGAAATTAATCTTAGAATGTATAGTGAGGGACCAGAAACAAGGCACTTGTTTCACACCCTCCCTCACGCATTTTCGATTTTGACGCGCTATTGGCACGAGAGACCCGCACCTTCGTTGTGTCGTCATGTGAACGACAAAGCAATCTCATCTTCCGTTCCAAGTGCCTTGTTTCTGGTCCCTCGCTTTAACTATGTTGCTGATTTTTGTTAGAACACCCAGTATACTTAAGACATCGCGGCAGAAGAAAGAGTGGGACAACAGAAGTGGAAAAGGAAGAAGAGGAATGCAGATCGCAATACAGGTACACGGACAAATACCTCGTGAGAAATTCGCAGTCACGCGAGCGAAATCGCGGTGACCGAAGTCGATCGATGCTCATAAATCAAGGTCGCAGATGAAATTTAGAAAATATATACTCCTAATAAAAAGTTTGAATCACTTTCCCTGCTATTGTAATTATGACCAACTAATATGACCTGTTTGAATGCCAATATTTCAATTTCAACCATACCAAATTCTGAATAAAGTACAGAAGCTATGGACGACATATAAATTTATGTACCACGCATCTCATAATACGATTATTCAGCGAGGTATTTTCAAACGAAATCAAGCTTCATTGACGCTGCACTAATAAAATAAAGAACTGTCTCTTCTCGAAATTGTATCAAACAACTCTCCAAACAGCCGGATCTCATATTCGCAGCTTACCGTTAAATCGACGTCATATTCACGCAAGAAATATTACCGTGAACGGAACTAATAGCGGAGTACACACGAGACATGCGTAAGAGAATCCGTTAATCGCTGCAGAAATACCTTGATCCGTATTACACCACTCGCTATTGTATCCTGCTGCCTGACAGGTCGGACGATAAATTGACTTGCTCAAATTAGTAGGTTTATCCCCAACGATACATTACCTGGAGGTGGTTTGGAGATCTGCGGATAGGACTTCCACCAAATTAATCTCGCTTACCCTCTTTCTCTCCTCGCCCTCACTCATGCGCCGCCTTCTCTGTCACCCTAATCATAATATTTTCCCTCTCTCTTCATTCTTCGTCCGTTCATATTTGTGCAGGCTCAATCGCCCGAAAGGGGTCAACCGTCGAGGGTGTCGCAAAAGGTAAAGGTCGTTTTGACTCGAAATACTACGAGGTGAAACGTAAGAAGAACAAAGCGAGAAAGTGCGAAGGTGAGAAAGGACGGAAGGTGCGGTAACTCTAGGAGAATCGTGGAAGAGCCTCCGGGCTTGTTTAACGAGTAAAGTCGGTACGACCTTCTCTGTAACTCTTGATACCGAACGTAGAAAGCCAACAACTTTAAGAGTAGCTAACCAACCGCCTAACTCGCAATAATCTCCCCTACGCCCTTTTAATAAAGCTGCTCCCTCGCAAGAAAGAGTTTCTTCCAGCGTTCGTGGCCGTCTCGTGATCGCCCAATGGATCGTTCCTGGTTTGCTTCTATCCTTTGGCTTATCTCGCAAATTTTTATTACATACACGTTCCTTCCAATTTCACCCTCTATGCGAGAGTTCTAAGTCTTCGTTAAAGGAACGTTTGCATCCTTCGATAATTAATATAGTTTATTTTTTGGTGGAAGAAGATTTTTAGAATAATTAGCCGACGTTAACGGACCAATTTCTCAGCTCGTCTACGCTGACAATTGCTTTTGAAACGAAATCACCGGCATAGTGTATTGCACGTATTGATGCGTTAATTGTGCAGAATAAATGCGCACGAATTACGAACGCTGGAGCGCTAGGAAAATAGCGTTGAAACTTTGAGCCCTGATACTCTGAAGTAATTAATTATTGCAGTCGCTCAAAAAGTGTTGGAAGAAATTAAAGGTAAATATCGTTAAGGGTGTTCAACGGAAGTTAGGACCAGGGGTAATGTTTTTTCAAATGCTGGAGACAATGAGGTGAGAAGCACAATGGAAATACACTGTGTAACTGCTTTTAGGTACTTAATTTATACTTCTTCGGTAATACGTTATTTGTGGAAGTATTATTGAATATGGAACAATTATCAGGGAGAATTATGTATACAATACTGTCAATGCACGTAACGAAATGGTTAAGGGATGATTATTGTCCCCAGAAGGGTAATAATAATAAGTCGGTGCACAGTCGACACGAAGATCGTTAGAGAAAATTATTTCCATAATGTTAATATTACATTAAATTATATGATATATCGAGAATCACCGACTAATTTTTATTTTTCCAATTTGATTCTGAATGGTTGCAGTTGCAATCACAAAATAAATGGTACGGCAAGGGGTTGACAAACCAGACCATAGGTATGCTCAAAAAGTAGTAACTGTCATTTACAAAGCATATCTTAAATCTTGATCCATTAACACTAGAACTACCAAACTAGTCAAAATGACTGGTACACAATTATTTCCAAAAATTCTCCAAGTTTATAGGAGAGCCATAGAATAGATATTCTACGTCCATCTTATAAAACATAAATTACCGAATCGATCATCTCTTCCAGCACTTAATTCCCCTTTTTTCAAAACACTTATTTAATATTTTTAAATATGATAGATTTAACGCAGGTAGTTCTAGTGTTAAAAGGAATGTTCACTCATTTTAATGTATCAAAGAGCAAAACATTTCAAACAACTTCACGTTGTGAACACTTATTAATTTCCATAATATGACTATATCTGAAAGACTCGTTTTCAGTGTAATCGAACATTTATTGTTTTATCAGTCACAGACCTCTTCCCCGCTCAACTCATTGACTTAATCGCACATATTTAACTTTCTCTCGAGCCAAGTAAACGTCTGTGTGTATCCAGTATAACGGCAAGTATTCATACAAGAGCTCAGCAATGAGCTCATGAGCGCAAATTGCATTTGTTAACGTTTGCTTTAACATTCCGTATCCCCATTAAAATTTAAACCAAGAACCTAAGAGAAATATGGATTCAATCGCTGAACTTACTAAATTATATAGTTTAACAAGATACAAGGATTTACCCTTATTCCAAACAACATTTTAAGACGACGATATCAGAAAAATATTATGATCCGTTGCGAAACGTACATTCAGACAAGGATAGATTGTGTGTCTCTTTCCGAAGGAACAGCTGACTCTCTCACTTACTAAGCGAAAATTACAGTCCCTGGTCATCGAATTAGGATCACTCCAAACTTTCAGCATTTTTCATGTTTTCCGTAAAAGTAAAAGGCCTGTTCAAATTGTAATGATATAGTTTATTAACTAATAACACAATACACTACTACTGTACATAGCACTATGAACGCATGTTAATATCTCGTATTTCTTACGAGAATAATAACGTTAATAGCTTGTATCCTTTCCGGCATGCTTTGTATACATTGCTTTATCATATGCATTATATCTTCGTTATTTTCCCAAATATCTGTAATTTTTGTTTTCAACTCAGATAATGTGGTACTTGGAGAGTTGTAAACAAGTCTTTTGAGTAGGCTCCAAACATTTTCTATGGCATTCAAGTCGGGAGAATTGTCCACACAATTCCATTATTATCACAACAGTAACAAATCTATAGCTATGTATACTTTGTTATCACCGAATTTAGTAATAATTTGAATGACCAAAGACAATTTTCCATATATGATATAACATTATAACCATAAAAATGAAAATTTTGTACGTGGTCCTAATTCGACGACCAGGGACTGTAGATCGCGGAGGCCCAATTAAAAGTCGATTTGCGGGAGAACGGTTCACTTCTGACCCATGGTTCCTCTCAGACATTTTACCTACGTAACAATACGAAGAAGATAGCCGAGCCAGTTTGAATCGGAGATTCCTCAAATAATTTTGCGACAAGTAATTTTCACAAATCTTCATCCAATCCGAGCTCTAGAACAACCCCCCGAAGCCATGACAAAACCTTTTGAAACACCCTGTACAGTTATAAATCAAAGTACAAAGAATACAAGAGAGAAGAAGAAACGTCGAAACCTCGCAAGGTCGTTGCTTGATCGAATTTTCTTTGCGGAGTGCATCTGTTGGGGAGGAATTCCTGCTAGCAATTGGCTCGCATCGGTTCAGCCGACGTTTCTCGCGGTGCCATCGAGACAAGCGAGCCGTATGCCTTCTGTTTTCATCGTGATAACATATACGAGTCTAGGGACGACACGGCAGGGGTTACGATAGCATACGCCGACCGCTACCACCAGAGGGATGAATTATCGCGCTCGGTAGCCGAGTCGAAAGTTCTCAATTCCCATTAAGCGAGGCAGCCGGCCAGAAACCGATAGGTTAGTTGGCGAACCTGCTGAGAATCCCCGGTGCTCAGACCACCGACTAACTCGGTGACTACACATCGGCTCGATGAGAAACGCCGGCAAGCAGGCGCCAAGAGGACACTACCCATCCTCGATTACTTATATCGGTTGCAACTACCAACGGCTCTGATAATAATACATTGTCGATGAGCCATGGAGATTTGTTTCCCTCGTGAATTGCTTCACGACATCTTTGACAATGGGATTGCAGGAGAATGTTTAGCGGTGTACATGTCGTATATATTAGGTAGCGGAGAAAGGTTTGCCTTTGAGGAATGAGTATCGATCAGATTTTAGTTAGAGATATGCGCCACCACACGTTGCATTCAGGATTCGACAGAAAGTAGCGGAAGTGGGATGAGAAATTTTACCCCATCCTCCTTACAGTATCAACATTGGCTATCACGTAGCGATAACAAAAACGTAGCAGTCCATTTAAAAAGTAGAGATGACCTTTGAAATCTCCTCTATGGCGCCACCCATGGAAAAAATGTTTGTATCACAATATGTCCTCCTCTATACCGTGCAAGTTTTGTGCGCAACGTTTTTTCATTTTACTACAAATAGCGGGAATATTCAAGAGTGGACATTGTCCTATCCTGTATATCGGAAAACTTATGTATGGGGCTGTATATTTATGGACTCCTGTGTTATTCACTCATAAATAGTTATTCATAGTTGTATACAGAACTTTTCAGTTATGTATCGGTATACACGGTCTTACGGACTTATTTATCGATATATTTAGTAATATATTCTGCGATATATAGTCATATACTATGCTATTTACTGACAGGTAGAAATATGCAGCGGTCTTAATTTATTTACAGTGTTTATAAACATTCATATACACAGTTGTTCGCGTATATACATGTTATAGATGCAGGTATATGATTTAATAATAGTAGCGTAATAACAACATTATCCTAATGTCAACGTTACAGATAATCCTAAATTAGTTGGCTAATTATCCTAATTCGATAAGTTAAAATATATCATCGACACTTGCTGTTATCATGCGGGGAATGTTAAATATAATTTAACAATAAAACTGGAAAACTTACGTTGTAATAGATATAAATAACCTCCAAGTTTAACTTAACGTATAAATAAAAAAAAGATTGCAGACCTTAAAGTCACTGAAATTCGAAAGGACAGGAAGCATAAATTGACGTTTGCAATTAGCTGCGAAAATTCAAGTGTCACAGTGTTACTCCCGTTTCCTCGGCGACGTAGGATAATTCCAGGCGTATGTTATTCCTCGTATGCTCTACAATGTAATTAACAATGAATTACGAGCTAGAAGGAAATGTTCTGCAACGGCTGCACGAAACAAACGACTGTAAATTCTCTTATTTAACATTTTCTCCTCGGCATTGAATAAGATTTACTTTCATTTCAGATCTTCATTTCAACCTGAGAAAATATGGCTTCACGGGACGTTAATGAAATTTGGCAGAATCGGAATACGCTTTGGAATAAAACTTTCCACGCGTATACGTGCAAACGTAATTTCCTCCAATTAAAACCGAAAGAAAATAATGTAAAACGATGGAAGAGAAATTGCCACCGTAGAAGCATTAATTAAATAGCTCTCATGACGCAGAAATATAATATTTGTTTGCTGCAGCTGTTTCGTAGAAGCTGTAAATCTGTCAAAGTTGGTAACAATCAGAACGGCAGTAAATCGCGTGTCTCTCCGCGACGATTCGTCGAATGGAATTATCAGAAACGCGACGCACGCGTGTGCCCCCCTTCGAATGCGCAGTTCACGTTCCATTATCTGTGAACCTGTACAACGTTCTACTGCATTCAAACAGCGGTTATTCGTCGTGCACGCTCCGCGATATTGAAATCAACGAGCGGAAAACAAAAGTTGCGCCGCTTCTGACCCGCAAGCGTGGCTTCGGAAGCGGAGCGAAGCGACATGGAACGAAACGGACCGGCCTTAAAACCGAGCAATGAGGGTGGAATTGCGCGCGTTCTTGCTTGCATACAGTTGCCTCCATGAGCTTTCACGTTTGTACGATAAATGTGGACTTGTACGTGTATGTACACGAGGTTGGAAAGGATTTTGTACGAATCCTGTAATTGCATGTTTCTGTTGTCAAAGAATTCTTCTACGTTCACCGCCTTCTTTTGTTGTATCGTGAGTATTATAAATTCGGCGTGAATTGGATTTCCTTAAATTTGTTGACTTTAAGCGAATTGATCATAGTAGCTGTGATAAAAATACAGAATACTTTAGGTTTTTATAGGTCGAATGGTGTCTGTGTATTTTATTGCTAGAAGCAGGGAAAGGATATTATACGTGCAAATATATGCTCGTAAATGTTATGTTATATAGTTGTAATGAAAATATGGTATGACAGCATTAGTTTGTTAAAGAATTTGATACGAAGAATTTGTTAAGATTTTCAATCAGTGTAATGGAAAGAAATAGAGAAGGGTGTAAGCTGATTTATTCAGTTTTCTGAATTTTTTGAACACTATTATCACTTTGAATGAATGGAGTGAGAAATCTGTAATTTGTAACTTCTTGTTTTTGTTATAAATTTGCAATACAGAATTTATGAGTCTATATTCATATAGTAAATCTATTCTTACTTTTAATTTATAAGATGCTCTGAAATGTTAACGGCGAATATCTGGAACATTTTTTATCATGAATAACGACAGATACTTCCATCATCTATGATTAAAATATCTTACTCAGAAATTTCTACAACTCGTCTCTTCCTACTTTAAAAAGAATCCCTTGCAATAGTGAATTCGTTTTTAACTTTCATCCAGACAAAAATCTTGTTCTACCAATATCCTTTGCGAACTATTGATTTAGTGATAAAGAAACATTTGAAAAATTAACTCTGCCATCGTAATTTCTATTCCGAAGTTAACAATTGTTACGAACATTTTTAGCAGAATACATCTTTATATAAAAGTCATCTTATTGCTAACACTAGATGCTAACTAAATAGATGCTACCTTCCACTCCCACATTTTAAGCCACAAGTGAAAAGGACACATATACATAGAATTGAAGGAAACATAAAACGCACGACACATTGTTAATTCCGAACAATGTGCATGTACCCAGATAATTCTCTAATTAACCGGGAGGGTGAAAATCACGGATAAAATTTTACACCGGAGCAACGAACGCTTGGCAACTATTAATTAAATGGGCGTACACAGCCGTCGGCTTCCAGGTAGAACTCTGTAGCTGTAATTGTTAACCAAACTGTAGTTTTTTTCTCTCTCTCCCTGTGCCTCTCTCTCTCTCTCTCTCTCTCTCGCGTACACACTGAACTCCTTTTCGTGGTTCGGCCTTCTTCTTCTTTTTCTTCTCCGGCATTTATAATTTATATGCACGCGTCCAATTATACCTTGATGACAAGAAACATGTTTAAAGGCTATAAAATCAATTTTCGCGGGTGTAATTATTGAGATAAAGTTGTGCTCATAGGAAGATACAGCCGGAGAAAGTGTCCGTAAGTCTTCAGCAAAGGAATGAGAATTGATCTCATCCTTCCTGCTCTAGGGTTAGGCCTCAGGCTAGTCCGATTCCTGGCTTATTCTCTATATCAGTCACTCACGATATTTCCATTTTTAGGACACGGGCCCGATCCGTTATACTAGTGCGTAATTCTTTCGAGAATTACGTTGTTAACTCTTTGAGGCACGGTGGGATTAAAAACGTCCCACCTCTTTGATGCATGACGATGCACGGTGGGAAATTTTTGTCCCACCTCTAAAATTTATATTATACCTCTCGAAAATATTTCACAGAAGGTAGATGACAGTTAATCCGTTAATCACTATTAATTGACCATTAATAACCCAGTATCATTCAGCTAGGTCTGCTTGGTGATTTCGATATTGACGCAGATGTCCCGCTCATCATCGTCTCCTGCAAGCACGGCTGCAGTAATACCTGGATAGACTCGAACAAGAGGGCCATCTCTCGCATTCATGTGTCCACGTTCATGGCTAACCGGTTCCGGCTGTCACAAGCTCTGAGAGAGAATCTCCAAAGTACAGTGCGACAACCACTTGATGGCTATCGTGACGGCGGAGCATCTCGCTCGCACCGCCTATTCCCGCCCCCAAACGCTTGAAATACTGGTCCAATTTGAATGTGTTAGTTCTTTTAGCGAATAGCGCGTTAGAATTGAAAGTGTCCTGAGTGTAATATGCTGGAACGGTAAGTTGGCAGCTGAGGGGTAATTTACTCTGATTCGCTCGACGGATAGGGGCATCCCTCTCCCTCACGCATTTTTGATTTTGACGCGCTATTGGCAAGAGAGACCCGCCATTCGTTGCGTCGTCATGTGAACGACGAAAGTAGTGTTGCATTGTTATTGGTTATTTCATATTGAGTTGTGTCCGCAGAGTTTTTCCAATCTCCTCTTCTAAATATCCCGCCCCTCTACAATACTAATATACGAAATTTTCTCATTGAAATTTCACATAGACCTCCTTTTTCCAAAGTACCAAATGCAGCAAAAGTTACACATTTTGCAAAGGAGAGCGGAGCATAGTGCACGAAACAATGGCAGCAGACGTACTATATTTACAGCTGATTTGTCGTGCCTTCTATAGAGCTAAGTTGACGCCATAGCCGAGGGCGAAGTAACGCTAGTTTAGCTGGTATAAACTTCGGGCACAGTTCGTACTCGTGTCCGTGAATACCGAGTCGCACCTTGCCACATGAATACCTAATGCTGCAATCTTACGGGGAGCGGGGAATGGACGAGCTTGTCGCAAGATTGTAAGACCGCAAAGTAGTTCTGTACACCGGAAGTCATACAGCTACGTTTCCGATCTTCGTAATCCTGAAAATTGCTCCTACGCCAGCAAATGGCTTTTGCTTTCGGAGTTGACAAGCCGTGTCGTGCCGGCTTTCGTGAAATATTTTTCATTTCGAAGATACGACGGCTGCTTCGTCGAGCGAATCGATTTGACTTTGAACGATTGACGATAGATCTTCCTTATTTAAATAGCAGGGTAGTTTAGCAATACAACAGATCGACAGATAATTCATTGACGTTTTCATGCGCAGAAAGATAGACACAATATGTACATTTTAGCACTTAAAGATATTTGAGAATTTTGCTTGTCTTATATTTAATTTTATCTCGTTTAGGAATTTCAATTTTCTCTGTGTCGTATCATTTTTTTCTGTGTTTTACACATTATAGACGAGTAGTTTTTACTGAGTTTCACTAAAGGAGGTGCAGTATAATAGAATTTCAATAATTTAAACTTCTATGATTTGAAAGCATCTGTAAAGTAGAAGTTTCCTGCGCGCCGTTCCATCCGGAAGTGAAAACCTCTACAATCTGAAATATACCTTCTGTTATAAGTGTAGAGGGGCGGGGTTTAAAAGAGGATATTCGCGACTTTGGTATCCACTTAATAGAAAATAATAACAGTAGACTTGATTTCAACAAGTAACAATGTATTACTAAATATTAGACTAATCAACAAAACAAGGTGACTAATACAACGCGACAACTAAAACTCTTCTAAGCGCAACTCTTACTCTTCCAACGCAATTACAACAATATTTTTATTCTTATATTGTTATATTCTAATCATTCATCCTTCTCACACTACTCACTCTCTCGCACTCGCATTTCCTAACTCTGGAATATTCGGGCCTTGAGGGAGAAAACGGTCGGCCGCTGGCCTGAGCAGGACCCAACCCCGTTTTCACCCTGGCAGCCCTTCGTCATCCTTAACCCTTTCGTTACGGGTGCCGACTATAGTCGACATCGAATTATACCATACCTGTAACGTATTTCTTAATTATATTGACCCGTATTGGATGAATCCAACCCAAAGTACAATTTGGCCGTCGAGACGAGCTTCAGTTTTCCTTTATTCGACAGTGGAATATTTGTACGATAAGAAACTATTGTAACAAAAAATCTTTTTTGAAACGTGCACACATTTTTTGGCGCGGTGTCGCGTCCAGTGGCAGCTCTCCAGCGGAGCAGACTCCCGTAACGAAAGGGTTAAAGCTGAATTACCAATATTTTCCGGCACTACATAAGTTATAAGGTCCTATAACTATAAGGTATTAGGTTGGTAAGAAATTAATGTCTGTTTTCGAGCTTTCAAACTTTGGCGCTTATTTTTAAGACAGCCGTTCATTTTAATCGGTTTGTCTGCTTATATCATTTTCGAAAAAAAAACATTCTATTAAAAAACCTGTTTCTCGTTGGGAAAAATGTGTAAATTGTAATGAAACTTTATTTTGATTAAACAAAGTTATTCCCATTCTCAACATGTGTATTTAAAGATAAAGTTTGAAACCCGACGTTAATTTTCTACCAACCTAATAGAAGACATACAAAACGTTTTTTCTCAACATCGTTGACAGTGACTGGTAAGACTATTCGACAAAACATTCCCCATTGCCAAGTACAGGCATTCCTATTCCCCATACATCCGGACAGGCTACGCCTTTTCTCGCCCCGGCATTTGCACGCGACGTGGAACAAAGGCGGAACAGCCAAACGCAAGCAAGCACGATTTAATCGAGAGCAATAAATCTGTCGTCGATTTCAGGCGAACGACGTTGTTTTAACCAGCGGTAGCTGCGTTCCTTTATTACTTCTGCCATTTAAGCGGCGTACCGCGTCCGCGAGCTTATTCGCACCGGTACTCCCTCCGGTGGCATCGTTCGCGAAAGGATATTTCCGATATTTGAAGCATACTCTACACGGCCAGCTGCGCGGAAAACTGCCGGTGGCTGCATTTACAGTAAAATCCGATATTATCGAGGCAAAGTGCGCGAAGTGAGTATTTAAGCAACTTGCAAAATTAACGAACCTCTCGGGGAGGTTAATGAACGTTTAATCGTGTAATGATTGACCGCCGGAGGTATTGTCGCGGAACAAATACACATATTTCCAGTATTTTCATTGTCGTTAATTATTTTTTAACGATTTAAGCGGAGCTTTGTGGAAGATAGGATGGAGGGAGATGTGTTTCTCTGTGGAAAAGTTACGATATCACTTTATACTGTGTTATACTATTTGTTAATCTGTAATAAGTGAGCATAGAGACAACTTTTGTCACAATGTACATTAATCTGTCGTTAATGTAGTCATGACAAATGTATTAATTTTTCGAGTAAAATTGTATGGAATTTACAGTCCTTTATTTACTGTTTGATAATACGTAAAGTCAAATTTTTCGAAAGTTCAATCCGTAAGAGGAAGATCTATTTTGTCATTTTTGTCTCATTTTTAATGAAGGATTATTATCTTCAGTATTGGCATTAATAAATCATAGTAGGTGTTTCATATCTTCTTCACCTGTACCGCAGATACATAACAGTGATGTCATAGCGTCAGCTTCGAATCGGATTTACAATATTTTTAATTATGAGTTTGGCTTGTTTGAATTGAAATATATAATCACTGTCGAAATACTGGAATTCAGTGAATAGTGGAAGTCCGATTTAATAATGACAATTAACCCTTTGCACTCGGAGCCATCCCTGACGTTGCCTATCAGCAACTCAGCGGTACTTTACGATTTTCTGCCTTCTGCCATTCCAATAGAAAACGTTAGGAAAACATGCAATTCTTAAAATGTTGCTGTGTAATACTGCCATCCTCCGTAATCACTTATAAATTCGAATATTCCCGCAGAGAGGGCAACCGAGTGATATGGACCGTTTATTTTGAAAGTGGTGTAAGTCCATTTTCCAAAAAAATCGAGTTAGCTACATTAATAGCTACATTTTCACATGATCTTTTCATTCTAAAGCAACTTGTTATTAATATATTTAAAATCATTAAGATTTTGTAACACGAAAATTTGTTGATTAATGAAGTGATGAAAAAGTTTATTTTGAAAGTGGTGTAAGTCCATTCATAGCCATCATAAACATATTATTTCTTAAATAATGTTAATTATACTAATTGGGATGATAAATTTGACACCCTTAGAAACCCATAAACATTATTCTACTATGTTATCTGTTACCCATATTTTTAAATTTAGTCCAACGCAAACCCTTCAATATCTCGATTCGAACATAAATGGACTTACACCACTTTCAAAATAAACGGTCCATATAATAGACTTACGATGTCCCCTCAAAAAAAACAATGGGAATTTGCACCCTTGCAAATAATTGCTAACCAACAGTGACAAAGTAGTATTGAAATACATCCAAATAACCGGGAAATATTAGATTGGAATTGTTCTGTAGCACAATCACATATTTTTCGTGAAAAGTCAAAAGATGTCTGCTCCGAGAAACTTAAAGTTCTGCTTGAAGTTCAAGCAAGTTCTCGTAGAAAGTCGAAAACTTTTCGTTGAAAGTTCAAAGACTTCTCCGAGTGAATGTTGAAAAAATTTCTGATCTGTCCTCTGCAAGGAAAACCTGTCGTGGATCTCCAATATGCCTTATTCGTTATCCTGATTTGTCAATCTTAAAGTTAAGGTCAGGTCGGGGAAAGCAATCTATTTTTCACATGATCGCCAGCTATAAGGGTAGCATATAGTCAATCGCGATACGAGGGTGTTTTCAAATACACGCTTTTCACCTTTCCCTGGATAGAGCGAAAAGGTGAAAGGTTTTCCGTGAAATCCATTTTAGCTTGCGAATTTGGCCTCTACGTGATGGCTATGCGTACAGGTGTTGGGTTTGTGTCTAAATCCCCAAATTATGGTACGTTCATTGCTGTTAAGACGTAAATATGAATTCCGTTGGATATGGAACGGACGAACTTGGTTGCATTTTGCTATAAAATCAGAAGATAATAATAAGATATTGATTTTCTTCGTAATCTTCAAAATTGTGTGCTTGGTAAGGGCTTTAAATATCAATTTTGGAAACAATGTGTCAAACTAGTGTATTTGCCTATAAATACTTTTCTCCAATGGCAGAGTATCTTCGTACAATTCACTTTACCGTCTATTTAAATTTCAAAATATGCATGGATAATACATCTTTGGCGTTGCATCGAAACTTTCAGAAACTTTGAGAGCATATAAGTATAAAATTGAGGTCTTTTTTAGCATTCCACTGTTTTAACAGGTGGTTATTTTTTCTCCTGCAAGAAATGGCCACCTTAATAATGTTTGATGCTTGGTGATTCATATAAAAATACACAGAATGTCTAGACTCTCGTACTTCAAGGGAAGGTATTTTATAGATAAATAAAAAAAGATATTCTATACATATTCATGTTTCACAGTAAGTTATTTAATTTTCCACTACTTCAGACTATCCGTGAGATCGTTAGAAACTTTCATTCATTCATTGGTGATAAATAATTACTGAAGAAGGATTTCCAATAGATTTGCTACTATTCATATAATAGTACATACAGTTAAATACACATAACGAAATAAACATTAGCTATTTGTGAGATTATTTAGAACAGGGTATAAATATCAAAATCTATAAGAATTAATGGATTAATATCTATCTTAAATGATTGACATCTTACGTCTTTGTGTATGACTGGCGATCTGGATGTAGTGTTCCATCTAACCATTAATAGATACACAGATAATGGTCCTTAATTAACATACATTGGACATTTGCATATACACGATTCGAAAGGAGCCCTGGCGCTTTGACGCGAGGTGATAGTTCATGCAGAAACTGAATGTTAATAGCCACTATTAGTGTAGGGTTAATAATTACGTTGTCACGTGACAGGTAAGATAATTACTACCTCTATCGTTCTTCAACGTGAAGTTTGTTATTATTTCTGACATGTCACCTATAATTTGTATAATTCCTCAACAAACAATAGTGTAATAGTTGGTAAAAGTAGGAAAAGTATAATTTTCATCGATGCATTCATCGACATCATTTTCTTTATATTTTATCATTACATTGTTTGCAAGTTTTACAAATTAATGTTATGTAAGAGAAAAGTCTGTGAGTCCTAACAATCGATAAATGTTTAGAATTTAAATTCAAATAATGGTAAAAAGTCACATCAAGGTAGCAGTTTATTTATTTAAAGGAATAAAAGTTTTAACGGCGTTTATCGCAATTGAACGTTATATTTTCATATTAACGTATGAATATTTAGTTTTATTTGAGTAACTTCACATAAAACATTTTAAACGTTAAAATGGCCATTTGAAAGCGTGTTATTTCTCTATCCAATCGCTCTAAAAATTAAAGCATAAATGATGCAAATTTAATAACTTCCATAAACTTCCGAAATGTTCAACATTTAACACTGCTGTTTATGTTTCCATAAGCCAGCAATGAATAACGAATGAATTATGATGGTAACAATTATGAACGTAAGCTTTCTCGTTTGAATAAAAATATTACTGAAGTTTTTATTATCATTTTTATTTGATAATTGTATTATGCACTTGACGATGTGTGTTGCATCATAATGTTAATTATGTAACAATTTCAACAATTACGAGATTGTACTACATTTATCAATGAAGTTATGCAACCATGTGAATATACGACAATAGAATCTGCTATTGTAATTAGTATTCTTCTATATTACACCCGAGAATATTAGTTCTTCCAACTGTATGATTTATCCGTAATAATATAATATATTTATATTGATACATTATGAATTCTCACTACAGCTCGAACCCGCCAACTGAAATCCGCTTAGACAGAAGCTTCGTACTCAATTTATCAATATCGCGGACTTATTGCACTACAGTTTCTACAGTTTCTATTCAGAATAAGTTTAAAGAATGAAACCAAATCAAGTCAAATACGAAAACAATGATTAAGCCTATTCAAAATTGGAGCAAGAGGTTACAGTCTTCTTGGCACAATGGTACCCTTTGACAAATAGCTCTCTTCTGCCCGTACAATATACATTGTAATATCGAGATTGTAAACCCTGAAAGATAAAGTTTAGCATTTTAAAATGTCGCAAATTCTATGAAGACGTTTCATTTCAAGCGGAAGTTATGATCGATGAAATTTACAGCCACCGAATTTATTTACACACCTAATCATACTTATTTACTAGCTGAAGCATCAAACCGTGGTATTCAAAGCAATCGGCACGTTATGATTGTCCATATAACAACATATAAAACATTATTAAACGTGCGCATTACTAAAACAGCATTAATCCTTTTCGGTGCGAATTATTTTGTCAAGTTTTCTGTCGTTGGTTATTCGTTTTTTTTAAAATGATAGAAATAACTGTATGTACTGACGAATATTTAACACTAGAACTACCAAACCAGTCAAAATGACCGGTACACAAGTTTTTCAAAAATTCTCCAAGTTTATAGAAGAGTCTTAGAATAAATATTCTATGTCCATCTTAAAAAACATAAATCACCGAATCGATTGTCTTTTCCGCCTCTTGATCCCTCCTTTTTGAAAGTACTTATTTAATATTTGGAAATATGATAGATTTAACGCCGGCAGTTCTAGTGTTAAGTGATATTACAAAGTCATTGCGAACTTGAAAAGTAGATATTAAATCGTTAGAAGATAAAGTGAAGTGAAAAACTATGTCGAGTATAGCTCGACATAGGACTGCAAAGGGTTAAAGCATACCTCGTCCACAGATCGAGTCCCTTTCCCTCTCGGATTGCTTCCAAACCCTAGCATCCCATATTACTTTCCCGCACAATAAACGTACTCTCCAAGAAGTGTAGTTTAATAACAGCTATACCGAACAACGTTAATGCCCGATCCTATCGAGTTGTACGTAAAGTTCGACAATACAATCGAAATATTCCGATTTCCACTTGGACGATAATAACGGCGATCATGCTCCGGGCATTTCAATTTCGAGTGCAAGCAGTGTTGGGCATGTCGTGCCGAAGCGCATTCCAGCAACAGGATCGAACATTCAGGAGGCGCGAGGGTGAAGATAATCGAATCGAAGAGCGACAGGGAGAGAGACTTGGAGAGAAAATGACGACGAAAGAAAGGGACGAAGAGAGAAAAGAGTCGCGTAATTAAAGCTTTTAATTAATTTGCATGGAAGGAGCAAAGGGGAGAGCGATGTAGATGAATGAAGAGAGGAGGGGAAACGGAGAAGGGTTGTGGATCCAAAGAAGAAACTGCAAGACGAAACAGGCCAGCCGAAAGTTTACTGCTAGCGCGTAATGGAGGTTCGACAATGCTGGCTCCATTTCGAAAGGGAGATATCTCTTGTTCCTTTCTTTTTACGCCTGGCCCGTCCTCTTCATTATGTTTTTGCTTCGTAATCTTTTTCGATACTTAATAGAGCTCCATTAAAGTCAGTACGGGAAAGGTGTTGAGCAGAAATGGCGATATTTCTGGGAACGTTTGTACATACGTTTTATTATGGTTTTTGTTCCTTCTTGCTTTAAGAGTTTTATTCCGTTATGCCGTGTCGCCTGGTTTTATATAACGCGGACATGTATTTTTGTGTGCTCTTTGTTTTTATAGAAAGTGTAAAATTAGCTGGTACCTTACAAAGTGGGTTCTCATTTTTTTGGGGAAATTTTTTTGGATACGCCTATTCTTTTGTTCTTGAAGAATCACGTCGAATTCAATTCGATAGTATGATTGACGTAACGTTAATTTATGTGTAAGAGCAGAAATAAATGATAGGTAACTGCAGCTTGTCAATTAATTGATACGCATTTTTATAAGAATCATCTCGAACACAAGTTAACAGCGAAAGTACAGCAACCGGTGTATTAGTTGAGAAATGCCTATCACGTATGATCGAAGATCAGTGCGCTCCTCGGAAATTTGGAAAAGTCTTCGAAAGAAATTCGAGTATCTCATCCCCTAGCTTAATTGCAACCTTAATGACTCGATCGATAGCCGATGGATCATAATTGATATGATTACTGCACCGACCCGGGGTCGCTCGTTAATATGTTCCGTATTTAGGGGGTGGACGATGCGCAGACTGCAATCAACCGCCGATTGTTTATCGGCAATCAGTCGCCGGTCTACGATTGCCAATCATCTCGTAATTCGCCAATTGTAATTGAAACGTGCCAAAGGTAACTTCTGTACCTCCTGGAACGGTCAGAAGAACAGAAGTGCTTCGTCCAATAATCGAAGCTCTCGCTGAACGAACTGTTCTGTTTTCATTGTTAGGATTTTCTCGTAGTAGGGAAGAACTAATTATAGTTTTTTTTTAGTAGGAGCATTTAATAGTTTACTATTAACATAACCACTCATATTCAGCCATTCTTAAGATGGATGAAAGACTTTAGAAAACGATGTATCTTAATCTTTATATTTTATGACTGTAGACCTTCATCTTAACTTTTATGTATATTCATTATTTACTATTTAATTAATTAATTTTTTTCTCATAAAATATGCAGTATATAAATTAATATCCAACACAATAAATGTATTTAACAGTTAAAATTTCATAACAACTACACATAGCTATGCACGTAGAGTCAATGCTTTCACCGCTTGTCTTTGAAGAAACGATACGTTCCCTGAAGCGTAATTTCTTTCGTCTTCTGTTCTCGACGTTTGCCTCAATCACATATCTGTTTAAACCTGCGTTTGATTTTATTTTTCAATAGGAAGAGTTGGGATAAAATGGTTATACGAGACAAGATAGGCTTCTTGTTCTTTATTTCGCATTGTTGTAATTCCATGTTACAAAAAATAAAAAAACTCTACAATTCTGTATCAGACGATACGATGCTAATAGTTACAAACAGTTTATTGTGTTGTAATGAATTTTCTGGCTGTAACGCTAGTTTCTACAATTGTAATCTTATTTCTTGGTGTGTTTTAAATATTGAAAGCTAAGAAACATTCCACAGTGATGCAATATCTTGAATATTATTAGTTAACACTAGATTTACGGAAGCCGTCAAATTGACGGGTTTCTCCTTTTTTAAAAACGGTTTCCAAATTTATAGAGACGTGGTACAGTCAATATTTCACTTGTATCTTATAATACACAAATTACTTAACCGATCTTCGTCTTTACCCGTTGATCCCTCTTTTTTCAAAGAGGGGGATTCCTCTTTTATTTGATACATTTAAGTGTGACCGATTTAACGCCCGTAAATCTAGTGTTAAATAATTTCTTAGGCTATTTGTTTATTCACTTACGAGCATTGTAATTGTAAAAGTTCTCAGAGATCATTGACGATCCACGGATCAGGTTTTGACGTTCGTTGCAGTAAACAATAATGGTTGTGAATTATTGTTTAAAATCATACAAAGCCTGTGTGCAGATATACTTACCGATAGAATCACGTAGCCGCGATGTAATATTCGATTCCACTTTGGTAGTTGGAGGCATACGAAGTTAGACAGCTAATCCATAGGAACGTGCACGATACCTCTTGTAAGAAGTCGACTCGCCGAATCTTCCTCTCGAGATTGGAAGTGGAAGTAGAGGTCTAGGAGAGCGAACGCCGAGTGCAGAATAATTCGTGAAGCCTTAGGGATGCATAGAGTTGGAAAGCAGTCTGTACGGTCAAGGACCATCGGGGGTATCTTCGTTCCCTCCCTCTCGATTTGAAATCGATTTATTACTCGAATCCCATCGAAGGATGGCAATCATAAAGAATTCCGTTCCACGAAATCTCCGGCTGCGAGGCCTGATTTGCGATTCTCGATTCCTCACCTCTGATAAGAGGCTTTCACGGATATTCAATAAACTGATTTTAGTGACGGATTTATGGAATTATTATGGGATATTGCGATTAACTTAAACATAACTTATAATTGAAAATACTTCAACCTATGCAAAAAAATTAAGTAACGAGTAACTGCATTTCAAAGCAGAATTACTTAAAGCAGCCGAAATGGACTGAAGATTGAATTTTCGTAATGTTGTAAATGGAAATTAATTTACCAATTATGGCTAATTATCTATCAAAAGAGTAAACATGTAATTATGTAAATAACTATACGTATATTAGTCTTACAGTCATTACGTATCAGTATACAGTCTTTCCTTCAATTATATGTAGTTTGAACGCGTGGCTGCAGAACGACAGGATTGTTTTTAATATAAGTTTGAAAAATGTCCCTGTGACGCAGTAAAATTTATACGGCGAGAAGACAAACGCAGCTTAATGGATGTTATTTACGTCTGTAAATAATGGCAATAATCGACTGCAAGGTTATTTGATATTAAATTCTTCAATATCTTTAATCAACTATTTTACGAGGATTAATTAACAGAACTTTACGATCTAAACAAGCTTGATATTCCGCGGTTATGCGAACATGATACAGAAATATAATATTCTATTAGTTAATAAACATATTGCAAGTTAAAGCAAGCTGTGGTGAATTTGAGGTTGGAAAGGTGTATTTACAAACAGAGTAACATAGATAAATACACGCGAGTAGAACAGTTATGTTCAAACTAATGTGCTTTTTTCTTCTCTTCTGCATATTTGTCTTTCCTTCTGTTCCTCTTCTTCTCATCTTACGTCATTTATTCCACGCTTGCACATATCTTACAATTGCCCATGTTCTTCTCCATATATTTTACTCTGTTCTTCTGTTCAATAACCACCTGCTCTTTCTTTATTACAATTTTCATTGATGCATCCGCAATCAATCCCACTTCCTTCGACTTCAACAATTACGCTATTAATCTGAACAATTGCATGCGGACACAGCAACCTCTACAAATCGATGATCATATTTCCACTGTCAACAAATACTGACTTTTCCATCAACAATACTCTAAAGTCTCCTATTCATACCCCTCCGTCATCGATACATTTACCATCGACGAACGATCGTTACCGATATTCATGAAAGTAAAACAATCTTGTTCGGTGAGCATCGAATCAAGAACGCAGAAACACAGCGCGAACAGTTTGTGTTCGATTCTCGTTTCGATCTCTCCTTTCAATTAAATCAATCTCCTCCGTAAATGACGCTTTGAAGTACCTCATTCTCGCGCAAGTCTGTTCTACCTTCGATCTCATCAGCGGCCGCGATGCTTCCCCGTTTTCGTCGACTTCCTCTCTCCTTTATCGGTAGATCGTTTTCTGCCATCGCGGGATTACACGTGCTTCGGTATAACCACGAAATTCGAGGAGCTGTCGATGCTTAAATGAACCCTCGTCGAAGGTACCGTAATGAATGGCGATGTTGGAGATGAGTTTGTCTCGAAATCGTTATTAAGGACGTAGGGCATGAGACAAGAAGAGGTGTAGAAACTTTGAAATCCCTTTTTTTCTCGAATTGATCCATAGAAATGCAAAGGAAAGTTGGTCGGTTTCGAGGCATTTTCATTTACAAGGAATTCTTATTGCGCCTCCAGAAAACTCGCCCGATGTAAGCAATTAAATCAATTAACCCTTTGCGGGCGGAGAAATTTTTGAATATTGGGAGATAATAATTTATCTGGCGATCCAAAACCGCCTTTAATCAGAAAGCCAGACTATTAATGTATATAAATTATAAATTACTATTTGTGTAATCGTATTTCAACGCTTGCACTTCAATTTTTAAATTTTAACACTAGAAATATTAAATAAGTACTTTGAAAAGGAGGAATCAAGAGGCGGAAAAGATTCTCGATTCGGTGATTTATGTTTTTTAAGATGGACATAGAGTATTTATTTTAAGACACTTCTATAAACTTGGATAATTTTTGGAAAGAATTGTGTACCAGTCATTTTGACTGGTTTGGTTGTTCTAGTGTTAATCGTGTATACATGCGGCGATAAATTATAATTAAATTTTTCTCGGACTACATATATGCGTCGCTAGTCCTCAAAGGGTTAATTATTTTCTTTCAATTTATTTATCTAGTATGTCTAAATGCACTACGTTACATGCCCATGTAATGAATGTCGCAAAAATATAACAGATTTTTCTGTATTCCACGTGGACGTAAAGAAAATGCTCAAGTCCCAGAGAACTATAGTCAGATCGTTTTTCTTTTGTAGACATTTATTCCTATCGATAAAGTTATTCAAAACTCAGAAATCGGGCGCAACTTCAGATATCTTAATCAACTACAGTTGCAGATATTAATTTGTATTGCGCTTTGTATGAAGTATATCTAGTCTGTAAACAAGGCACTGTTGTCCCATCAATTACCTGGTGATGAATGTCTGCGGAATGTACATCCTACAACCATTGACACGTGTATGCTATGCAATGTGTGCAGTGCAGTACGATAGTAATTATCAGGAGAAACATGGACTTTACTTTGGATCAACACACATATTTATGTAATAGATGTAGCAAAATGTTCTTTCCGATGAGTTTCATTTTTTATAGTCATAAAGGACGATTATTTTAAGTGATTCAATATTTAATTAATATGTTCCCATATTATCATCCAATTTTAATTTTCTTAACCTTTTGTTAATTTTGATCATCCTGTAAAAGCCTGGAAGACAAATTTGTATTTTGTATGAAATCCTTTATTTGCTTTACGTCACTGTATCAACATTGTGAGTTATGGCACTCAATTTGAAAATAATCTGTAAATTTTTCATGTGCTGTATATAAAATTTGATATTCGGGTTAATTTGAATATGTAAATATATAACCTACTTAGGGGACGAGGAGCTTCAGGATTTGAGTTTAGGGTAGAGAGTAAATTTTAAGATATATTACAATTCATATTATTTCTTTTTTGTAAATCGAAAAGTATGCAGTAAATTATGCTGTGAAGACGACGAATCGTTTTAATATTTTTAAGAAAAAGTCACTCGTGATAGCTATCTACACAATTGTCAAATTTCATTGGAGGAAATAAAGTTAGAACCTCAATAATTTCTACTTCTATGATTCAAAAGTTGAATTTTTCTGCAAGTGCGGTTCAAAAAAATCTTTACAATTTGAAATGTAAATTCTGTTAAATCTGTTGATGTGTGGGACTCACTCTGCGTCACATGTTTTCTTGAATCCGGTATAAAGTTATCCATGAAAAACTACATGCAATTTGGAGGTATATAGAAAGTGATCTTAAAAGAAGTGTGTAACTGCACCACATTAAAAGAAGTGCATTTCTGAAGTAATGTATGTACGATAGATGTCTACGGTGAGTGGAAAGTTCGAGAAAGAGAGAAAACTTAGGAGTAAGAGGTAAGGATGTAGGTTAGCGGGGATTCTGCGTACAGGAATAGAAGTTGGACTTAAGGCATATTTCTATGCCGAAATGTGTATCGTGCGTCTTATATTCGATACATGTATCTCCACAACAAAGAGATCGATCTACATAAAGCGATAGTACAAGTAGACAGAAATTATATGAGATATTTTACGAGCCGGACTTAAAATATCTATTCTCTGACTCTCCTATAAACTTACGGAATTTTCGGAAAAAAATAGTATAGGGTCCTATTCTGGTTTAATCTCAGACGAGCAACCAAAGATTATTGATACTCGTCTTTGAATAAACGGAACAGATTCCCTTAGAATAAATCAACAATACCGTAGCCTAGAAACTTAACTGAACGCGTGTAATTAAAAACAAATGACTAACTTTATTAAATAGATAAAAATACAATACTCGTAACAATACTAAAATAACTATAACGCTCTTCACTCACTCTATAACGCTCACTCTCTTAATCTCCACTCTGTATAACTCAACTCAACTCTGTGTCCTGAACTCAACTGACTCTTTCCGAAAATTCACGCTCGCATCCACCTTCGACACTCTTTCTCACAGCATGCATTCTTCGTCTTTCTCACAGCATGCGTTCTCTGTTGCACTCACTCATTTTCTCTTCATCTATAGACTAAACATTCATGCTAGCCCCGACATCCGTCGCCTTCCAAATCACGTACTCTAAACATCCACTCTCGCTTATATACAATCCATCCACACTCACTAATTCTAGAAATTAATACTATTTGAGCGTAGGAAAAATTCCGTTCCTACAATAGTGTACCAGTCATTTCGACTGGTTTGGTTCTTCTACAGTTAACATCAAGTGTACGACAAATAAATCCTCAAAGGCAGACACCGTAATTACAATCCACAGATTGCGTGTGAAACGAATAACGACGCTAATTGGAAGGAAATTGATTTCACGATTGAATGTAATGTGGTAATGTAAAGGGAATAGGTGCAAGAGCCATAATTGCGACGCAACAGGAACTATAGCTCTGCGTTAAGTAAACGAGACCTTCTGGTGTCCCACCGAAGGCAAGTCTGCCTCCTTAACCGAACTACACGAAAGTCATGCACCTTGAGGAATATCGGCGCCGAAACAGCCGGATAGATATTGCGAGAAGTGATTTATGCGAGAAGCGCAAGACCGCATATTGGCGGTGAAGATTCGTGTATAGAACTTCCACGGGACATCAGTGTGGCCGAACTTGTACGTAGATGGGTACGTATGAACGCCATTACCTTGCTTTAAATGTGTAAGTATACTTGGCCCGTGTGGACGTAAACTTATGCAAGAGTAGAACACTTCCTTGCCGTGGGGCTTTCAAACACTGCGGGTACTGATACTAATGCTTATGCCAATATTCCCGAGGGACCACCAGCTGCTTTTCTCCTGTTCAGATTCGTGGAAATTCATACGAGCATGCACTTGGACGGACAGCATTTCCGATCGTTGAGGTAGTTCAAGGTCAGCGGAACTGATTTAAGTAGGGGTTTCCGGTGTGAAGTTAGTGGGATGTTGAAATCGTGCGGAGGTACACATTCTTGCGGCGGTGATTTTTCTTAGGGTGGTAGCTGCTTCTGGAGTTCAGGGATTTGGTAAATATTCGACGGCGGTTTTCATCCGGGTGAGACTAGAGAAGTGTTCGTTACACAATGCCCCTTTAATCTTCGTGTTTTATAGGGCGGAATTAACCTTGTAGCTTGTATTTGGTGCTCAATGTTAATTTATTAGAAATTTGATTAACCGACTTTGTATGAAACATTCGATAATATTTAAAACTTTGAAAGCTTACGTATTTATAAGTAACTCTACTTTTACATCTTTCAACCGGCGAGAACCTTTTCAAAAAAGCAAGCAAAACGTACTTGTAGATTTTGCAAAAATTCTCCTCCTCCTGAATCTTCTATAATAAAGCTTCTTTCTCGTTCGTACCTTCTTCACTTTCTCTTCTTCCGCTGCAAGTTTGTTTGACACTAGAACTTCTGGCGTTAAATCTGCGATATTTCAATATATTAAATAAGAACTTTGAAAAAGAGGAATCCAAGAGGCGGAAAAAATGATCGATTCTGTGGTTTATGTTTTTTGAGATGGGTGTACAATATTTATTCTATCATTTTCATATGAACTTGGAGAATTTTTGGAAAAAATTATGTACCAGTCATTTCGACTGGTTTGGTAGTTCTAGTGTTGAATAATACTACTATTTTCTGTATTTTCATATTTATCGATGGTGCATAGCCTACACCGTAAGTTCTTTAACCCTTTGCAGTCCTATGTCGAGCTACACTCGACATAGTTTTTCACTTCGTTTTATTTTCTAAGAATTTAATATCGACTTTTCAATTTCACAATGATTTTGTAATATCACCTAAATATCCGTTGGTACCTATAGTTATTCCTATCGTTTAAATAAATGAATAATCAACGATAGAAAATGCTGTGAAGTTAATTTCGTTTAGCTCATTACAAAATTGACAAAATAATTCCGACCGCAAAGGGTTAACATTCGTTAACGTGAAACATTCTTAACGGTTGATTCCATTTTGCGCAGAAGGATAGCAGCTTGCAGCCAGATGACAAGTGTAGATGCCAACTGTCGGCTTGCTGCCAAGTCTTTTTGACAAAAAGCAGATACTCGCTACCGAAAAACTTCAGACAGAATATCTAAAACCTAGGTGAGAAAGGGGTCGAAGCGAGAACGGGATTGAAGGTAGACACGACTGAGAGAAAGAGGATGGATCAAGGGGTACTTCAGTCTCGATAATGAAATGGATGCCCTCGGGTGCGAGCAGGCGGAGCGGCGCGTAGTGTGAAATCCATTCGCAAATTAACCTTACTTATTCATTAACGCTAACGATCTGCCGCCATTGCCTCGAACCATGCCAGCCTCCCCTCACTCTTCAGCTATGTACTTATCTTTTCATCTTCTTTCCTTCCGGAAGAAGATACTCGATGAGTGGAAAAGCTACAGCTCATTAATTTTTCACCGGCTCCTGTAAGATTGACGTCTTTTCCGAGTGGTATCGTTGCGGAAATTCGATATTGGAATAATTTACAGCTGACTAGGAGACAGCGTTATCGCATCGTGGGTGTAAGAATTGCGTGAGATTTGTTGGTATTGACAGTTTACGGGGTACCTGCATTACCGAAGGAAAATTGACTCTTTGGTTTTTTAGCAGAGACTGGGACAAATTCATGGGTTGCACTTTGAAATTCTGACTTTTGGTTGGTTAAATAAAATGATCATTCGTTGAAGTGGATGAGGGCTAGGTACGAGGGATGTTAGAGTACGAAGGATAATTTTAACAATAGAAATTTTCATGATTAATATGTCATATTTACACTCATATATTAGTGTATTAGTACTAGTTATTATCATATACTAGATAAATGTGTTAGAAGGAAAGTAATGACGAGGGAAAGCAAATTGATCGATTTAACACTAGATTTACGGGCGTTAAATCGGTCACACTTCAATATATTAAATAAGTGCTTTGAAAAAAGAGGGATCAACGGGTAAAGACGAAGGTCGGTTAAGTAATTTGTATATTACAAGATACAAGTGAAATATTGAGTGTACAACGTCTCTATAAATTTGGAAACCGTTTTTGAAAAAGTAGGAATCCGTCAATTTGACGGCTACCGTAAATCTAGTGTTAAAGAAAATCGTATGCTCGATCGATTTTACTCCAGGAGGGCACCAAAAAAGAATCGATTGTTCAAAGAACAGTTTCACCTTCTTAGAGTGAATTTCCAAAGAAAAATTGCTTGGCACATATGTACATACAGCCTTCATTGCCTCAAAGTTTTATAACTTTGAACTTTTTGTATTATAATTTGAATGATCGAATTGGAAATCTTCCGATGTTTGTTCTGCGTAAAATGTAAATTCTTGGTTCTAGGATCAAATTCAAGATTTGTATAAATTTAAAAATTGACTTTACACTTCCAAAAAGTTTGCCAACACGATGTAAAATAGTTGACAGACTCGTGTCTTTGTTGCCAAGTAATTCATTAGATCTTACTGTTTCAAAATAGCAGCACGACGATATACGACAGATCTTGAATGAAAAATAGTTTTGTCGAAGCGATAATAATTGTATAACATAAAAACAACGTATTATTCACATAGATAGCTTACGTTCAGAAGTTTCTTTCGCATCACAGCATTTTTAGAATGCACCCCGTATTCATGGTCGTTTGCATCCCTAGCGTACCCTTCATCGAACAGCGAAAACTTTGAAGAAAAATGATCATCCATTGAAGTAGATGACGACTAGACGTGACAAGGAAGATATTCTAAGACTTTGCGAAGGATCCATGTAAGGTTTCCCAATTCCTTTCCTTAGACACTTTCAGGTTATTTGCTTTATTTAGGCAGAATAAAGCAAATTTACTGAGATAAGTGATTACTAAATACCCATTTCATCAGTGAAAACCTATTTCCATATAATCATGTCACTCTTGGCATTCATAATCCTAAAATGATTTTATAAATGCAAAACACGTAGAAGCGGTATTCACACGTCCATTTTTAAATTCACGCATCATCAATTTTCAAAGAACATCGACATTTTTGTAATTCCACTTAAACTTCACGAAGCATTATGCTATAATTGCCTTTGAAATCTTTATTCAGCAATATGTCAAATAAGTCAAATTTCTCCATCGAAATATTTCTTTCTCCCGTTTCTACGACATCCCTCAAATTCGTAGAAGTCTCGTATTACCGTGCAAGGGCAGAAAGATTTGTCACAGTGAGTATCTGCGAAATGTTCCACGATAGTATCGTGGCAAGGCAAAGAGACATCTCGAACGGCCAATTATCGTCGTCTCGGGATCCCGGTGGTAGTTGGGAGATATAGAAAAAGAAGGAGAGTGACTAATCGACCCGCTTAAGGAAATGGACGTCACTTGATGGTAGGAGAAGCGGAAGGGAAAAAAAATCTTAAACAATTATCGCGATACCCCAGCGTGGAGATCCCGCGAAGGTAGCGACCGAAAAAAGGGGTGAGGTGATAGAGGGGGTGAGCGGAACGAGGAGAAAAATTGCTTTAAACGAAAAAAAAAAAAAAAAAGTGTGGCAAGAGACCGCAGACTGGGGCTTAACATTGTCCCACTCCCTCTTCCCAGCTTTTTCCCCTTCATTCTCCCTCTCGTTCTCTCTCTCGCACGCACCATCCCTCCCCCGCACTCGATGCTTCTCTGTCATTCATCTATCCGTGCGTTTGGCCGCGCTCTCTCGCTCTTCTATTCTCTCGGCAAGGGTGAGCCACGGAGGGAAACACGATAGCTGTCTCTGTTGGTAATTTTTCAGCCCTCTCTTTGACTCTCCTCATTCCCACGTACCAGCGGCTGATGCTTCTCGCCTCACTCTACTGTCACCCTCCTCTCTTTCGAACAGTATTTCGCGGCTCCCGACGGCGCCCTCGTCTCTCATGCGTGTAATTTCTCAAGCATGCACAATCGCTTTTCTGTAGCCGGTTGCTAGTTGTTGCGGATAACAAGCGTCATGGTAGGTAGTCGACCTATTATCCAGAGTACCGCTGATCTCCGTCTATCTCCCGAAGGTACTCGGCGTGTCTATTGATAGACGAACGTGATTACAAAGGCGGTCAGATTAGATAGTTTGGAGCAGTGTTCCACGATGGGAGTTATATTGACCGGTTTTCAGGGGACGATGGAGGGACAGAGTATAAAGGGACTGATTGTACGGGGGTGCGAAGGTGGAAATGATAGTGGGTATGAATCGGAAGTCAACTATACGTGGATAGGACGTTAAGAGTAATGTCGGTGTTAATGATTACAGGAATTCTCGGCCGATTGTGTAAATAGTATCGAAGTTTGACAATGACGAATTCGTTCAGTTATTATGTATTAGGTGATACCATAGATAATGTCGGTTTAATTCGGAAAGGACGTAGGTGATGATATCAATTGAGCTGATAATATTTAACACTAGATCTACGGCCGCCGTCAAATTGACGGGATCCTACTTTTTTAAAAAATTTTCTCAAATTGATAGAGAAGCAGTACAGTAAATATTTCACGTGTATCTTATAATACACAAATTACTTAACTGGTCGTATTTTTTACCGCTTGATCAATCTTTTTTCAAAGTACTTATTTAATATATTTAATTATACCAGATTTCGCGGCCGTAGATCTAGTGTTAAGGAAGTATATGTTTACCGTTATTTTTTACAACCTGTCGTTATCTTGTTTGTAAATTCGCAAGGCCCTTTTCGTAAATGTCTTTGGGGTTTGACTGAAAACATTCGGTGATTATTAGACGAACATGGTCCATTTTGCTCCATACGCAGTTGAAAAGGGCGCCCATTTTTAATAGAATTGTGATTGGAAATGCAAAATGGATGTTTTATGGCAATGTTAAACAACGTGCTGAGCAACACAGTCCTCAAACGAAAGTAATTGTAATGAACCCAAAAGAATATTACCGATAATTATACGCAATAGAAAGGAACCATGTTATATTTTTTTTCGATGCAAATTATTTTTACGGTACGTGTTAGGAATTGGTTAATACGTTGAAGAATTATTAGTAATGGAGAAAATCTAATGTGACTCGTCCGCAAAGTGTAGGAGCAAAGAATGAGTGGTCAATTGAGGAGGGGTGAGATCAGCAACAGTGCCACGGATAGAGATTCTATGAATTGACCATGTTTTTCCGGTGTAGTAGCCCATATGTTTCCATCTAAAATTTATGCCTTGGACGACGGGATCTGACGACGGTAGATTTGAAATTTAATTTTGCTCCAAGGTCGACGGGGAATGCGTGTGCCCTAGCTTGTGTGGTACCTACACACAGGAATGTGTAGCTTTTTTGAGCTTGCATGGACTGTGGAATTTCGAATGGAAAGCTTGTGAAAAACTGTGGTTTTTATTAAACGATTCTTAAGGCAGAGTAATTGGAACATGAAAAGTAATTAATTTTTTGCGCGTAGCTCTTCATAAATAGATCGATACATATTTCCTATACAACTCATGTAGTTAACGAAGTTTTAATTTGCATTTTTAGGTCAGGTTTTTGGTTAAAATTCTTTGACTTTGGGATTTCAAATACCAATTGTTTTTGGTAAATGTATTCGTTCTATTTCCGTAAAAAACATTTCATGTGCTCAGCTCTTTTCTAAAATTTGTTTTATCCTAATATGTAGAGCTAACAAATTTTGTAATTTTCTTTTTAATTATACACAGCGTCTAATTGCATTTCACGAGGATAATATCACTTTTAGTTTGCGCATAATTTAGAAACATATACTGTACAATGCGGCGTCCTGCTGTACTGTATCGGGAAACAATGAGTGTGAAAATTAATTTACTCTGTATTCGTAACATTACATTAATAATAGCTAGTATGAATTTGCAAAAACTGACACTACGGTTTATTTTTCTCTATTGTTTTGAGACTTCAAGTCCGTTAAATTAACGGATTCCATAAATTTAACGATAAACACATTTATTGTCATGCTCACTCATAGTTGCAATATTAAATAATACCGAAAAATTTTACTTAGATATCTAAATGAATTTCCTGGCATTCGGCTTTTTATTTTACGTGATTTCTCCGGATTCAGGCGACGTTTTATTTGCATGGAGAGCATTCTATACGAGTGCATCACGTGCGCTCGTAGAAGAGTGTAAGAATATTTCAGAGTTAAATAGAGCAAGAGTTTAAGTATATATCAGCATTACCGAGTGTAAGAGTACGAGAATGTTTCAGAATTAAAGAGAATAAGAGTATCAGAATATTTCAGGCTTACATACAAATGCATGTTACCAGCTGAAGCATATGAAGTAGCGGTATAAATATTCACTGGATTCATTAACTCTTAATGGTTCCAACTTTTCCTCGCGGAGCTAGACTGTTTGGAATTAATACCTGTAAGATTCCCAAAACGGAGAATTACTCTTTTTTCTTGTATGGAATGCAATTCTAGCAGAACAATTTAATTGCACTTATGTATTTATACATAGTGTTTATATTATATAACCATGTACTGTATAGATTTAATATGGTAATTTATATTGATAATATTTCACGTGTAACTTCTCAGTTTATCTTACAATTGTTTAAACATGTAAAATGCATTACTCTGGAGTTTAATTATTCCTTATGATCGACACATGTTTTCACATTATCATTACAATTCATATTTTTTTAAAACATTTCAATCCGTAACCGAGTACAATTCCCATTCTTCTTCGGGATAAAATACTAATATCGGTGTTTCAATTCGACACAGACAGATTTCAACTGTTATGCAGGAAATATATGACGATACTTAATACAATTTCAGGTAACATTACCAAGCGATAAATTCTACCGTCGAATGTATCGAAGAATTTTAGATACATCAACTTGAAATATCGTTACGACGATTTATTTTTTCGTTCTTCAAATCTGTGAGATAAAATCCCGATAAATGGTAACAGAAATGAGGATTGTTGAAAATTCGCGCTATTGTTGAGAGATAAAAAAAATACCGGCATTGAGTCAATTGTATTTAAACTATCGAACAACGAAACGGCAGAGAACGAATGCCTGTATTTACGTATAAAAATTCCCAAATTCCCGTTTTCAATGGCAGCCCTTTATGCTCGGAATGGTACATCAGCGTGCGGATGAAACGATCGCCAGTTTTCGATGCACAATGCGCGATTTCATTTGAATATATCGGCTAACAATGCTTTTATAAATTGAAAATGAAGTTACATAATTAATGATTCGCACTACATTGCCATTAACGCTAGTAATGTGTGGAATTACGTAATTACCAATTCATATGGCAGATGAATGCTCAGGACAATGTAGTCCCGTAAGTCGTAAGTATAATACGCATTGCGCTGCATTTTGTCCAGTCGTAATGCATTTTCGTTGCAAACCGCGATTCGGATTGTCGGCTTTTCACCGATCGATTTTTATTTCTGAATTGATGGAATTTATACGCCATTATTACAGCCTACGCGCTCTAGATAGTCGATTGACTTATCGATCATTGGCATTACATTACTTTTTCTTGCTTACATTTTTATAATTTAGATTAATTATTTCCAAGTGTCATTTTATTTATTGGAGACGTCAGGTTAGAAAAGTTCGAAGCTGTTAGAATTTTATAATATGTATTGAGTTAAAACTTTAAGTCCTTGCAATACAAAACTGAACGTATCCAAAATTATCAAACGTTAAAGAAAACATAAGTCCAGAAAATTATTTGTGACTTATTTAACCCATTTCTTTTGTCACTGAATCCGCAATAACTCAGAATTAACTGCTAAAATAACAATCTATCCCTGATTTCTAACATAACGTATAACTTAACGCAATTTTAATAGTATAGAAATAATTTGATCGTTTCGTAACCGATAGATATTTTTAATTTAATAGTTCTTGGAAAACTTCAAAATTTCCTATTCCATTTATCGAGTTGCGAGTGTCACTCGTTATTGTACGGCAAAGGGTTAATCAGGATGAACGTATAGTGAGGGACCAGAAACAAGGCACTTGGGACAGAAGGGGTGATTGCTCTCGCACCGCCTATCCCCGCCATGTCGGTCCTGGAAACCTGAGATCGACGAATGGGAACAGAAAACAAAACACTTCTTTCGTCGTTCCCATGACGACCCAACGAATGTGGGAGTCTCTCGGCCAATAGCGCGTCAAAATCGAAAATGCTTGAGGGAGAGGGATGTCCCTATCCGTCGGGCGAATCAGAGCAAATTACCATTCAAGTGCCTTGTTTCTTGTCCCTCACTATAGTATTGTATCGTTAGGGCTTTCTTCGTCTGTCGAATCCTTAATGCCCAGAACTTGTCGTTTGTCGTGCAATGTCATGAGATCTCAAGGTTTTTAACGCGAAAACTGTTCTTCTGCACTCGTTATCTCTTTGAATCCTTTGCACTTTCTCGATTGCGGAGTGTATTTATAATATTTACATAGCACACTTTACATTATTTACATTACATACACTCGCACATCATTCGCATTCTCGCCATCAGCTGTTTGCCATGGTGATCACCGATTGATCGCTCCCAAGTCATCGACCTCCTTTAAAACAATTGCGAACCCTGTTAATAGAGCCTTCCAAAGGCTTCTATATACTCATGGCAAACAAGTAATGCGGTACATTACATAAAAATCCATTCACCCCACACTGTTTGTTCGTTAACAACTGCGTAAATCGACGTATTCTATCATTTTACATGGCACGATATTTGTAATCCTCTCGACTATCCACCCAGTTTTAGAAATTTCCCTAAATGTTTCAATAAAAGGCAAATAATTTTTTATTCAACATTCCATTTTTACTATTATTTCGGCCTAAATCTGTTTCGTCTGCCTTGTTTCAATCGTACCGTTCATAATCGAATCACTTTCAATGCAAATAATTCACTGCTCTGTCGAGGAACTTTCACGTAGAAAATAAACGACCATTGAAAAAGTGCAATGGATGACAATAATAGGAAACGTTGATTTGTCGATTAAACGAAGCTCAATAACGACATACACGCCGATAACTCGACTTCGATCCATTCTCCATACAGCCATGGAAACGTAGATGGCCATGTACATGTTCAGCACGTTTACGAACAGAACCGACATTGGAAATTGCATTAAACAGCGAGGTACGTATTGCATCGTGGATACCAGTATGCGGGTACAAACAACAATTAGGCATTCCAATAATAATTATCGTCGAACGCGACATCAATATGAATTCGAAGTCGGCACGCCGTTCTCGAATTAATGTGTCTGACGGCGAGTTAACCACTGCACGAGGGAAACAGTCGGACACGTTGTCTCGATTGAACTTCGTTGCGGACTGTCGATGTGCCAGATCGGATTTTCGAGTTCACCCTGAAATCATTCACGGCAAATGTCGCACGATGGTTGCGTGATGGCTTTAGGAACGAACGGTAGATGGGATAGGTGCGAAATGCGATCATCATTTGGGCATAAGAGGTCTTTGCGCGATTCGCGAAATGTCTAAATACGAAAAACAGTTTTCGGCATGTAGGATTTTTGGGTCTCTTTATTTTTAGGCTGGTTTGTTTGCAGTTAGATTTTTATTCTCACTGGATTAAAATAAAACATAAAACGTTTGTATTTAATGTTGAATATAAACTATAAGCTGTAGCTCTATTGTTTCTTTGGAAAATTCTGCATCTATGTATCTATCAATATGATAGTTTCTCATCCCTACTCTCATTTTTCGAGGGTGAGGAAGAGTTCCATTTCCCGTTGGCCAGATGACAGTCGTAAAGTCTTTAAAATATAATGAAGTTGAAAGTTGTATGTATTTGTATAAACTATCAAATTTAATTTTACATCTTTCGCACGATTCTAAGCAATAGAAAGACATTGTTTCTCGAAACAATAAATATTACATCTAATAAGAGGATTAGGATAATTGCCAGTTTTCTCGTAAAATTGTTCAAATATACAGCGATGTAAATCATTCGATTACTCAACGCCCATCTTAGAGAATGTAAACGATTAACTGTATCAACTTATTTCACTTTATTCCTTCTAATTCAAGATAGTTGTGGAAATATAACGTATTAATTTTGATGATTTCATTGAAAAGTTGAACTTTAATCGTGATTAAAAGATTGTTCAGATCTATTTACAATGTTATTTGCAATCGAATCAATTTACGTTAATGAGAACGTTTAACAAAAAAATTAATATCATTTAACGAATATTCTCTAGCTGTTCGCAAGCTTACTGCTATTTTCCCAGTAGCTAACGTGTCATGTATTCTCGCAATTGTGAAAAACGTACAATTTTGAGTGTTTCACGAAAATTGAAACAAATAATGGTTTTTTTGCCGATCGTTTTGTTCAATTCACGAGTTACACACTCGGACGCTGTACGCACTGATACCGTAACGATCGTTGGACATGATACGAGCACGAACCATGGTAAATTATTTCGGGTAGATAGCCACTAGTGTACGTGTCGTCACACGTAATCTCATGCACCAAAAAATCGAAACAAACCGTTGCTAATTGAAAGGAATTTGTAAAGAGCCAGTACAAAGTACCCAAATAAAATACTTTACGTTTATGCAGAACAGCGACAATGTCGTTACAGCAAAGTCAAAAATTTGCATACCATTCAACTGTTGACACTACGTCCTAATTATTGTTACTCCGAAAAATAGAATGCAATTGGAATTTTTTAAATTTTAGTATTATCTCGAAAACTGAATCAAGTATAGATTGAAAAGTCAAACAAGAAGTCAAACTTTTTTGGTTCATTTGATATGCAGTATGCTTGGGCGAGAGGTAAAGAACTATCAGATGTTGTAATCTCGAGTCAGTCGTAGACGAGCACTTGAAGATAGGCATTATTCCTTTTTTTACATTCTACATTCAGTACCTTTATTTAATTGCTACATAAATCGTTCAGCAGTGTAAATATTTCATTCCCTCATAACGATCGCAAATAGGTGTATAAATATAATCAAGATTCGATGCATTCGCTAACAATGCCACATTGTCGTCCAACGATTATATAGATTCCCATTAACACTAGATTTACGAAAGCCGTCAAATTGACGGGTCAGTGCTTGTCTTATAAACATTTCTCAAATTTACAGAGACGCTGCGCAGTAGATATTTAACGTGTATTTTATAATACAATAATGACTCAACAAATTACCATCCTTGCTGCTTGATCCCCCTTTTCTCAAACTCCTTATCTAATATATTGCAATTTAACAGATTTCTCGCCCGTAAATCTAGCGTTAAAGATATCATGCCAGGATATATCGTTATTTGTTAACCGACAAATAACCACATTACGTATCTGGAAAGCAATATCAATACGGTGGGTGTCTATCCCTGAGCATCGGAAATCTTTCATTTAATCGTGAAGAATCGATGGAAAATTGGTGGTACCATGATAGATGGTCGGAAGCCATTGAAGTTCTCGAGGAAGGTGCGACGTACTCTTCAGTTCGGCATACCGGGTTTTTTAATCTCGGATCAAAAATGGCAAGGCAGACGATCTCGCGACGGTCTGAATGGACATTCTCCGGCTGGGTGGTTGGAAACGCGAGATAAGACGGAAGGCTGAAGAGAGAGGAAAAGGATCCGCGGGCTTAGGTCTTTTAATGGAGAGCCAGCCAGCCCTCTTATAAATCGATACGTCACTTAATATCCGGCGATCCGAGTCGAACTCAATCGTCCGTCACGGACGCACTGACTGGAACGATCGATCATTTTTTATGAGAAACCAGAGAGACAGGATATATCTCGCGGCGCGGCGACAAATCCACCGGTTCCTCTCTCTTCCATCGCCTTTCTTACACTCTTTCCTTTCTGTTCATGCGAACCTCTGATCCGCAAAAGACCCCATAACTCGCAGCCTGCCACTGATCTTTTCGACGTGACCATCGATATTATCCCGGATATTTGGGGAAAGGTGATATTATATCGCTCCTTCATATCTTTCATTTTCCTTGAATCGTTCTACCGAGGTAAAGTTATGCTGCTTGTAAAAAGGTAAAGTTATCTACCTTCCAGTAATTCCAGTAGGAAAGCCGACAGCGAGAATCTAGGCGAGTGGTAGAGTCGGCCAAAACTTTCTTGGCACCTCAAAGATAATGTGCTCTGATTCGCCCGACGGATAGGGACATCCCTCTCCCTCACGCATTTTCGATTTTGACGCGCTATTGGTGGAGATAACCGCACATTCGTCGCGTCCTCATGTGAACGACGAAAGTAGTGTTTTATGATTGGTTGTCATTCGTCGATCTGAGGTTTCCAGGACCGACGTGGTGGGGATAGCGATGCAAGAGCAATCTCCCCTTCCGTCTGAGGTGCCAAGATGCTGTAGTTTTACATTAGGTGTTCGGGTAGCGTGATAAGCGGTTAAATCTTCGGTCTATATATTAATATTTTCATTTTGTCGTAAAGAAACATGTTTATTAAAGAATTCATATATAGGCATTTAGGCAGACAATGTAACTCTGCCTGAGAGAAACGTTGGAAAATTAAACTGCAAAATATAGAAGTAGGTAAGACAGAAAAAGAGCTCTTTCGTGATTTCAGTGTTCAGAGGTAGATTCGCTTTTCAAACTATGTTTCAAGTGGTATAGGGTTCCGAAAATGAAGGTAAATGTGTACATTCACTTTAAAGTGAAAGCACAGGAAGGACGCAAACAGAAAACTATGCTACAAGTTTGAATATAATAAATATATGACATAAGTACCTAATTGTATTTAGGGTACACGTATAAATACACCGGTTCCAAAAGGATAGTTTCGCCATCTGAAATTTCAAATAATTTTTAGTCTATAGAATATTTTAATGCCCCACAATAAAATTTGTGTTATGTTTAAATACTTTGATAATAACGAATTTTTATTTTGTTCGATATACGTGGCATCATTTTGTGTTTTTCATTGTAATTCTTCATTTACATAGTGCCATTATTATTTTGTTGCTTCTTTATCTATTTATTTAATTCGTGAAAATATACAAAGATATTGTATTCACGAGATAACCATACATATAATTTCAAAATCACTTTCATTTCGTCCAAAATTAAATAAACTCCTTTCAAATAAATCTCTAGAATAAATAACAAATGGTAAAACAGTGTCCAACGGAGCGCCAAAAATGTCTGAATTTAAAGAGTGCTTAACGATATATTTGTCAGAAAAATTTGTCGAAAGTTCATTGCAACTAGGAAAGTTCATTCAGAGATATTCAATCATTCGTGAGCCGGCGAGTTCGTTTGATCGCAACTCACGTACATGAAGTAATTTGTTCCGATTAAACCAACCGGCAGAAGCAACGGGGGAAAGCCTGTGTAGTTGCAGTTGCACTTTCTAAGGGAGCTACTGGAATTCCCACTATCGTTCACTCAACATGCAGATCGAGGAAATGGTAGAAATTTGTTGTATACTGCTTTTTCTTGCAACAATGCGGTCTACAAAACACGTTGATGTAAGGCTGACCAGAATATGCAAAAGTGAAGTGCACGAAACGAATATTTCTTCTTTTTTTTTTAAGTAGTAGAAGATAATGGAGTAACTATCTGTAGCAATATAATAATTATTCGGCTTGATACTCAATAAGAAAGATGTTATATTGCATTATTTAGTTCAAAGGTACAAACTCCTTTTTTAATTAGACAAAACGAGGTTGAAGATTAACTCTTTGCGGGCGGAGACTTTTTTGAATATTGAGAAATAATCATTTGTTTGGCGTTAAAAAACTACCTTTTTATCAGAAAGTCAGAGTGTTGATGTATAGAAGCTATAAATTACTATTTGTGTAATCATACTTCAGCAGTTATATTTCAATTTTTCAACTCTAACCTTATATACATACATCGATAAACTATAATCAGATTTTTCCTCAGGCCGCATATATGCGTCTGTCGTCCTCAAATGGTTAATAGAACTTTGCCACCTACCATTGTATATGTTATAAGAAGATTTTTCACGGTCAAAAATGTGATACTAGAAATAGTTATATCGCTACGTAGAAAAAAGAACAGTGATGTTGATATAACTATTTTCAGTATCTAAGTTATAATATTTATCAGTCTCGTACAATACTTTTAAAAAAACATAGTTTATAGTCTCATATCGCTGACATAATTATTTGACTCCCGGCTTGCGAATTTCTATGTTTCAACTAATTTTCAATATAGCAATGGTAAAAATTTGTACAATTTGTTCTAAAAGGATCTCCGAACATAATTTCAGGTACGAGAGAGAACCTCACAGGCTGATTAAACCCCAGCACTCTAAATTTCTAAGACACCATAATTACACGAATCAAAAGACCCAATCCCCTCTATCGAAATCCTCAAAGGATACTCCGAATAGGAACAGTCTCAAATTTAGATGCCAAAATACAATGACACCGCAATCGCGCTACAGTTTCAGAACTGTGTCGAAGTTTCTTGGTACAGGTGAAGCTCCCTTTATAGGCTCTCGACCTTTTCGCGGTAATCTTAGACCGTCTCCAGTCGAAGAGCACACATTTGCTTAACCCCCTCGTCTTAGTCTTCTTGGATCACTCCGAGTAAGTCCTCGCGAGTCTCCTAGGAACTCTCGGGTGCATTCAGTGCTACCTCTCGCCTCTAGGAGAACCAGATGTTATGGTCGAAATCACTTTTCCCCTTCCCTTCCGGTCTTCGTGGCCCACCCCCGTCTCGCAGCCCTCTATTTCACTGCCTTCGCGATCCCGAGCTTCGATTACACCTACCCCGGCTACCAAACGAGTTCGACTTCTACGAGGCGACCCTTGGGAGTTTACGTGCCTTTAGTGATAACCGAAATACCACCGCAATAATCCTTCCTTCCGATTTATCCTCTTCCGCACGCGTCTACACGTACGATCCCGAGAGTCCGGCCATTATGACTCCTTGGCGCACATTGATGCACGATTGCCCGTGTTGCAATTCAATGAGGCTTATGCCAGCTTGTTTACTTCATCTTACGGAACGACGGAGATGCATCTTCGTTGAGTTTACAGGTCAAACTGCGCATTTCTATGACGTTGTTTGCAAGAGGTATATGTATTTGAAAGGTTTGTGGGGTGAATGGAATTAACGCACGGTTCTGTTCCGAGAAAAACGCCCAGAAAATTCATTTTTTAAGAGCAGAGAATACGTTTACTTGCGAAATGAGAACAATGATTCTCGGAAAAACATTGAAACTCAAAATGCCCCAATTTTTGTGGATATTATCCTATTTATGTTAAAGGCAGGCTGACATCAAGAATTCTAATAGCAGAAGGCGCTAGAGCATACGCTTTTCTTGGGGAAACCATATCTGAAATTTGTAACACGCGTTTTGTTTTCGGCTGAGAAATTAAAATAGCTCCGCAAGACAATACAAGGTCCTGCCAGTGATTCTCAGCGCAGCATTATAATGTAGCTTGCTTTACAAATACATTTATTGTTTATGACCTAGTTTCTGACAATAACGCTACATCAAGCAAAGTATTATATTTGAAAAATTTCATCATATAAATAAACAATATTATTTAATTGCATTTACAATTTTAAGATTAATGCTAGGAGCAGCGGGAGCAATTATTTCCACCTCACTGGCCAAGAAGTACGACGACTGCTGCGTGTTGCCAAAATATACGGTCTCGGCGACCGTAACCTACAGGTGTTCGTCCTCTAACAATAACGAATCGTTTCGATGCTCGCCTCGCTATCAGTGTGCCCTCGACCTCCGACGAGTAACTAGTGCTTCGTGATCGGGTTCATTCATTTTAACTTATTAGTGCGTGTACAATACTTTCAGAGGTGAGATTGCTAATCACCAAATACCTCTCTGTTTGTGGGCTACTTGGTATAGTGAGGGACCAGAAAGAAAGCACTTGAGACGGAAGGGGAGATTGCTCCTGCACCGCCTATCCCCGCCATGTCGGTCCTGGAAACCTGAGATCGACGAATGACAACCGAAAATAAAACACTCCTTTCGTCGTTCACATGATGACGCAATGAATGTGCGGGTTTCTCGGCCAATAGCGCGTCAAAACCGAAAATGCGTGAGGGAGAGGGATCTCCCTATTCATCGGGCGAGTCAGAGCAAATTACCACTCAAGTGCCTTGTTTCTGGTCCCTCAGTATAGTTCATCTGTGCAGTGGTATCAACCCTTAGTCACCGGTCGCACATCTATTCGCAGCCACTAGAGTAAAGAATCAACATATGTTTCTGAGGTATATTTAATTCTTACTAAGATTTTACTAGTATTGTTTTAAGTGTGATTGCACATTTTCTTTTTAATTACATACAACCGCAAAGGATTAATTTAAAAATACTAGGAGAGAAATAAAGTATTTCTTTAGGCACAAAAACTTTAATATATAATTTTAATAGTATTTTTTGCTGGATTCGGATATGTAATGCGTTTGTTTCCATCATGTAGGGTTTTTTTGTGATAATCGCTTTGATATGTAATAAGTCGTTTAATCTTGAACGTGAGAATGCAGTTAAATAATATAGCTTATTTATAAGATGAAATTTTACAAATATACTTCATTGTTTAATGTAGTATTATTGCCATAAAATAACTGATAAACAATAAATGTACTTGTAATGCAAGCTACATATCATAATGCTAGCGGGGGTGAAAAGGCTGAGCTGAGAATCACTGGCAGTACTGTGTGCTTTTCGGAACTATTTTAATTTCTCGACCGAAAACAGAACTTGTATTGCAACTTTCAATTATGATTTCCTCAAGAAAAATCTCTGCTCTGTCGCCTCCTTTTATTAGAATTCCTCCTGGGCGTCTAGTTTTTAAAATAAATAGGAAAATATCCACAAAAGTTGGGGTACCTTGGGCATTATTTTCCCTTTATGCACTGTTTAAGTATGTTTAATTAATAAATAATAAAATAAATAAGTAATCTGTTATATTCCGGAGGAATTTGTAGAATAATCTACGTACAAAATAAGTTAAATAACTTTTACGATTAGAATGCAAAAGAATCTGAAAGTTGTAAATTCGCATTGTTTCCAAAACTGATTTTCTCGAAAATGGGGTCTGATGGAGACAAACGGACTTCATATTTGTGTTCAGCACCGAAAAATCTAAAGAATCAGCAAAAACATTCTTTGGGCAAAAAAAAGTTCAATTTTGTAGACCAGCGTATTTGGCCGTTGGTACGGAAATGTTATCCGAACATAGGGAGCAATTGTCGTTACATTACTGTCAATATTTTTTCGGGAATTATTGTTCTCATTTCACAAGTAAACTTATTCTCTGCTCTTAAGCGGCGCATTCGCTTGCTAATGGTAGTCATTGGCGTTTCGGTAAACTTGGCAAACTACTGGCGCATTTTCAAACCCGGCAAACTTTATCGTTCGAGCAACCGAATGTTGTTTTGTGTTCACATTCTTGGAAAAAAAGTGTCTCAATGATTGAAATTGATTACGAGTATAAGTAATTGTTCATCTAGTAATACAAACAGTAATGACGATTATCGAGTAAAAAAGATATTTCGCCATTACTACATTTTGTAATTATTGCGTTTATACATTTCGCAAACATTGTTATATAAGAAAGATGTTTGCTACATTAACGATAATTAATTTGACAAATCAATGTCTGTGGGTTTTTACGACCTTAAAAATCTTTCTTTCTTTCTTTCAACTTTGTGAAATGTCAACTTCATTCTCAGATATCGCACACCTTCGTGGTTTGTTATTGCGAGATTAATCATAAAATTCGATAATAATATGTTCTGTAAATTATTAAAGAAGTGCCACGTTTCTTCGAGAGGATCGAACAAGTTACATGCAATTAAGTTTCACGTCCTTACAAGCACCACATCCTGAAAGAATCCGCTTTCCTCTAAACTGTTACACGATGATACACATGTAAACGTACACCTGGAAGGAGCGGGCGAGGAACGCGACTGAGAAATTTGCTTTTTATCGAAGGAAGCACTCAGTTCAGTGCGCCATTTTCGCGAGAAAACAAAGGGGAAATGGGACGAAGGACTAAGGACGATAGTCTTACAACGTGCTCGTAAAAGTCGTACTCACGTCGGAAGCACTTTCCTACTCTAGACAGATATATCGCCTACATGCTCAACCTTAATGGCGGTTACTTATTCACATGGCCGAAAGAGCGTTACTTTTACGAGGTAATAAATAATTAGTTGACGCAACGAACTCAGCCTGTCGACACAATGAGACTACAATATGTTTCTGCACTGACAATGAGTGCTCCACTTGACAAAAGGTTTCCGCGAGTCGAATTAGAGCATCTTTGATTTCGATGCGCAAACAGACATTGTTATAATGTATTCGAGTAATTTCCAGGTGCTCGATGTACTCGTGCGTTCTTGTTTTCTCAAGAATGGAGTTGCAATTACGTTCGCTTAATGCATGGATGGTTTTTGAGGTATTTGTGATGTATGAGGGGGGAATTGAAACTTTGGACAGGTGGAGTGGTTTCATTTATTATAATATTTGGTGCAAGACGTGTCAGTTTTGATGCATGTGGTAGAAAATTTAAAGATAATGTAGTTACGTTTAAAAAAGAAGTGTTAGAATAGAATTGAAAGAAGCATTGGATAATGCCTGCGAAGTTATAAGAAAGACTGTGGTGGTTCGACACAATCTTCCATAATTTCTATATAGGGGGACATTATCTTTTTGTATGTACATAGAGAACTTTCGAATGATTAGGCCAATGATTTTTACTTATTTATGGCAAATTTAGAAGTCCAAATTGTGCAAAGTGCATACGATATAAAAAGATGAATGAAATATCCAAAATCTGGCTGTCGTTATATTGTAACATTCATTTCTACCCAAGTCCCATTTTCTGATCTGTATTTATAAAATTAGAATTTCCATAAGCATCTGCAGACGATTTACCACAGGTCATTCACCCTAGGATTTCATGTAGACCACTGTCTTTCCATATTTCATCCTAACATCGCATCGAAGCTAGATTCACCAAAACCATAGAAATAACTAATTCATTTTAATTTAAATACGTAACAACAACTAACGTCACAAATAGCCCAGACTTTTCACCAATACCATTGCCAACTATAAATAAATCTTGAAACAGTAATGGAAATGCGAACAAAACCGCACAATTTAAGCTAGTAGAGGCTTCTCGAAAATAATACCATTGGTCCACAATTCCACATAAACATACACAAAAAAATATCTCCTGCAACAGCATGGGTACAGTTGCATTTCCAATAGACGCCAGAATTTCAAACGTACAAAATCACGCTCTAAAAAGCAAATATTGAGGTATTCGGCAAATTCTGTGGAAGTTCGGTCAATATCTACCGCGAATGTTCATTGTCTTTTATTCCCACGTTAAACTGTTAACGTCTAATAGCTAAATAAACTTCCCGCGCGAACCCTTCTACGTTGGGAGGAACTTTATCGTTAGAAATTAGCTTGCAGTGCGGGAGCAATTGTCGGATGTCGTAGCAGGATGCGTATAGACGCATTAATGGAAAAGTCGAGCGGTAGGAGGACGATTTACCTTTATGCCCGCTCGCCACACGTATTTCAGAGCTATTAGAGTTCGACTGCAAGCGAATCGATACTTCGCTGCATTCCGCAGCGAATTCCAAAAGCAACCGAACCGCAGGCTTGCACTTGGAGGACTCATCGCCATTGCTCTTCGTTGTCCTGATATCTCGTGTCTCTCGTTTTCTGCAAGGCGTGACGATGCAAGGCGATAATCCGTAATTAGTGGCGGCAAGGGGAGAATGCTCGTATCCTGTTGATACGAAACGTTCTGATGATAATTCCGCCGGAAATTCTCATCGTTAGTCGCGCACGTCGCAATTTGTATACTTGTCAGAACTTTCCGTGTGTAGAGCACAAAGTGACGCGGTGCGACGCATTAACATAGATTGCGGGAGAAAAGTAATTATAAATAATTTTACACACATTCCGTGGCATGCGTTTAACTCCTCCGAGGGGAAAAATCTCTGTTTGAATTTTCGGTGACGCCGTTTCGACGTGGCACGAGGCTTTTTTCGACTTTTGCGCTTGTCCGCGCGAGTACGTTAATTATGCACGTTTCCTCGCGATGTCGGTTGAATAAATTGTTTGTCATTTACTTATGATTATTGCGTTTTACCTTAATTGTTTGTATTTGAAATTAAGTGGAACGTTTCATCGTCGCTGTTTTTTCTCGTCGACGCGAAGGAATGATTTTCAACTTGCTGTTTTTAAAAAACCATTTGTGAGTTGAACCCCATTGTTGCTACTATCGAATAAGAAAAATTAACAATTTAATTAGATGTTATCATTAAATTATATTATTTCGATAGTGACTGTTTTTAATAGGTAAAGTAAATATATAATTATGTGTCAAAGTATATCTTATAATTGAAAGATTATTTTTTGAGATATTGCTACGTTTGATGTTACATCCTAATTGATTGGTATCACCAATGATAATACTGTCCTATATAGGTGCTGTTTATTTTGAAAACGGCATCAGCCACTTTCTTTTGAAATCGAGATATTTAATGGTTTGCGCTAACGTGGTTTCCAGAAGATTTACTTGCACTTGTTATTTTGGATACTTATATTCTTTTCAGTATAAATAATTTTGTTTATTCATTGAAGTATCACCATTTTTCATTAGGGTAAATTGACTTACACCACTTTCAAAATAAACAGCTCATATAATACATATTTCACTGAAAAAAAAACCTTAAATGTAAGAAGAAAAAGGTTTAAACTCAATTTGAAATATCCATTTCATCGTTGAGAAGTTCTCTCCACTCAAGCTGGAATCTGTATCGGTGAAATATTAAAATAATCATTGTTAAATAGTATTAATCGGTCAAATAAAAACACAAAGAATAATTAATTGCAAAAGCTAATGCAGTGCAACAATAATACAAGTGAAATTAAACTAAATGCCGACTATATTCGAGTGATAATACGAGAAACACGTATAAAAAAATGTTGCAGCGCATACCAAGGATTAACGTGAACGAAACTACACAATAACCGGGAAACCGCAATAAGCCGCAACAAAAGCGACAAATTACTCGTTGGCCGGGATCGTTAACTGAAGTCGCGACAATTTTAAATCCCTTCCATAAAAATAAGACCACCCTCGCGAGCACGCCGGAAGTCGCACTTTCCTTGCCGTTCAAGATTTTCTCTCCTCATAAGGCGCTCGGAACGTGTGCCAAAGAGTGTGCAGCGTAAAACGACAGGGGTGAAAATTGCGCGTCAAGCAGAGCGCTCGGTAATTATTACTTTCATTTTTGCCGGAGGTAAACTGCGCCGTTGAAACGGAGGAGAAAGGAAGAAAGGTGGCGGAGAACACGAGGAAATCGCGTCTGTTACTTATAAACACACACATAGCTTCATCTATATGTATACACGCCTGCCTCGTCGTTATGGAATCCCATAATCGCCGGTCTATTCTCGAGGGCTCCTTATCCCAAGCTCCACGACGGCTCTAATGTTTTTGGCGTAACAACGAAGAGTGGTCTGCCCCGTGGTATATTCTATTCCTCGACCTTTACCGGTAATCGTATTAACCCGCGAGAGGCAGAATTAATTTTATTCCAAAGCCACATTCTCTGGGAAAGTGTGTTAAAGGGTTATAAAGGACAAACGTTATATGGAATTCTGCTGTTCTAACGCTATGATAATTGAATATTTCGAATCTTCAGAAGCCTCTGGATACTTTGAATAAGCGAGATTTTCTTTGGAATTTGGATATTAGGGTGTATTTACTTCTATCAATGATTTATTGCATCCTGCTTCGTAAAATTTGCTACGTAGTTGTCTTTACGACGAAAGGTAGAACTGAATGTGTTTCAGGTAACTTTAGAAATAGTTTCAGAGTAACTTAATGTGTGGAAGAAAGAATTTAAGGTAACGAGGAAAAACAAGTTATTTTGTCTATGTTGGTGGCATGGTGTTAATTAACTCGTAAATTTATAGGATTTGTTGAATATTTCCGAGTGAGTCAAAGTTCCGAATAATTATTAAAAGGGAAATGTAAAGTAACGTTTATTTACATAATATAAAATAAAAGTGAGTTCTTAGTTTTTTGTAATAATACTTTGTATTATTATTCAACGATCTACGCATCTGATAAAATCCTATTTGCACATATAAATGATGCTGTTGAAGCAACTCGGCTTTAAATGCGAGAAAATTCAAGCAACTTCCTTTCAATGTTTAAATCTTTTGTTTTTCAGTGGTCGTCCTTTTTCTGCAGTTGTAGCGGAATTCGAGATCTATGTGATTCACGATTTATAAAAGAGCACGAAAGCTCGCGTGGTGGAACTACCGTACAATTTGTGTTGAATAATTGAGAACGAGGGAACGTGGAAGTTCGTCGTAGCCTTTGTTCAATTAACCCCTTCAGTTCAGACACGAAGAAGGTGCGATTAGACGATTGATTTTTTCTATCACAGTTAATTTTTTATTATATTTAGCTGCTTCAAATTATACAGAGTTACTAATATTCTGCAGTTTTGTAAATTCTCTTCGGTTAATTGTATTAAATGCAACATTTTGTAGTGGCGTTCCTATTTAAAAATTACAATCTTTGAACAGAGATCGGTGATGATCGCACAGAACAAGGACACAATATTTAATTGCGATTGGTGTTTCTAATTTCAGTTATTACATAGAACATGAAAAGATAAAGACTAAAGGGACGAAGAAAGCCCTTGTAATACGGAATTTTAGATAGGACTATCCCTCGGATGTACGGAAATCTGCGAGGTCAATGGGTGCAATGTATTATTCCCTAGAGATTCGATAGGTGCAGGTATAGTTGCAATTAACAGAATTAAATTTCCTGGAATTAAATACGACCAGCCGATTTCTGTGTTAATTCGAAGTGCTTTCTCGGCAAAAAGTTCTGGGACGTTGGAAACTGGAACTGATATTATTGATTCAGAACAGATTTTTAATTATTTATAGAAGTTGAAGGTCGATGTAAGAAAATTCAGACGTCTGAATATAGACAAAACAATGTAAATGAGAATCTCGGAAATAGAATAAATAAACGTCTCAAATATTTTCCCGGCTTCATTAGCATAGATAGTATGATGAATAAAATGTTCAATGAAATAAAATATTGCAAACAAACATGTCCCTTCCGAAAAATGTCGGCTGAATTTTGTATAGTTCGCCGAACCAAATTAACTCAGGCATCAAAGAAATTTCGGCCATAGGAAATATTTTAATTAATATTTACCATTGGTCAATTTCGAATTCATATTCATGTATTCATGTGTATTCATAAATGAAGCCAAAATTAAATCTTGCACGTATTCAATTTAGTTCAAGGAAAAATTTCGTATTCTTATAACCGAATTAACTCGGTTGTGTGTTTTATGGTATTAATACTAATTCGCAGTTATTTAAATATGACGTGTATTACTTACATTGATACGTTTCTCGCATCTAACAGAAAATATTCAACTTATCTATCTTCTTTGTGATCGTACTTAGCAACTTCAGGCAGTAAAGCGATGCAAAATAAGGTGGTGTTACCATTTCGCGACACATTTCCGCTTTGTCGTATTTTCGGCTTTCCGGATCATAGGATATACGAACTCGATTACACGATAACCCAGAACTTTCAAATCCAAGTAATCCGAGCATCCGAATACTCGAATATCCCAAGCACATATGTAGTATCGGGAATTTTTAACGTGTAATGTATGCTTATTGTTAGTATAGGACGTAGAGATGTAAGGACGAAGGACTTTACGTTTACAACTTTATTAATTCCGGTACGAACTGACGATGTGACGCACGGCGACGGGTAGGCGGAAGGACGAGAACGGTCGTCCTGGGGGAAAACGGTACACAATGGAGAGAGCAAGTGGCTGCCAGGCCCGGGAATTTCCCGGGGGTAAGGCCCAGAGGTCAAAGTGCACGCGCATTGGGGCGAGCGTGTTGTTTTTCCTCGAGTGACAGTGACAGACAAGAAAGACAAAGACGAACGAACGGAACTATATATACTGAGGGACCAGAAACAAGGCACTCGAGGGGTAATTTGCTCTGATTCGCCCGATGGATAGGGACATCCCTCTCCCTCCCGCATTTTTGATTTTGACGCGCTATTGGCAAGAGAGACCCGAGCATTCGTGCATCGTCATGTGAAAGACGAAAGGAGTGTTTTATTTTCGGTTGTCATTTGTCGATCTCAGGTTTCCAGGACCGACATGGCGGGGATAGGCGGTCGGAGAGCAATCTCCCCTTCCGTCTCAAGTGCCTTGTTTCTGGTCCCTCACTTTAGATACGACGAACGACACGAAGAGAGACTTTTTGAACGATTACGGAGACGAACGGACAAACGGAGACACGGAGTAGAAGCATTACGGGGAACGAAACGACACGACGATGAATATTTTTAAGTTTAAAAGATAAAAGCGATTCGGGAATTATCGATTTAGCCAATTGATCAATATAATCTCACATTTATAACTGTACATCTACGCAAATGTAACAGCACTAGTTAAAACTAAAGGTAATAACTGCGTTCCATTATCGAAAAATATAATTCGCTAGATCAAGTCATTTTAATTCCTACATTCCGTTACCAGTTGATAAATAAACGTGTTATTAAATTATTGCAAACTGCTAAAAAGAGAAATATATAGAAATCTTGACAGGGTACAGTAGTTCTCAAGTGAAATAACAAAAGTTATAATAAATATAAATAAAAATATTAATTCCGAAGTTCTAAAGATTATTTCGTTTGAACTAATGTGAGTGGGATGCTCGTTACGAGTATTAAAGGACGTCCAGAGGATCCACAAAGGATAATCTGTCCCGGTTCCATTTCATACACGGGTTTTGTAATCTTCAAAAATCGAATACGTAGAGAAACGTGGAGATAATGAAGCACACACAACATAGACAGGAACATCTGAAAATAATGATATTCTTTACAAACAGACATTTTTATAAAAATGTAGGAACCCGTCGATTTCACGGCTTCCAATTAAACCCTCTTTAGAATTATCAGATATACCGCAGACTTTAACATCCACATTCTTGAACACCGAACTGAAATTTCACATTAATAACATTCGTGCCACGGAATGTAACGTCCATGAATTTGCAATCTACGATGATTGAACACGTCGAACGGCATGCATGAAAAGTTCGGAAGAAAGACCAGAGGGGGTGAATATATTCGTTGCGGCGTCGTAAACGTACGCGGACGAAAGGAGCCCCAAGAGTTCTCGTAAGACACTACTTCTCTCATCCGTGTACCAGCACCAGTTGGCGCATGCATCATCCCTGGCATTTTCCACCACGTTATTCCATTCCGGGGGTGTAATCCGCATTCTCCGTTTTACGTTGCAGAAATATCGGCGGAACGTGGCCAGCCTGGCTTCGCTGCCAAACTCTTTCGGACATCATGCCAGGCTTACGTAAACGTAACACTCTTCCAAACCACCGACGTAAATATGTTTATCGATTATATCGAGCCCACGTAACGCGGAAATTGCGTGCAATCTATCTTTCATTGGTTAACGCTTCATTGGCACGTCTGCATTGTGTCTAGCTTAATTTTATGAAAATGACAGCTTTTGAAGCGCTGAATTTTGGGTAAGAGGAAGATTGATATAGCGATTTTACTTATTTTAGTTCTCATGATCATGTTTGCCGATTGAAATGCAGTACAGTGAAGAGCGATAAGTATTTTAGAGAGGATTAACTCCAAGTATTATCGGCGATGTATATAATAAATATTATCGAAATTGAAAATTTACATTTATAAATGTTTCTCTGAAAGTGGATCAACTCGATAATGTCTGTTTTTCGTTATCACTAGATAAATGTTCCAGATATTATATCTCGCAGTGTAGCGAATAATTTATTTATTTATTTTCTTCTTAGCCTAATTTTAAAATTATGAGTTTCCCACTTTTTAACATCCTGTGTATATTTATCAACGTGATTGTTCGCAGTTTGAAGTATAAAATACTATTATATTTTTTATTTTAAGTAACCATTACTAAATTTTATCGTACGTCACATATTTTTCAAGTTACTCCGATCACCAAGCCCTACAATTCAAATTTCAATTCTACTTCCTGCAAGAGATAATCTCACCCCTTAACATCAAATTACAATACAAACAAAAAATGGATTTTTGTTATGCATGAATTAACTTAACTTTGCGCGAACTTTCATAATCATTCTAAAATCTCAATTCCTAAACTTATGCACTACGAAAGATATCACCTCCACAAGTGTCTTCCATTTTCCGCCGCAGTAGCCCGCTCTCTACAATAATGTTTAAAGTAACAACAAATCTACATTTCGAAAATAATACAAGGTTAAAGATATACAAAAAAAATCAACTCCATCGTCGGTGCAGCTGCATCACCGAGTAACACGTACCTCCATAGTCATGCATATAACGATAACCGAAACCATAGGTCCAAATAAAAATTAATAGTCCATTAATGCTTCTTCGGTACGTGTTTTCCTCTTTTTACCGCGAAACTTCCCAATACTTCTAACGAATCGCCGACGTCATCGATGCCCGAACCATTCATCTTCGGACGGCTACATCTCCTCGCCTTTTCTTCATCGTCCTTCTCCGCCTTCGCGATCAGCGTCGCTCCGCCAAGGGATGGGGAATGAAGGCGTGATAGATGGCATTAGAGTTATACAATCAACCGACCCTAGTACCTCCAACCAACTCCACGGGGTAGAACTGCCTGCCGACCCCGTTAATCGCCAAAGTCTAAACTGATATTGATACACAGGAGCGGCGAAAAATGTAATTAAACCACCGACATCACTTGCCATCCCCTCTCTCCCTCTTTTGCTTTTCGTATCTCTGCTTAGCTCCGTCCTGCTATCACCCATTTTCTCTCTTTCTCTATCTCCTCCTCTGTGGATCCTGTTGCTTTCTCATTCTTGCCAAGTCTGATCTTTATCCTCTTTATGGGGAACTTTTCAACCTAAACTGACGAATCCCGCGGCGTTGCAAAAATCCTGTCTACCTGTACGCTTGCTTTGGGTGATGAAAGTCTTAATAATGCTAACCCCGAGTCGTTAATACCTGGAGAATTAATACCTATCACGAGTGGTGTGTTGAGGTTGGGGATGGTTTTATCTCTTCTTATCTTGTGTTTATTACGTTTCTTCGGGTCGCTCAGTCGTATTAATTATACCGGTGGTATCTGATTATGAATGAAGATTTAAGTAGAAAAGGTGACCTGATTTAACATCTTTCGGGAAAAACAGGATCGCACAGTGGAAAGTCTCTCCTTTTAGGGACAGGTGTATCGTTGTTTCAGAGTTTTTGTCATTGTTTTTTTCAGCACTACAAGCTTTCATAGAACGAAAGATGAAGTTTAGTATATAAATGTTTTTCTTTTATGATAGCAGCAATTGTAAGTATTGGAAAATACGTGCTTTAATTAAATTTATAAAATAGTTATTATATCCAAAAATTGAAATTACTTTGGTATAATGTTAGTCAAAAATTAATACGTAAAAAAATATCTTGCAGATCTCGAACAACCGAAGGTTATTTTTGTTATTTTTGCCAAAAAAAAGATAAACATTTATTTTCGAGTCAGCGGTAATTGAAGTTAAATTAAAGCCAAATTGGAAAATGCTCATGTTTAAATCGTTAGTCTATTAATTCGAAACGTAAATCAGCAAAACCAGTAATTTTGTATCGTTACCGGGAAACAGCGGGTATTTTATTTCGCATAATTTGGAGTATATTTCCCCGTGAAAGCTGCAAATACTTCGTTTCCCGTTTTACGCGCTGATCCCCTGCATTGATTGGTTTCCGAAACGCCTATATTTAACTTCCTGGATTGAAAATGTGGGTATGCCTTTATAAATTTCCTAATTCAAAACATTAGGAAAATAAAGACAGAAATATAGCTTTTACCTCGATTTTTCTTCTTTTCCTTTGACAAACACTTATTTTTAACATGAATCATAATAGACTCTTTATTTTCTTCGATTTCAGGTGGAATGATTTGAAAAGGTAGCATTTACACTATGATAGTACATTCCATTAACAACCACTGAATCAGTTGTAGCTTATACGCGTTTCTAATTGACTTTAAGCAAACAATTTCAACAGATGTTACTCTTCGTACGATTCCAACAAGTATTTGGCACTCTTACCGGTGTAAATCCAAACAACTGGATCGAATTACACGTGCGTCCTGCAGTACATCGCCATAATAAACATCATTCATCCGTCAGAATTTCCATAGTAATAACACGTGAAAGCATGTCTGCATAAGCCGACGGAAGATTAATACCAATGCCGTTCATTCGCGTGGTGTACGATATATATGTACGCACGTTTGAAATGAGGGTGGTAATCAGTGAGAAAGCGCGAAGAATAGCGAAGAATATTTTGAGCCTTCGAAAAAAAAGCAGCTGGAAAATTCATTTAGCTGGCTGCATTTGAAACTGGCTGAATATCGACACGACTCCGTGTAACCCTGCCTTTATGTATTCTTAACCTATTTTGAAAACGTGCTGCAACGAAGGAAGATTTTTAATTTTCGCAAATATCAATTATCCCTTCTGCACGATGGTGTAATAAAGTTTGCTCCGGTGGAAGGTCAATATTCTATCGCTGACCTAATCGTTACGTCTTTGGCTTAACACTAGAACTACCGGCGTTAAATTTACTATATTTCAATATATTAAATAAGTACTTTGAGAAAAGAGGAATCAAGAGGCGGAAAAGTTGATCAATTCGGTCATTTTACGCTGGTAGTGAATAGCAGCGACTTGGTAATTAACCCTTTGAGGACTACTGACGCATATATGCGGTCTGAGAAAAAATCTGATTATAGTTTATCGAGGCATGTATACACGATTAGAATTGAAAATGGAAATATAACCGTTGAAATATGATTGTGCAAATAGTAATGTATAATTCGGATACATTAACACTCGAACTTACTGATAAAAAAGTAGTTTTTAATCGCCAAATAAATGATTATCTCTTAGCCCTCAAAAAAGTCTCCGTCCGCAAAGGGTTAAGTTTTGACTTGCATAGAACTCACAGGGTTTTTGACTATCTCGTGATCCTCGGATGACCGTTAAGAATCTCTCGCGTCTATTTCAAATATTCCCATCGAAAATTCAAGTTAAAACTATAAATAACTGACTAGTTTCAGCAAAGATCTCACAGTACATTGTATCCTTAAACTTCAGAACTTGATATTCAACGCACGGCGTGCTATGCTTGCAATTCTATAAACTTCAACACACTCCTCATCCCAGTGAATTTTTCTGCCCTTATCACTCTCATTGAATAATTCTAATTCGAAGATAAACTTGGACGAAACAAACGCCTAGAACGTCACCAGAAGGTTAACTACCCCAAGAAAACTCGATTCTCCTCGAACGCCTCGAAGGGTGTGCAAACGTCTATAGGAAAACTTCCACAACTTCCTTGGCATTCATGCACGTACATGTATTTACATAAATTGGTACGACGTTGAGGACATTTTCGAAACACGCGACCGGTTAATAAGCTTTATGTGCTCCCTGTCGTCGTACTACTTTATTTAACGGAAAATAGCAGCTTCGGTGGTGGCGCCGGTACGCCAGCTAGCGTAAATATCAACTGCTATTATTAATATCCCGAGGTAATTTCACGTAATTGAAAATGCCTAAGGAGGGTCGCGCCGACATTTTCCTCGGCTACTTTCTCTCCTTCTCGCCGGTATTCTCCCGTTCTTGGACTTAATGGTGGTCTTCTTTCTCCCCTTCGGTGGCCAACGTCTGCGAAACTTAGCCAACGGGGCACAATGAATCCTCCTCGCGGTCCTGATTTTTCATTTTCATCGCGTTACGTGTGCGCTGCGTGAAAAATTGTGATTTATACCGGCCCCTCTCGATCTCAATTTATAATGAATATTTATCGCCGTTGTCCCGTCAGCGCTTATTAACGTACAATTTAATAGTTCTTGAGAGCTATAAGTCTGCGGCTGTTCTTCATATTTACGTATAGTGAATATTATAATCTCTACGTAACTGCTAACGTAATATGTCGGTGCACTAGATAAATGTTAAAAATTGTCTCATTAAAAATTTAATTAGCACGCATCTCGTGATTATGTGAACAACAGAAATCAGTAGCACAAAAGGGAACGTAATATTATTCGTTTTTATTAACACTAGAACTACCAAACCAGTAAAAATGACTGGCTCCCAATTTTTTTCAAAAACTCTCTAAGCTTACAGAAGAGTCATAATGTAAATATTTAATGTCTATCTCATAAAATATTATAATATAAAATATAAAATATTTCCGAATCAATTAACTTTCCCACCTTTTAATTCCTCCTTTCTCAAAGTACTTATTTAAAATATTGAAATACAATAGATTCAATGCCGGTAGTTCTAGTGTTAAAAATCTTTGTATTGCGCTGCTTCATGTATATCAAATAGTTTGTTCCCCAAAATCATCAGATTTCACTTTGTTTCCATAATGGAATTATTTAATAAACTCTGAAATAATTAACTCATGTTCGAATTGCGCGAGTTTTATCTTTGAGATGCATAAAATAAGTTATAAAACTGTTTTTTCCTACGTGGTGTGTCTTTACATCGTAACTTGAGTAGTTAAGAAGTCATATAAAATTGTATACCCTAGGCGAAATGATGATAACAGTTAAAGCCGGAAATACGGAACAGCAGCAAGAACAAAACTATTTTTATTAAAAAGTTTATATGGTTCATTCCTTCTGACATTATTCACTTTCTATTTCAATTAACTATTTACCAGTTTTACGTATATGTTGCTTTATTTATAAAGTTCTAAACCTCTAAACTATGAATTCTAACAATGACTTGTACTTTACAAAACGATGCCATGAAATTTTCGAGTAAGTTCTCTTGAAAAGTGAGAGAATCTCTGGACTAACAGGATTACAATGCAACTCTTGTGTCATCGCTTTCAAGCTGTGAGTTTCAACCTAACTTCTTGTTGATGACTAAAGCTCACAACGACCTCTCCACAGATCTTTGCTCACAACTCACTACAATTTTTTAGATAAACTCAGTCTTATCAACGTTTATCCATTCGAATGGCTTCTGACGATTATCAAATCTGAAGTTAAACATTGAAATAGGCCATATTTTGCAATGATCGAATTGTCTAAAGAAACATTGTGATCGTTGCAAGAAGCTTTATAATTAAATGTTAATAAATACCTGTTCACACCTGGATTTCATTGTAATAAAAAATGTATATATTCTCTATAAATGGATATGAAAAGTAGTAATGATAAATCTAGTACATTGTAGAACAGTAGATAAATATGTTTGAAGAAGTGGAACGAAAGAGACGAGAAAATTAATCGAACAAATCGTTTTGCATATCATCTGATAAAACTGTAAAGTCTGTTATCAGAATTTCAAATATCCTACCTTTGGGTTGATCTTTGAGTCTTGAATGTGTTATGAGTCACATAAAAGAGAGAATAAATTTGACGAATACTTGAAAAATGTTTGAGAAATCTATTTGTTAACATACAGATTGGAAGTAGCGAAGGCACAAGTTCTTCGTTTTCATTTAAAACTGATACAATTATAATTTCTGGGTATTAATTCATTCGAGGTTTCATGCAAGGCAGAAAACAATTTAATAACACGATTCATCTCGGATTTGAAAATTTAATGAAAACAACAGAGGGATATACATAATTGGGAGAGTAAAACAGATATTATGTGGGAGTAAATTTACTAAAATATATTAAATTGTTGGCCGCTCGTGTGATTCATTTATAATGAAGGGATATATGCAATAACAAAATTAACATTTTAATTCACCTTGTTTAGGCGTAACGATGCAACAAGGATTTCATATTTGATATGCAGACACCGTGTGTTTGACGCACTGTGGACAGCGGTGTGAATATTCGATGTACTGTGAACGTTCGGTTGATATTAGGGACATGCATCTCGTCTGAATAATTAGTTGAACAGGCGTAAATGATCTGCCCATCATCGTACAGTCGCTTAAAGAGCGAGCTGTTGGATTATTATAATAGAATTATTTTCCTTCCAGAATATTCTAATATTCCTCTATTTCCTAGTGTTTCCTGCTTATTCATTCATTTTATAAAGTTATTTCTTACGATGCTCCTTCAACCCGTGCTATGAACTTAGAAACTTTTGTATCTCTGAAAGAAAGGTATGTCTACGCTTTAACCCTAAGCTTTATATCAAGTTATACTCGACATATATTTTCACTTCATTTTATTTTCTAACGAATTAATATCGCCCTTCAAATTCATAATGATTTTGTAGTATCACGTAAATATCCATCAGTACCTATAGTTATTGCTACCATTAAAAAAAAAGTGAATAACCAAGGACAGAAAATGTGCAATTAATTTCACTTAGCTCGCTACAAACTTGACAAAATAATTTCGACCGCAAAGGGTTGAACAATTATTCTACTTTTGATCTATAAAAAAGAATGGCCAATCTCCCCCACTTTGAATTAACCAGAATGCCACTTATTCTCTTGACACACGTATCACGATTTATTTAAATTCAAATACAAATACTAACAGTCGTTTGCTAAAAAGTTAATTGTTTATATTCCGAAATGTATAATTAATATTTGTATAATATTCATCATATAATATTCTTTTCGTATGGAAGATTAAACATCACAAGTAAAATCTGCAGGAAAAAGTTCTAAGTTGTATAATTTGCAGCAGGCTTGACGTACATTGCAAAAAATTGTGTGGAAATTCTTCCCAGTTGCTTCGAAGACCTTTATGGCGAATATTTGGCTGGGCTCGGAAAGCTCCCATGTTTTTGCGAATCTCAACGCAATAACTATATGACATGGATATAGTAACGTTGTTATATCGTTGGGTCGGAGTTAGGTCTACCATAAAAAAGGATCAGATGCTTCAGGGATGTGATTCGGACGTGCGTTAAACGAGTGATGAATCACGATTTCGATAGCAGCTTTCCGTGTATGTGATGTCCGAAGTGAAACTATATTTTCCCGTCATCCCCGTAATTTATCGTATTAGAAGTGGCAGCTAAAGGAATATTGCTGATCTAAACATTCTAGTCTTAATTAGAAATTAATAGCTCGGTATAATCCGGAGGACACATTTCCAAAATGATATTGTTTTTCAGTATTTTACTATGTTTGATAATCTCTGATATTTATAAGTTGAGCAAATTGCTCTTCTGTATGAACAATAATGTACAATAGGGCAAGAATAATATAATAATGAAAAAACAAAGTTGCTTTGTTTAGTTTGCTTTGAATGAACTACAGTAAAAAAAGAAAGTTGATCTGTATTTACAAGCCATGATCCATATTTTCACAAAGCTTCGTTGGAATTAGAATTTTTGTATTTGAAATCATCCCTTATTTCAGACATTCTGTGTATTTTTGTTTGTCATTGTTTTCAGCGATGTCATCTTTTGTTTTGTAATTTTTGCACAGTTTAATTTCAGACTTCACGTAATGTACTTCAGCGCCATTAACATGTAAAGTTAATTTTGTGGTCATTTCACATTTTAACCGTAAATGACTTTTTCTTGGATACCTTGTTATAGATTACACTTTAATTTGCTCCCGTTTATGGAAATATGCGAATTTTTCGCAGTATTTGAAAGAAAGCAGTTAGAAATACATAAAAAAATGAGAGGTGTTACGTGCAAAAGATTATGAGCATATGAAAAAACGATACTGATAATTATCTGGAATTATTTTATAAATGCAATTATTACGAGCTTTCTATTGTAATAACGAATAATAATGAAGAGCATAATCGTAATTTTTCACTCGTTGAAGATTAACGTAAGGACATTAAAGTAAGTCAATTTTTTGCTATCTGTTCTTTAAAGCTTGCGACATTATACAATGTAATATTATAGGATTACGGCTATTATTATGGTTAAATCCCTTTGCAGTTATTCTGAAAAATTTCCTCCCTCAAATATTATATTACGAAAAATAATTTCTTAAATAATTGCATTAATAAATGATGTAACATATAATTTAAAATACGTGCCTGTTTTTCTTTATATTTCCATAATATTATACGCTCTAAAGACAAATTGATTACATTCCGGCTAAAAGGACAGTGCAATAAGATACTGCAGAAAGGTATTATTCTTTTAAATACAACTAAGTACATTATAATATTGAATAAATGTAATTATCATTGAATGTATAATGATCAAGTTTTTTTCTCAGTCCACTTCTCGCTTCCAAACAAGTAAATTATTCGCACTAGCTATCATTTTAATAAATTAAACATTACATGCTTTAATAATCGATCAGAATTCAGTATGTATAATCTAAAACAGATATCTATGTTCCAGATATTCTCCTATCATCATATTGAGATTGCATGTGCCCAAAGTTCAAGTTTTCGAATAATTACCTCCAAAATCATCCATTCATACCGTTATTTTGATTCTACCCAATTAATGTCATTATTTTCAAGAAATAATATTTTCACGGTAGACAATACGTTATAATAAAAATGTCAAGTGTACTATTTCAGACGATCCCAAATAATGGTTTAATTCGCTGCCTGGTAAATTAGGTCGAACTTCCACCGTTGAACTAATTAATCAGTGCAATAAGTAATCCGTCTCGCGGGAAATTATCGTGCCAGTAATGAGCTATCAAATTGAAATCGGAGCAAAACATTCCGTTTCACAGATGTCCGCGAAATTCCGACTAAGTGTGCACATCTTAAAAGTTCTCGCATTAAAGAAATACTTGGCACATCGACTTCTGTTTTATCGGGACGTTCGGGAAGGAAATTTTTCTCAAGTGTGACACATCGGCAATTCCAAATTCGATGCAAATTCTATTGAAACATTTCTCGAATTCGGAGTTGGGAGGGAGTATCGGGGCATTTGTGTAGGTTTCAAATACCACATTGGGTCGGATGTGCTTTAAGCTCCGAGCTCATTGTCGATTCGGAAAGACTGTAAAATATACAAACGGAGGAAAACGTGAATAGATGGTGTGTGACTAAATAAACAAACGGGCTGAAAACAACGCGGGGAATGCTATTTTGCAAAGAATTAAACGGGGTCGTGTTGACTCTCTCCGAAATGTTGAATTTCGTGGCTCTTTTTATATCGCACGTAAATCGAACTTATCTTTACTGATTAACACTTTCGACTAAAAGTGTAGACATTTGCAGCTGTTGTAGATTGAAACAAAAAAATGCATTTTTTTAGTATGAAGCTGATTACACCTCCTACCAAAATAAATGAAATATTTCCTTGTTTAGAAAAATAGCGACTCTTTAAAGTTAAAATTCCTCATTTCGGCTAACTGTTTGAGCTGTAATATAATAAAATCATTAGAAAAAATTAATATCGTAAGATTTTGGTATCGGCTACAACTGGTGCAGATATACCTGTCTTCGGGAAAATGTATACCACATTTCCCTTTCAATGTATCCCGAATTTCTGTACGTGATACATAAATAAATATTTGATCTTAATGAACTTAAATAAATATTTGATCGAATAGAAAAAAAATGTGTTTCGAGACTAGCCGAGCTTGTTTATGTTAAGTATAATTTTTTGTGAACATTAATTTTCATTTATAATATTCTATGGTATCGGATACATCTATGGATTTATATACTCGATAAATATTAGATACTTCTGTTCAGCACCCTCCATACAAAAAAGGTTGAAACCGTGCACACTAATTCTGCGGTAATAGAAACCAAAACTACAAATACGTGAGGTTGGCTGAACTACGAACCAAAATTTACAGTGTCCCCTCAATGAAGAGGTGACACGGTCGTTTGCTGTGTATCACAGTAAATACACTACACGATGCTTCAGCAGGGTGTTGCAAGCACTTAAATATCGTTAGGACGTACGCATTTAGTAGTTCACAGTTTGCCAAGAAAAAGCATCTGCAGCCGGGGTTTGTTGACTTAAGTCTGACCATGATGTCCAATAGCCAAAGCAACTGACTGGCTTTCCACCGAACGACGACCTTTTCTATATACATTTCTCTGTTGCATACACCGCTTGCACTATAATTTGGAATGAGTTTTTCGTAATCATACAAAATAAGTGTATAAAGTGTGTCAGACATTCAACGTAGTGCTGTATACATATACCAGGAAGTAGAGTTGGGCTCTTTTTATTGGAAATTAAACTCCTAAACAAATAATTACCTTAAATAAAATAATAAATAAGTTTACTTCTATATAAAAAGTCTCTGCAGTCCTCTAACACATTGCTGTCTAAGCTTCGGATAATAATTTTTCCTTACTCTTTAGAATTGTTCACTTATATTTAAAAGCTACAACTTTTTCAACCGTTCCTCAAAGCTCTCTAACGCTAACTGTTCACTATAATTAAAAACTATAATAATTCAATATATTTCGCGGATTTCACTCCTCCAGAATAGAACTTCCCTAAAAGAACGATTTTTTTTGTTTACTACAGCATGTTCTACGTTCCCACGAAATTTCATTAGAAACAGAAATTTTTATTTGGGAATACTCTCTTCTAAGATCTTCTCTGCCAGATGTTTCTTTCCTAATGATATTAATACGATTTCAGAAATGTCAGTGGAACTATGGTTGGTAAGGAGGTAAAGATTCGGACTTGCAATCAGCGGGCTTGATTTCAAGTCCTCCGTCGCCTCTAGGAAATCTTTCCCAGTTGATGTGAATATCACAGTGTAAGATATTAACACTAAACCTACCGGCTTTATATCCGTTATATTGAAATACACGAAGTAAATACTTTGGAAAAAAAGATTTGAAGAGGTGAAAAAGTTGATCAGTTAAGTAATTTTTGTTTTATACGATAGACCTAAAATATTTACTGAATGGCTGCCCAATCAATTTGGGGAATTTTTAGAAAAAATCAAAAACCGGTCATTTGACCGTCATGGTAGCTTTAGTGTTAAAAGAGTTTAGATGCATTGGCTCAATTCAATGACTGCGACAGACTGATTGGTATGCATATGCGTAGGATCGATCGTGAAATGTGTATGAGCTACAGTGACTCAGCTAGCAATGATATTTTCTAAGCACACGAATAGGTCAGTTGAAAAGAAAGTGTTTAATCATATATAATACAATTCGCGCGCATTTTTAAAGTTAAACGCAGCACATTATCGTTTGTCTTTCGTTCGAGTTGTTGACCTTGACCAGTTCGTTTAGTTAGAGCTTACTTCTGTTCTGTCCGCTGTGTCGTTATGTATTGAAATATTGAAAATATTCTCATATTGAAAGTTTACTTGGTATATTTCATCGTAATTCTAACAGGATAAAAGCAATTTGTATAAAGATTGTTTTATATTTCCTTGATTCCCTTGCAATAGCCTCGGCTGTTCGGGGCCCACATAAACCAATAGGTGCCAACCAAAATGTACCATCAGCTGTTGAAGCCGAAAAAATCTAGAAAAAAAGGCGAAAGAAAGAAATATCAGTTTCATCAGAGACCTCTATTATTACCAGGATCATTGGAGCATACTGTGTTTGCGCACCTAGCGATACTCCCGATGGAAAGCCACCCCGGCGACATTTGCATCCGGATGAATAGCCTCGATGACGCAACCTGTCGCTACTCGTTACGTCCGTTAACGACCGAGCGAAGCCAGGTTGAAGTTTCGTTCGGCGACTTAATGATCCGGAATTTTACAAGAATGTCTGAGGCTAATTAGGCCGGGGCGTTTCTTAATGAAGCACACCGGTTGGTACACTTTACCGAGCGTGAAGCCAAACGGCAGAATGTTTGAGAAGTTGCCACGACGGACGAAAATGAAGTACCGGTTTACGCATAGTCGCGTTATTTTCGATACTCCGCGTAATTAATGCGATGATGACGTCAGGTGTGCATTAACGTGGATACGGCGAGGCGTTTCTTCGAGAGATACAGGAAGTTTGGAAGTGCTTAATGGAAAAGTCGAGCGGAATTTTTCACTCGATGAACTTGTATTGTAGCTGATGCAAGGATAGAAAATGGGGTGGTTGAACTTAAAGGATTGAAAGATTTTTCTTTATGAATGTCGGTGCTATTTAGACGATGGTTTTTTGCATTGAATATGTAGATAACGTATATTGAAAATTGAATTTCTTCAGTGCTATTAATTTACTTGTAACGCGTGTGTCCTGGTCCTTCGGGTTACCGTAAGAAGTTAACTTAAAATTATTGGGTTGGCAACTAAGGGATTGTGTATTGTATATAAGAAGGAATTTCCTTAACCCTTTGGATACTACCGGTGACTATAGTCACCCATCAAAATTTCACAAGAAGAATTAATTATTAGATCATATTTTGTAGTTTGATATTTTTTAACACTAGAACTACCGGCATTAATTCTATCATATTTCAATATTTTAAATAAATCCTTGAAAATGGAGTAATCAAAAGCCGGAAAATATGATCGATTCGACGATCTATGTTTTTTGAGATAAACGTAGAATATTTATTCTATGGCTTTTCTATAAACTTGGAGAATTTTTGGAAAAAGTTTTGTACCAGTCATTTTGACTGGTTTGGTAGATCTAGTGTTAAATACCATAAATTTTCATTTTTCATGAATTATATACATTGCAACTTCAATAAAGAATTAATTATTTATATTACGTCACTAGCCATTAAAAGGTATTCGTCCGCGCCGGGATTGCTCGGTATCGTGTTAGCACACTTGCGGAAAAGCACTCCGTAGCGAAAGGGTTAAGCTGATGACGGACCCAGAAATCGAGCTTTTTAACATAGCGAAGTTGTTTTAATTTTTTTTGAATGCATGTATGCGATACATTGAGCTTTTCTGCAATCTCACGTGTTGTGCTATGACGATCTGAGTCGATAATAGCATTGATGTGACTCTCGTCAACTGTAACTGGACGGCCAGATCGTTGCGCATTTTGGAGTGAAAATCACCCGAAAGAAATTTGGCATGCCAATTTTGACTCTGCCTATCTTTCAATACTTCATTGCCATATACGGCACATAACTTCTTGTATGCTTCGGATGTGTTCCTTTTTCGGAAATAATGCAATAAGATATGTCTGAAATGCGCGTTTTGTTCTTCCATTTTCAAATTGGGATAAAAACGAAACTAAATGACTCATCGATACGATTTTTTTACTAATGAAAGGTGAAAATCCAAACATCAAGAAAACTATAGATTAGGTGCTTTGAACATGTTTACGGAACACAAAAAAAATGCTAAAACCATCTACCGACAAAATCGGCAATCACTTACAATTAGTTGGCAATCCAATAGATAGGTAGATCTTTTTTGTGTAATTTGACGGATTTTTTTAACTCGATTAAACTTGAAATGATAAATGAGGTGTTTTTCAATGCTCTCGGCAAAAGGATTCTCCATGTAACAAGATTGAAGTAATATAGAATTATTTCAATCTTTCAGTAAGACATACTTGAAAAAAGTATAGAAATAATTCTTTTATACTACGTTTTCACGTACTACTTCAATGAGAAGTAGAATCTTGTTGGAACGTATCATCTGATCAAAATATGATGTCCATGCAGTATTTAATGAAGTGCATTATGTACACCATTAATACACATAAGACTAATAACACAGACATATAATAACTTTATATACACGCACAAAGAAGAAAACATTGCACGTCATTTACATTTTAAGTGATGTTTCCGATAACCTGCACCGCTAACTCTATAGGTCTACAACAAACAAAACCCTGCATCCAGCAATACACGTGTAACGCGAGTAAATAATCAGAACTGTCAACAAACTCACCCCTGTCTTCCCTTTAGCCGCGATACAGTAATCGGCACGGATAATCAAGCAGTAAACTATTTAATGAGGGCTCATCCTTTTGGAAGATATCGAGAAATATTTGTCAGTGGAATCGTTAAAAATATCAACATTTCTCGGGGTATATAAGTATCTTGCCTCTTTGATGTCTCTGCGCATATTAAACAGCGAATTTTATTAAAACGTGCCTCTTCATTTCTAATGATGTATGTGCATATCTCGATATTTCATTAATTATTGACTTTCAATGATACCCTATTGGCGATATCGAACCCGAATCGTCTGTAACCACTTGTCTCACGGCTCGATGGATTTACCGCTTTCTTTGCGCCTTATTAATAACACGAAAATGCAGATTCCCTTCGATCATTAGCATACTTCTGCGTGAAAAGGTAAAAATGTTGTAAAGACCGTGATTTTCTGTGAAACTCTGCTGCACCAAGAGAATTATGGAATACCGCGGCGAAAGTAAAAGTTACGCGGAGAATGGAGCTTTTTAATGGGAGATTTGGTAATTGTATATATGAAGGGCTATGGTGGCTACGGTTGTAAAGGCACGAAATTACAATCAGTGGGGCCGAGGTCAAATCTTCATTTATGGGAAATTCTTCCAATGTGAAGTTCAGATCATAGCATCCGTGGTGAGGAGTGCGCCTAAAATAGTAAGATCTAAACGAAATAATCATAGAAGTTGAAGTCAAACAATACAAAACAAACAAAAGTTCTAAACTACTTCTGCTCATCGTAACGATTAAAAATAACTTGATTGTTTCAACGCAAAGGTCAAAATGTCATTGAATTTGTGGAGACGTTAGCACCAATTTTTATTAGTTCTACATGCCTCTTATTTTAATTCCCTGAACTGTTCTTTTTACGCTACAATTAAATTCATCGAAAGTAGATAATTGAAATTATCGAATTAGTCTGCTTAACACTAGAACTACCGGCGTTAAATCTGTTATATTTAAATATATTAAATAAGTCCTTTGAAAAAAGGAAAATTCAGTGGTGGAAAAGATGATCGATCCGATAATTTATGTTTTATGAGATGGACGTGGAATATTTATTCTATGACTCTCCTATAATCTTGGAGAATTTTTGAAAAAAATTGTGTACCAGTCATTTTGACTGGTTTGGTAGTTCTAGTGTTAAAAATGAAGCCATAAATCGGTAGAAGCAGGAACTGCCAAATTCAGAAAGCCAAATACTTTTCAATTACAGCAGAAAAATATGCTCATCGTAACGATTAAAAATAACTTGATTGTTTCAACACAAAGGTCAAAATGTCATTGAATTTGTCGAGACGTCATCACCAATTTTTATTAGTTCTACATGCCTCTTATTTTAATTCCCTGAACTGTATTTTTTACGCTACAATTAAATTCATCGAAAGTAGATTATTGAAATTATCGAATTAGTCTCCCTAAAAAGAAAGCCATAAATCGGTAGAAGCAGGAACTGCCAAATCCAGAAAGCCAAATACTTTTCAATTATAGCAGAAAAATATTTTCAATATTCTCAACCGACGTAACCATTTTCGCGTTACTTCAGTAACATTTGCATTGTTTATAACGCATTTTCTACACCTTGCACATAAGAATTGACAGATCACAGACGTTCAATTCCGTTCATTGTAATGCCACATTCGTCCAGCGGCGAGACGTGCGGTTAGAATTAAATGTTACATTGATGGATCGGAGTACCCAAGAAGAAATTCCTTCGACGGCGCAGTCCTCGTCTACACGACGACATACCGCGGCAGGATCACTATTGCCAATTCGAAACTGACAAAGGATCGGATTGTCGCCAGTTTTCATATGCGTGGGATATTATTGTCTTGCCTGACGTTACGTCTGCATGGTCGAAGGGTCGGTGACAGGCCGTCTTTATGGCGTCCCTCGATAGAATAACAAAAAAGTCCTGAAAGTAGGGAAAAAGGAAGGTGGAGAAAGAAACGAACGGTGGCGATTTTCGTTGCCTCCTTCCGCGATATGGGTGGAGGCTGGTTAAGAGAATCCTCGTCACTGTCCACTTTTCATCGTTTCCTCGTCTTTCAGCTCGAACGAACCTTTCTTTCTCGACCCTTCGATTTTCAGGGGATCGTTTGAAGAATACGGGATGAAAAGGACGTGTCCTGGAAGGTTTCTTGAACGTATGCACCGGTAGAATTTCGTTGTCGATCTTGTCAACGAGTTACGACTTTTGAAGGGAGAACGGGGAAAGATGTATTTTAAATATCTCGAAGGAAATTGAATTTTATTCAGACAGAGAGAGGCGGAACAGTTCCTTTAAATGTGTTGTCATGAATACTAAAGTTAAATATTGACGATTTTTGCATATGCAGGCATGTGCAACATTTCGGAATATTAGATATTTAGGTTACAGGTTCTTGGAGAAACCTAAATGAAGTAGCAATATATCCACGGTAGAGAAAGTAACATTGTTGCATTTAGTAATAACTGAATTCTGCTTTTATTTAACACGTTGTTATAGAGCAAAAATGTTAAAGGCAAAAATAGTTTTATGCGCAAAAGTACTTTCATCTTTTAACGCCAATATTTAAATATTAAATAAAGTAGAAAATTCATGAATATTATTATTTAAATGACGTAGGTCACAGTTGATCCTCGTGACTTTCAAGGTGTTAGTTATAACCTGTCATTTTAATTCCGCAAATTCTCAGATATCATATTATGGCTTAGTAAAAATTGTCTGAATTAAACATTTCGTGATATCAGGTACTTATACCGTATCACAATATGACCATCAGCCTCACAAAATGGATTTTCTTTTTCACTATTCCTTCTTAACACTAGATTTACGAAAGCCGTCAAATTGACGGGTCAGTGCTTGTCTTATAAACATTTCTCAAATTTACAGAGACGCTGTGCAGTAGATATTTAACGTCTATTTTATAATACAATAATGACTCAACGAATTACCATCCTTGCCGCTTGATCCCCCTTTTCTCAAAGTCCTTATCTAATATATTGAAATTTAACAGATTTCACGCCCGTAAATCTAGTGTTAAAGACAGATAAAGAAATCCTTAAGACAGCACATGAAGAATGAACAACCAAACTGTACATTTAGCAAGACAGAATAAGAATTTCTATACATCTGCGGAAACTTCAATTACAATTCCCTGAAAGTATTCAACAAATTAAGTATTCAACACACCAAAAATCGCCCAATTCCACCATACGACTATCCTTGTCTATTATTATTTGTGACCATTCATTTCAGCAAAATGTTCCGAATGAATCGTTAAATCGCGCAATTACCAAGACCACATTCATCCACGATTCGAGAGAAGTTTTGCTGTAATCGCACAAAGGGAACCTAAAGGGCTCGATGGGGCACGGTGATCGTAATACGAAAAGCTCCTTATTGCTAGGAATGGTTCTACAGTCTCTTTTGCAGAGTGGACTTGTCTCATAGTGGTAGTTTAATTAGGAAATACACGGGCAGGCCTGCCGGACGTTTACACGGCTTTGGGTTCAACAAAGCCGAAAACAATCGTTGCCAATGTCCTTCGAGCCCGCAGGCTTTGTCCGAGAAATTAATCGGGCGCCGTGCCGGGGTAAACAGCAAGGCTCGCATTTACTCGCGCCTGCTCTCTGACTGTTCTCTAGCTGACCCGAGTCGCGGTTCAGTTGCTTCGTTTCTATATAGCATCGGCGACAGCCACGACGACAATGCACCGCAATGACTGCATTCATCAGGATTCTAATTTGTTTTCAAGATGTCAGCCATTTGTTTTTCTCATCGCCCAAAAGAATTCCACGTTACGGAGAGGCATTGTGTTGCATTGGAGTTTCTTCTTTAACACTAGATTTACGGAAGCCGTCAAATTGACGGGTTCCTACTTGTCTTATAAATATTTCTAAAATTTACAGAGACGCTGTACAGTAGATATTTTACGTATATTTTATAATACAATAATGACCTAACGAATTACCATTTTTGCCGCTTCAACCCTCTTTTTCCAAAGACCTTATTTAATATATTGCGACTTAACAGATTTCACGCCCGTAAATCTAGTGTTAAGCTTCTGGAAAGACATGTACATGCGACACATGTAAATTTGCAACCATTTCGTGAATTTTGCGGCGTTTTTTTTTAAATTTCCATCGATCCAAAAGCGTAGAAGAACGGTTGGTAGGTCATGATTAATATTTTTGAAACTCTCTGTGCCTTGCTTCACCGAGTGTCGTCGACAGGATATTCTTTTCTTATCCTTTCGACGCTGTGTGAGATTGGTGACGTTAAATATAACATTTATTTAAATAGGTAAGAAACTTTGGTTCTGGGTGACTATTGCAATATTTCTTTTTTGTCTAAAACGCGTAGAATCTGGTATGAAATTTATTTTCGGTTGGACGTAAAGGTATATGCCGTAATTCTTTAGGAACGACCCGTTGAATCCAGTTTTCTTTTAAAGGCGATAATGGAATAATCATCTGTGGTAAAGAGATTAACGTTTTTCCACTTAATGCTAACTGAATTTTATTATTATGTCATTGAGAATTGAATTTGACGGATAAAACAGAAAATTAATTATTCCAGGCAACAACGTTAAGTAAATACTAAATAACGAACGTTACAAAATAATATTTGTGGAAGTGCAAATAATCATATACTGCGGAAAACTCTTGCACCTCGTATCCTACAGAAAAATACGAGTTAAATCTTTATAATAGTCGGAATACACGAAAGAACTTAGATACGTATTTAACGGTATTTCAGCAAATTCACTGGCCAGTAATGTAAGCTAAACGTTCGCGGAACTCGAAAAAACTTCAAAAGGTAAAAAGCAATACGCAAAAATGTATGAAAATCTCGTAGCGTATGAAGAACGCCGTAAATCAAAATAATGCTCGCTATTCGGCTTATGCTTCTGTTACATCCGCTTAGGTTGATACCTCTATTTATTTATCCTTTATGACAAGGGTGGATAACCCGCTATACGCATGTGGCCACCATTGGCAATACACTAAACCTCGACTATTGCTGTATACCTCTGATTCGAAAAAAAATGTGCAAATGAATTGTGTAATGTGAAAAAAGATGTACATTAAGTGACACTATATTTAGTTGAAGCTGATAAACTAGTTGAGTGTCATTACAGTACACTAAGTAAGTATGCTTCAAGGACAGAAAAATTATAGTTAATAACAGTCGACACGTCTGACGAGCAGTTAAATTTCAAAAATTTTGAGGTATTCACATTGAATGGAACAATTTCTTTCCCGGATTTTTCTTAATTAGAATAGAATTAATATAATTTCTTCAAACGAGAATTATTTCATTTTAAAAGGGACATCATTCTTGTGTAATTGTTATCTGCTCATAAGAAACTATGCTGCTATGTTTTATTATTGAGAGAATTTATGAATATTTATTAATAGTATCAACGTATAAAAATAAGAAATGTATTGCCGAATACTTTTTGCAAATAATTAGCAACAAATACTGTAAAAGGAGCAAAAACATTAAAAATGATCTGTCTACGTAGTTTTATTTATTGCATTTAAAATTATTGTATTTCAAGACGATGAATTCAGTCAGGCAAAATTTAATTGAATGTCAGAATTGGATTTCGCAAATGAAACAATAATAGTAGCAGGGAAAAAACGCTGAACATTATCGATAATTCAACCGTTACTCCACTAAGAATTCTATGGACAAATCTAAAAACAATTCGATATCGTCTACTCAATTCCGCATTGTGAATGCAATACCTGCTATATCGGTCAAGTATGATAAAATGATACATTGAGAGAAGAGTACAGGAATAATGAAAGAATTGAAAGTAGTTTTCAATTTCTTTCTGAAACAGAAATCCAAACTCGATGTCGCAATGATTATTAAATATTTTAATAATTCATAGAAGTATCATTGCACGTGTATTAATGAAACGATTTTTAAATGATAAAGAAATTGGTTATATCTTATAATGTCTTTTAATATCTCTTTGTTCGTTAAATGTATCTGCCGAAGAAATTCCACAAAATTCGCGTGACGGAAAAGAAATTTCTGAAATTGACCCAATTTCATCTTTGTAATTTTAACTTTGAGTCATGATCGAATAAAGGTCTCGAATTAATGCACTATTCTATTCATGGGAATAATCGATCATCCATAATGGAGAACAAAACATTTCTACTTAAAGTAAATTTTTCTCCAGTTTTTTTGATCATTAGATAACCTAATATTTTATAATTTTAATGTAATTATTATTCAACGTTACGATAAAATTATAATCTGTTTACATTGAATGGATTGAGAGCACGAATTTTACGACTTCTGCTTTTAATTCCAAATGATGTAGGGTTAAATGTTTAAACACCATGTAAAATTATTAAATCATATTCATGCCATGAGTTATATTCATAAGTCTAAGATACAAGAGGAATCGACTGGTAAATTTTTATTTTAACATTTCTGCGCCTACTAATGGTGCGTACAGAAGCAAAATAAGTTGTAAAGCTAGGTGTCGATTTAATCATATCCTGCACTATTCTTCCTCATTGCACGTCAACTGCAATTTCTCTTTAATGCATTTTCTCTTCAATACAGATAAACCCATTATCATCACAGTCTTGAGGTATGGCAATCAGTACCACATTGGATTACAATTTGACCCATCTATTTTATTTAACAATGAAGGGAAGCAACGGTTACAATAAAGTCGAGAAAGAAAAAGTGAGGGAATGAATCGGAAGAGAAGGAGGAAACGAAGAAGAGGTAGGGCGGAAGGTACGACGGTTTGAGGGAGTTAATTAGCTCTCGCCATAATCTCAATGGTTTTGGACCACATGCGCGTGGCTTAATGCACGTTTATTGCATGCAGCTCCAGCTGCATGCGCTCTCGTTGCGTTTCATCCCCTTTCCCGTTCCCTTTGGGTTTTCGTGGATTTGTGCTGGCGAACGCTTTTACCTACATGTACAGCCCCTTCCCGTCCTGTCGATTCCCATACCTTAATAGTCTGAAAATATTCAATCGGACATTCCTGCTTTATCCGTCAATTCACCATTTAACGATTAATTAATGAGCGGTACGCTTGAAATAATATAACGCGGACTGGTCTGGAGCATCGATTGATTAAGACCCCGTTTCTTGTTGATTTCAAAGCATCGCGACGGGCAGAATGTCCCTCTATTTTCGTACGAAGTAACATGGACGTTTGAAATTCATCCGATGTGTACTTTTGGAATGATTATCTTTAGCTTGCTTCGGCTTTGTAGCCCATATTTGGTTTGACGTTCTGACATACAGTAAAATATGTAATATCCAGCGGTTACTTGGAACGCTCTCTCAGATATTTTTTGTCGATGAATTAGAAAATTGAAACGGTTATATTAGGTGTAGAAATTAATTCGGTGCCTTTTTAAAAGAAGTTTAGTATTTTTTTATAAAGTCATCGTACATCTGTTATTCTTCGAAATATTCTCCATCATTTTCGTTGACTTTGGTCCATCTGTCAGGCAACTGCCGAATTCCTTGGCGAAAAAAAGATGGCGATTTTGATTCAATGAATTCGTCAATACTTTTTTGCACTTCTTCCAATGTTTGGAAATTTGTATCAGTTAAATGATGTTGGAGTGATCGGAATAAATGAAAATCCGATGGAGCCAGGTCAGGAGAGTATGCCGGATGTGGGAGGATTTCCCAGCCCAAAGAACAAATGACATCCGTTGTTGCTTTTGCAGGCAAGGCAAATGGCAGGCGATTATTTACATTCAAACTAGAGTTATAAATAAATTAATATCAAGGCACCGAATTAATTTCTACACCTAATAATAACAATTAGTATCTAATAATTGATACAGAACCGGGAACGATTTTCTTTTAAACGTGAATTATGTGTAATTTATGCTTATATGCTATACTTTCGTACTTCGGAAATCACTTGCTGCATATTCTCAATTAACTACTCATGTTCTATATTACTTTACTTAATATATTACAACTTTGCTTTGCCATTACTCTCACATATTCTGCTACGTTCATAATATCTGTTTAGTGTAATTACTGCACAAGCAATGATGGTGTCATAAAAATTATACAAGTAGGAAATTAAGAAGTGCTTTATATACAAGTAGTATACACTCATAGATTTCTTTAGCTTTGCAGATTTGTAAATTTTACTTTCAAATTGCCAATAGCAATTTACGGTAATTAAACTTCTAACTGTAGTAGTCGGGGAAGTAAAAATGTTCGTAAAAACATGTAATAGTACCAGAGTAAGTCATATGTTGATAAAAATAGTGCAAGTATGCAAGAAAGGTTTTGACAGAAGCTTTCGTGGCGTTTTTGAGACATTGTTATCAACAAACTCGTACATGGATACCTTTTGCACGAGAAATATTGTGAAAAATGATATTTTTCTTCTAAAAGGCTTTCGATGAGGCATTTCCGCCTTTCCACGAAACGTATGTATCCTGTTCGAAGCTTTTTTGTAGGTTTATATAAACTTTCAGAGTTGACCCTAAAAAAGTATTGCATCCCTATGTGCTTAATGAATGAAAAACAATCGAAAAAGCAGCCGCATATTTATCTGCCATTTATTTTCAAAGGAGTAGTAGCTAATCCATAATACTGTGGGATATTGGTGTTTGTAAAATGACTACTCACAAGAAACTATAAAAACAGTATATAGATATATGTATATTAAAAATAAAACACAAAGAAAATTAATATCAAAACACGCTCGGACGATTGACCGCACCTCGCAGGACCAATCGTGCGCTAAGTACTCTAAAAGTTCTCTTTCGGTTCTATTCAAAGTTCTCTTTCTTTCTATTGTCTTTCGACGACTGTCGTCTCTCGGAAAAGGCGTCGAGGTCGAAGCCTTCGCAACACACACACATTCACACACACATGCCGATTCTTAAAACTAAACAGTCTTATGCTGTATCTTAACCGAAACAGTTTTGAAAACCTCGCCCGGACGGCGCCGAGGTCGCGCGACGGGGTTTTGCTTGCGTTTCGTCGCGAGTCGTTTCGCCCGACACTACAATCGGCCATCCTATAATAACATCTGCCCTCAGATGTTGTTCTCAGGCAATGTTTCGTTCGATTCTTCGTCGTCTTCCTGACTATCCATGATTTCTTCGTCGAAAGTTATCCACGGTTTCATATTATCAGCCGACGTTGAAGTCCGCTGAGGACCTTCTCCTTCTCCATCCTTCTCCACCAAGTACCGATCGTTACGCAGAACACTTTGAACGGCATATGGTCCGAGAAATTTGGCGCTGAACTTTCCGTGTGTGGTCGGTTGCATTCGTTTAATTGCAACCAGATCACCTACTCTATACTTTATGGCCTCTTTCCGTTTCCTATTGAAATTCTTCCTGTTAGCTGCTTGAATCTTCAATATATTCTCCTTAGCTTCCCTGCGAATTTCGTTTCTGTTTTCTTCGAACGTGGCTAACCATTCCTCTTCGATTATTTGTCGAATTTCTGGATCCTCTTTTATCCTCATTGAAATCCCAAAAAGGATCTTGAATGGTGTTTTTCCTGTACTTCTACTAGGCGTAGAATTTAAATATTTTTGCGCGAGATCTAAATATCTATACCAATTCTCGGGTTTGGGTAATGTCAATTTCGTCAATAATGGTATAAGCGTTCTATTCACACGTTCCACTTGTCCGTTTCCTCGAGGTACAGCTGTGGTGACTAACACGTGTTGGATATTCTCTTCCTTGCAGTAATTTTTAAAATTATGCGAGGTGAATGCAGTCCCTCGGTCTGTCACGATTCTTCTGGGGTTGCCAAATATTGCCGCTTGCTTTCTTAATTTATCTAGAACTTCTGCAGTATCCGTAGATCGTGTAGGGTAAAGCCATACAAATTTCGTGAATGCATCGGTTATTACAAAAATATGGCGATACTTTTTCTTCGTTACTGTAATTGGACCGAGATGATCGAGATGATAGGTATCCAAAGGCAAAGATCCCTTTTCAATACAGTGCAAAAATCCCTCTTGCTTTCCTGCTTTCCTTTCGGCTAAAATACACTGCACACAATTTCGAATCACCTTTTCAATTTTCGATCGCATATCTGCAAACCAATAGTCTGCTTTCACGATAGATTCGGTCTTTAACAGACCGAAGTGTCCGCGCTCGTGCGCTTGCCTCACTATCTGTACTTGCATACTTTTAGGCACAACTATAAACGCATCACTTTGCGTGCACTTATACAATATTCCATTTTTCGAAACGAACCCGTCAACTTTGTTGTCATTCACGGCTCTTATTATGTCTCTTATTTCACTGTCCTCATTTTGTGCTCTCTTAATACTAGACAAAACACTATTCTCTAACTTAGTAACTAACATTGTCATTGATGTGGGATAACGACTTAACGCATCTACGTGACACATATTTTTACCTGGTCGGTGCTCTATAACATAATCAAACTCCTCTAATAGCAGAGCCCATCTGGCTACTCGCACACACAAATCACGTTTTTTCATTGTTAGCGCAAACGCTTGACAATCTGTTATTATCTTAAAAGATATACCTAATAAATAAACCCTAAATTTTCTAAGCGCTTTTATTATCGCCAATACCTCAAGCTCATAACTGGTAAATTTTTCTTCACTAGGACTATTCTTCCAACTTGCATAATAAGTAGGGTGAAACGCATTATCCTCACTATCACGCTGCAACAATATTGCTCCACATCCGAAACCAGACGCATCCGTATGCAACTGAGTTTCTGCTTTTGCATCGTACAGTTTTAATATAGGTTGAGAACTCAGTAATAATTTTAAACTGTCGAAGGCTCTTTCTTCTTCGAGATCAAAATGAAACAACGTGTTTTTTCTTAGTAAATTAGTTAATGGACGCGCTATGATGGAATATCGCGAAATAAACTTTCTAAAATATCCTGTTAACCCTAGAAAGCTCTGTACACTTTTAACGTTCGTAGGCTTTGGAAATTTCATAACCGCAATAGTTTTCTGATCCGACGGCCGGATAGTCCCATTTTCTATAATATAGCCCAAATATTCTATTCGCGTTTGGATAAACCGACACTTTTCCCAATTTATTATAAGCCCGTATTCGCTTGCAGTTTTTAAAACTATTTCTAAATTATGAAGGCCGTCTGTAGAATTACGAGAAGGAACAACTAAATCGTCCATATAAATTAATACTAGTCCCTTTGTCATTAAATCTTGGAATATCGCATTAATATATCTCTGAAATACCGACGGGGAATTACACAATCCAAAGGGAACCCGTAGGAATTCGTACTGTCCATCTGGTGTCACAAACGCAGTATACTTTCTCGAACTCTTTTCTATTTCTACGTGGAAAAATCCGTTCTTCAAATCGAGTGTACTAAAAATACGCGCATCTTGTAAACGGTCTAAATGATCCTCAATAAGGGGCAATGGATATCGGTCCTTTACTATCTTATTGTTCAATTTCCTGTAGTCTATACAAAGTCGCGTGGCACCATTCTTTTTCTTAACTAACACTATAGGACTCGCGTAATCTGATTGTGACCGTTGAACAATTTTATTTTCTAACCAATTATTTATTTGGGCATTCACTTCCTCTTTCTCAGGAAGAGATAATCTACGCGGTCGTTGATACACGGGAATATTGTCCGTCAACACTATATTCATCTTAATATCTACGTCTTTAACTTTCTTAGGTACATACTTCTGCTTTAATTCTTCGATTTGCTTCCGATGATCACTATTACTTACGTGTGAAAGATCTAATTCGCTATTATTTTCGCAAGTACTGATATGGAAAACTTCTGGAACGGTAGATTCGCTACTTTTACTTTCACAAATCGTAATATTTCCATTGTTCATTCGAACGTCTACTGTATTTAGGAAATCTGTACCAATTAACATTCCGTATGGTAATAATGTATCGGAAACAACATGCAATTTAATGGAATAAATTTTACCGTCAATTTCGATTTCAGTTACGAATTCGCCTAACGTACTATTTTCGCTCGCACCAATACCACGGAAATTCGTTGTATTTTTGCTCAGACGTGGTGCACCTACCTGTATATACTGATCTGCACGAATTAAACTTAAATCGCTACCTGTGTCTATTAAAGCCGTTATCCCTTTGTTCGCTACAATCACATCTTTCTCGGTCTTCTTTCGGGGTTCTGTCACATTGCATACGTTCACCGGTGCTTTCGCTGTGCATTTCGATGCAAAATGACCATATTCATGACACTTAAAACACTTTACACCCTTGTCTTTAGTAGGGCATTCCGCACTGGGGTGATTTCGGGAACCACAGGTGAAACAGCGTCGAATTCCGCTTGATGTTTTCGGTGACTGTATCGGCGTCTGCATCGACATCTTCTTATCGCCAGTGTATCTCGCCTTCGTTTTCACGTTCTTCTTTAAAATCTCGTATGACCTGAATTTTTCTTTTAATTCACGAATAGTTGCTGCGCCGTACAATATGACTTTGTTCGTTTCTTCATCCTCAATGCCATCAATAATATACTGGATGACCGCATCCGTTTCCACATTTGCTTGACTCGCGATATCAATCATATTGTATATATATTCTTGATATGTCTCATCACGTTTTTTCTTTCGTTCCATCAATTTCTTATGGATCGTGCCACTATTCACTGTCTGTGAAAATTCGTTTTTAAGGGCTTCCTTGAAACTAAACCACGATCTATCACATTTTTCATGTCTTACAAATATTTTAGCAGATCCCCTTAACAATCTCTTTGCATAGATTATTTTTTGGACAGTTGTCCATCCACACAATGCACTTGAATCTTCAAATTCTTCCAGCCATCGATGAATCGATATTTCATTATCTCCAGAGAAAAATGGAATTGTTTCTTCAACATCTCTAAACGTTAGCAATGTTTCACGGGTGTCCACTTTCTCCATTTGTCCGCTGGATGTCATCGTAACGTAATGTTTTCTTTCGCTGGTAACGTCGGTATCACAATCACTGTCGTCTTCACGCTCGGCTTCCAAAGTTAAAGCGGCTTGAAGTCGCGTCACCAGATCGGCTTTGTTTCCGGATTTCTTTAATTTCCGTTTTCCCAACTCTTGTTTCAAGCTATCACTTGTCATATTTTCTAATTGACTAGTTAGCTTAGATGCCTCGGTGGTAATATTTGCTTCAGATTTTCCTTGAGACGAAGCCATGATATTATAGGCACGTACAAATACACTTCAAAGTTCACAAGTGTCCAACAATTTCACAAGCGATACACTGCTTTTCAAATTTCTCGCGATGATAGTCAGTTACTATCCCGGACGAGCCCCCAAAAATTATGTGGGATATTGGTGTTTGTAAAATGACTACTCACAAGAAACTATAAAAACAGTATATAGATATATGTATATTAAAAATAAAACACAAAGAAAATTAATATCAAAACACGCTCGGACGATTGACCGCACCTCGCAGGACCAATCGTGCGCTAAGTACTCTAAAAGTTCTCTTTCGGTTCTATTCAAAGTTCTCTTTCTTTCTATTGTCTTTCGACGACTGTCGTCTCTCGGAAAAGGCGTCGAGGTCGAAGCCTTCGCAACACACACACATTCACACACACATGCCGATTCTTAAAACTAAACAGTCTTATGCTGTATCTTAACCGAAACAGTTTTGAAAACCTCGCCCGGACGGCGCCGAGGTCGCGCGACGGGGTTTTGCTTGCGTTTCGTCGCGAGTCGTTTCGCCCGACACTACAATACTATGTAAAACGTAATAGCAGGAAAGAAATGGAGTTAAAACGAAGTAGAATAATTACGTCCCAATGTACAAGTAGAACGAGTAGTCAGCCCTTGCCATATAAGCCACAAAATATACTATAAAGTGCACTATTATAAAATACAGAATTATGACTTTTGCAAAACTAACTGGATCGTTTATTTTGAAAGTGGGAAAAGTCATGTTACCGGGATGAAAAATGGTGATTTTTCAATGATCGCACAAAAATAATTGTACCGAGAAAAATATAAGTATCCAAGATAAGATAATATTTTTAATCATATACAAACGCAAAACCCTAAATATTTCGATTTAAAAAGATAGGAACTTATGCCACTTTCAAAATGAACAGATCAATTAATGAAATACAGGCGAAAATCCGCATAACTATTTTGTGCTGGTAATAAGCCAATAGTCATACAAAAAAAGAAAAAATCAGTTACGATGGGATTACAATTCTCAAGTGAAGAGCCTCAATCGTATATATACGTATCTTTGACATCGAAAAAATGAACGTACACACGCGTTCCTCAAGTTCTGCAACATCTTCTCCTCTCTTTTCCTTTCTCGTTTTCTATCTTTCCACACTTCTTTTCCTGTTTCTTATTTCTACGGTCGCTGAGACGTTCGACGAGATGGTTTTGAAAGGTTCTATCTCAGGGCAGTAAGAGCTGCGTACCGAGAAAAGAGCTTCTTACCGCCTCCACTCGTGGTGGAAACCACAGTAAACCAGTGACAGAAACGAGAAATCCTATAAGCTTCCTTTTACCACGACGACTTAGTCAATATAAAGCATAGGAGATCGTTCCAAAGGAAACGGGCATAGGAGCTCGTTACTTTTCCACCCCCTACGCTGCTTCATTTGTTCGCTAAATCATAACTTTTAAAGCGCTGGATCGACTATTTCGAATATCTGATAGAAAGAGGAGGGATTTTTTTTTTTTGATGAGTGTGTGACACTGGTATTTTTAATTGAATTATGTCAGCAATGTTGGAAAGAGTAGTGCAACAGGACAAAGTTAGTTCATCTGAATGGAAGATTCGATTTGTTATTACTTTTTTTTATGTGCGGTGCGGCGGAATAATTTAAATAAATAGATTTGTGCAACTTTCATTATGCAGCTAAATTCTCTGAAAAAGAACACGCACAATGTAAGAAAAAAAAATTATGTCCTCTAGTTACTGGGCTATCTTAGAAAATGTTACATACTAATACATATAGAATTTTAATTCTGGCATTTTAATAATTATTACGCGATACTAGCAATTTATGATGTTGCACCTGGTATATACCTTCATGTTCTTTAACATTTGTTACTTTGAAAGTCAATAAGTTTGTTGTTAAAGCAATATTTTGTATGCCATCGTCGCTAGAAATACGAGAGGTTTCTGAGTTCGTTAATTAAAAGGTATGGTTTTTACGACACGAGTTCAAAGTCCGCTTCTGCCACCGCGGTAGTAATTATCAAATTTCCACACTTTTTCTATGAGTATTTGGACTTCACTCGTCGAAAGTTTTATTCAATTAGCATAGAGAATTTTACTGTTCACTCCATAATTAGTCAACAAACACGCGAAGCAATTGGAACACGTTGAAAATAAAAATAATTGTCATTGTCAGTGGCAATTATTCTTCCACGTTTTTCCTATAAAACTACGGTCTCATAAGCATGAAAAGTATGAAACTAAAATGAAGTAATGAAAACGCTTAGTATTTGTTAATTGTGGATAAGTTGTATTCTGATTATTTTATTAATGCAATTCTATGCACATAGTAAAATCAGACTGCCGTTGAATAAAGCTAACCTGCATTGATTAACTGACGAAGCTTTGTATATTTCATTTGTATTTCTTTTATTTTTATTTCCTTTGGTACTTTTGCGAATTACGTAATTTGCGTCCAATTATATTTTTTGCACAGCAAGTGTCGGTTATTATATTACAGATTAACTACAATTATATAAATTCAATTATTTCAACAATGATTTTGTTAAGTCTCCCAAATATGAATTTATAACGACCTTTCGCCGACATTTTCAGATATTAACTTTACCTTTCCGACGATAGAATTTCTATAGCAGTTAAAGGGAAACTCCAGCGTTTTATATCAAAATGAAAACCGCAGTTGTACCAGAAAATTGATTTCTATCCGCGAGTAAGTGTACGAGATGTAAATTTCCGCCACAGTAAACAATTGTATCCGAATTGCACACCGAGCAAATTCAGCACTTTTAAATAACACTGTAGAGATTTCATACATTCTCCACACTTAATACATCATCTATCTAGTTTGATCCAGGAATGTTTGAACCATTTATTACTTTTAAATATATTATTTTCAAATATCCGTTCAAATGTACAGATCTTTTCTTTGTCATCGTCAAAAGTACCTAAATAATATATAGTTAAATAAACGTTGTTTACATTTTGTCACGAAATGTATGTTTATATATATATTGCTCGTGAAATCTTAAGTAAAATATTCGAATATTTGTATAAACAAATTGTTGGGCATATCGTTACGAGTAGCCAATTGTACATACAAGTTGGTTTACGTAACTGGGCCAAACATTACCTCAGTTCTGCTGAACGCAGAGAAGACAGTGCACAAAGCGTTGTAGAAACAGATTGTAAACAGAAAATGTCCAAATGCTTTGCTGATAGTATTTATACCTTTACTTTAAAATTTAACCATTGAAATTTGTTACGAAAATACCAATTGAAAACGAAATCAAGCACGGGTGAAATGAATTTATAATTTAAAGGTGCACGAAATAATTGGAAAGCTCTTTGAAAACTGTTACGGAACATGATCCTAGGTGAGAAAGTTCCTGTAAGCAAATGCTCGTAAATGCTTTGTTAAAAATGTCATTGAAGATTTTGTGTACTTTAGTTTTTAGTCCGGAATCTAAAACAATTTCAAAAAGCGAGAAAGTAAAAAAATTCTTGTTTTTTAATAGGAAATAGACCGAGGGTCAGAAAACCCCTAGAGACATTAGTGTAAATTTGTTAAGGGGCGAATGAGGGTTAATACATATTTACGCAGAGGTGACTGAAACTTTTGTTTCTTTGATTTGTGAACTTTTTAATTTACCAGAAAATTGTATGCTATTTACTAAAATGTTAGTAAAAGAAACTGAATCGAGAAACTTTAATTTTCTGTTTGTGAACTAGATGTTTTATAAAAAGGACGCCATTTATAATTACAGGTCATTATTCGCATGCACATTTTATAGTATAATTATTCTGATGCGTTTAACCAGAGTGAAAACTAAACAAAATGGTTACGACGTGCATACACGTTATGCCATAGGCATAACACAGTGTATGTGATATGCTTGTTTCAATTTCAAGTTGATCCTTCTAATCTTTTAAGCTCTGCAGCAAGTAACAGGGGTCACTAATGACGGATTAGTGTACAAATTATATTACTTTTTAAATATTATATACCCTGGGGCAATTAAATGTCCCACCTCGGAAGCGCGTGCATTCGAGAAATGTACCAGTCGACTGGTTAAAATGAAAGTAGTACTACCTAAATTAAAAATCACTATATTTTCATTTTTACCAGAAGTACACATTTCTTATCATATACAATAACAATTATATTATCATCTACCTTCCGTCCAAATTTACACTGTTAAATTTGGTATAAACGAAAAACGATCATTATAATGATCGACTTACATCTCCATCCCAAATAAAACATCACCTTCCAAGCGTTACATTACAAGCCTATTTAAATCCTCATTGTTTCCCTCTAATGAAGCTAAACCGTTAGGGCGAGGATATTCGAGTCCCTGGCACCGTAACCTGTCGTCAAAGGGGCCAGGTGACAATACGACGCGTCACGGCGATTGACGATGAAAACACGAGGTCCATCGAGCTTTTGGAATACCCTCGAACGTATCGGTAGGGATCCTAAAAGGCCGGCCGGCGCCGCTGGACTGTCGAGTGGGGGAAGAGCGTCGGGCGTCGCGACGCTTCTCGGTAGCGCCGTGAACTAAAACTCCGGGCGGCACGGCGCGCCAGTGTTGAGCCCGCGATCGCCGTGAGCGTACGCGTATTTCGTACGCATCGTGTATACGTACACACCTTCTTTTGCGCATCGTCTATGCACGCACGCACGCACGCGATAATGTCAAAGTTTGATTTCTTCTTCGATCCGACGATGAAACGCTTGTAAAGGAACGTCGTCGTACGGACGAGCGACTTTCATTGAATTTTCGACGATCCGAGCGAACGGGAAGACTCGCTGCTTCCTCTTTCGAAGGACTTTAAAAAGGTTCATATTCTCGGTGGATAAATGTAATAATTTAAGGAATATTCTCGATGCCTTGGCGTTTCATTGATTATAATTTCTTGGAATTGATTAAATAATTTCTTGGAATTGTTTGGAATTCCTCGAAAGATTTTGTATTTCTATTCCGGTATAATAATTTCGACTGTTTCTGTATAGTGTCGTGTAAGGAGCGATTCGGGGAATTTCTGAGGGTAGAGGTTATGTTTGAAGAAATGTTTTCCTTGTAATATTGGAATGATTGTTTTACGTGTCAAATGAAGAGGAACACGGTTGGTTTGTTGCGTAGACAGGTTTTATTTAGTTTTTTCAGTTTTCTCTCGACACTTTCGATCGAAGTCGTACAAAGGGTGTTTAATTTACCGTAAAAGCACGCGTGCCGCGCTCGTAATTCATATCATCCCTCAAGGAATGCCAGGTTGATAACTTTTTGACATTTCTCGCGTGCAACGACAGTTTATCTGCCTCTCGATCGTTCACATTTCTTCGTGATCGATCTTTCGCATAGTATGAAAGGGTAGATAAAACTTCTCAAGATCTTCGTTCTTTTCGCCACGACACTCAGTTTCGGTGTTGCTCCAAGAATTTCCGTAATTTCGAGCACGCGACTTCTAACCCTCGCTTCTCCGATATTCCCGTTCTTTAATCCGGTCAATTTCAACGAACTTTGGGATTTCATAACATAGAATGTAGTATACGTGACTTCTGCAGGCCACGAAGTATCCGCTTTACACGATCAACTGTAATTACATTCCAATGCCCCCAATTACCTCGAACCAGCCTCCCCTGAATAACACGATTTCCAATCGTGCATTTAACAGCATCGTGATTAAATACCGTTGAAAAGAAGTCAAGTCCTTCATAGGAGGACAACCCCATTTAATGTCAGTGTACCGTCCCTATTCTTATCCCTGCGATAATTTCCACCTCTTCAAAGTGAAAAGAGTCTTGATAACCGAGTCGAAGAACCTTGATAACTCAAGGCAGTGATATCAAGACGTCTCTCGGACATCCCCGTGATTTCAGCTTCTCGCTGTTCAACACCACTTTGCAGTATCGCTTTGGAATCGGTAACAGGTCTCGCGGCTTAACGAGTTGAACGTGTTTTTCTCGGTTTGCCGTTCGGTAATTGGGAGTTGCCGGCGCGCGGAATTTCCATTGACGGCGGCACTTTTATCAACGGATTAATTCGTATCACTGTGTTGGAGGATAGCGTACCAAAGGCAGCAAAAATATGTCCTTTTTTTGTCCGGTGTGAGAGCCGATGACACTGACAGGTGTTTCCGTACGCATCAGAAGTTCGCCTCGTTGGAGGGATGTGCTACTGTTTCCAGCTTGTATCGCGTTGCATCGTGAACTCGTTGACGGCGAGGATTGATATCGTTGGACCTGATACAGCTTTTTTTTTGGAATTTTACCAGTTTTTTTAAGTTTCGAGCGAAGGTTAGAGGAGTTCTCGTGTTACGATGCTTCGATTTCCTTGAAGTGATAACAGTTGTTTTCAAGAGATCCAGTGTTTCAGTGTAAAAAGTGCATGTTCAGTGAAGGATTACTGTCTGCTGGAGGAATTGTATTAATCTGCGATTGTAATGTGAGAATTCTTGTGTTTCAATTATTTTGTACGTTCACCAACGACCTTGACACGAACGTCCTGAAATTCTTGACATCTGTGAGTGTAATTTAATAATCTCGCGGTGGGTATTCGTGGCAAAAATATTTCATGGCGTCAATTTGATTTATCGCGTTTTCGTACAAATAATAAGTGGTCGTTATCGGAACGACATTAGGACGGTACTCCCTGTTTACCAAATAATCCAAATAATATTCCTGTCACGCGTTCCGTCGATTACGGACTACACGAAGGATAGCTCTTTGCTAAATTCGTACCATCCGGGTGAAATTCCATGGAAAATACACTCCAATACTGAAATATCCTCGCGTGCAATTCTTCCGATCGGTAGAATACCTACGTACGACGAAAATCAACTGAGATATTGCGCAACGATTCCCTTAGATCGTATTTTTCAATGGAACTCGTTAAAGTATCTTGTTACTCACAACTTCTTGTCTCTATGAGAATGGCAAAATTGAAACGTTCGTGGCCAGTTTTCCTGCGATGGCACGTCTTTTGAAGGGATTCGAAATAAACTTTGAAACAAAAATAATGCTCCAATGATACAATAAATTAGGTACTGGAAAAAATTCGTTCGGATTTTTTAAGTCGAAATATCCTCTGATCTTTAAATTGTGATACACCTACCCCCGATTTACACGGTATCCGGTAGAACCGATCTTCCGTGTTAACCCCTTAGCTTACAATAACGTGTGACACACGGGAGGCGATAAATGGAATACGAAATTTTGGAGTTTTCCAATAACTATTAAATTGAAAATATCAATCGATCACGAAACGTTATAATTATTTCTATAATATTAATATTGCAGTCTGTTGCGCCAGAAGTTAAAGATCAGAGAGAAGTTTTTATTTCTGGAATTAATTCTGGGGTATTACGCACGCTGTCAAAATAGAAATCGTAAGGCAAGGGGTTAACCGAGATATAGGTGTACCTACAAATTTCCTAATAAATTCCATTAAATATTAATACTAAAAAGGTGAAGTCCTGCCGAGTATATAACAATTTTGTATCTTCAAAGTTTCTGCTCTATAAAGATGTCATTTTAACACTTCATCTACCAGAAGCCTATTAACACTAGAACTACCAAACCAGTCAAAATGACTGGTACACAACTTTTTCCAAAAATTCTCCAAGTTTATAGAGGAGCCATAGAATAAATATTCTACGTCCATCTCAAAAAACATAAATCGTCGAATCGATCATATTTTCCGGCTTTTGATTCCTCCATTTTCAAGGATTTATTTAAAATATTGAAATATGATAGAATTAATGCCGGTAGTTCTAGTGTTAATAGGCTTTTTGTTTATCAGTACTCATTGGCCGACAGTCTATTAATCTGTCATTATAAATGATAAAAAAATAAAGTTACGCTACCTCGGAACAACTGAAATTAAAACGACATAATAAGTATCTCTTCACATTTTAATTTTAAAGTTACAGAGCTTTGCAAGTAGATACATACACTCGTGCATAATATTCAGAAAAATGAGCGGTAGATAAACTGTTAATAGAAAAAGTATCACTTCATTAGAAATAACGAACCTTAGCGAAATACCAGTGGCAATTCAACGTGTTAAAAATATCGCAATTTTCTACAAACTGATCCCCCAAGAGAATTATTCGCCGCAATCCATTCGGATGCTCGCGTAGCGGCATAAATTCTTCTTAACGTTGTTTCCTCGTAATAAAACGTTGTCGTTTTAATGCGTCATTAAGAGCGACGTTTCTGTCTCTGTCGGTGAAATAAGCCGAGAAACGTTTGCCGCCACGCGACGACGCGTCGTCCCTCCGGACTTGCAGCGTATTAGCAAATTCGATTTGGTGCGGTAACTTCCACCGGTGGAACACGAAGCGAAGGGATAGTACGAGAGGCTACGGCGATGCCCGGCGTTTAATAAAGTTTTTCGCGCCCGGGAAAGTGACCTGGGGCGCGGTTGAGCGAGTTGAAGCGAGTGGTATTTTCTGAAAAAACAGAGGAACCCTCACCGTAACCTCCGGCGTCTCGTTAATGCCGTGAGAATCGCACTTTCGGATGGACGTGGAAAATATGATTTGAATGGAACATTCGGATGATACGTTGCCGTATATTCCAATGTATAAGCGTGAATCTTCAAATTCTAACTGCTCTCACGGCGACGGATTCCATGGATGGAAAAACGGTAGCGCGAAATCTCGTGCTTTTTCAATTCGCCGAGGTTGCTTTTTCGAGAGGACGAAAGTTTGTTGGAAACCAATAAATTCATTGGTTCCTACTTTCCAGCGGATTCGGAACCTCTTTCACCCTGTCCGTGGAAGTTTCGAACTAGGAAAACTCTAGCGGGCCAAAACGTGAGGAGACGTATAAGTAAATTCGATTTAATAGCGTAACTTGAACCGTAGATCATACTTAAAGTGAAACGTCCTACGGCAAGGTTATTCGGAATGAAATAGCAACTTATGGGAGGCGTGTATCGAAGGTGCAGGGAAATTGAAATTCGCGCTGTTTATCCCTAATCATTTTTGAGACGTTATTTACACCGTTCTGACAAAGATCTGTGATTATAAATCTCATTTAAGTTAGTTAACCCGTTCGAAACCTAAGATACACTGTACTTGTAATACAGCGACTGGCTAAGAAAACTAATGACACACCGTGTATATTGACGATCAAGATTTTATATCAGGTGTAGGAAAAAATTCTTTCTGATTTTACGCTAATGCCACAATTTTATTAACCCTTTGCACTCCGTTGTCCCCGCAGCGGGGATATTGTAATAGAAGCTGGCAATTCCATTGTCAGGTAAATCCGGTGTTTTTTTTATATTGTAAAACATAATTTTAAAATGTATACGCTTCTATTTTCATGACAAAGGAAGATTTTTAATTTTCTACAGATGTGCACTCGCACAATTGTTAATATTCGGAGTAGCTGGTAGCTCATAGTAAAAATCAGTCGGAGTGCAAAGGGTTAAAAATAACATACACAAGCTTAATCATTGAAATAATTGCCATTGTTATTTGTACTTTAGCTACTCTTCTGGCAATATAAGAATCCAATTACGTTAGAAATTGAAAGGTTTTGGAGAAATGAATATATATGTATCTAGTTGCAAAAATTGGCGATACGCGGTACCATGAAATTGTTTTTAATTAACCATTATACCGTCCCCGGGTGAAATTTCAGTCAATCTCCTCTTCCAGATACTATACAATTTTTTATTTGTTTTTCAATATGTTAAAACTTGATTTAGTTTCAGTGAAATATCATACGATAGATTACAAATAACTTTAATCAAAGCGTAAGGGGAAAGCGGGTGAAATATCACCTGAGGATGTTTCGTGCAACTATTTTGGAGGAGCGTATGATGGTTAACAATTTTATTGCAGAGTTTTTAATACAGAAGAAACCGCTGGTAACTTTTTATTTCGGGAAGTTTATGTTTAACAATGGCATGCACTGTCCGAAAAGAAATCGCAGGTCAAGGGGTTAACGTGTTAAAACAGATTTCCCCTGCACACCGCCGAACTTTGAATATATCGTTGAAAACTTTTGTTATCCACCGTTCTTTCCGGCTCGTCCAATTTCGGAAGAGAGGCGACGAATAAAAATACCGGCTGTAGTTCCGGCAAACATTTGGAAGAATGAGAAAACATAACATCCGTGGCAGTCTAATCAGTCGTCGACAGGGGAGGCCACAGCGAACATTGCAACGGGCGCCTTTTCGTGGCTGCAGAATGCAGCACGGTTTTTACAGTGTAATCTGAAATCTTGGGGGGAAAATTTGCCACAGTGATCTCGCGATAAATCGGCGAACGCGATACGGTTGTAATTATCGCGGATAACGCAAATAAAATCGTCCCTCGATTACTTGTGAATTGTTAAACGATTCTCCATTAACGATTACGTAATAACGTGAATTCGTACTTAATCAGTTGTGACATGTGCAAAGGTGATTTTATCTAATTTGTGTAAATATGCATTATTAATATAATGCATACGTAATATTGGTAATGAGAGGGTACAAAATGGACGATAAATAATAACGATGGGAAAACACGTCGAATCGCTTGTTTATCAGTAACAAGGTGCACTGTCATTATTTCGAAGTCAGTGTCTGGGGTTTTTGCTTAATATTTACATGTTACTTGGATAACTTTGGCAAATGCAGGATGCATTGCTGAACGAAATATTTGTTGCAAGTGCATACGATTGAAGCAGTTTGAATTTTACGAGAATATTCTTGGCAATGAATTTCGTATTTATTAGAAGTTCGATGTTATCTCGAAGAATCATTAATATATGACAAAACTAAATTGGCAAAGTGAGAAGTGACGTGCAATTAATCAAAGTCAATAGATAGTAGAACGTTAATTAATGTGTGTGCATTATGTAGGACAAGATCATTGCTACCAACTGCTATTGATTCGTCAATCCTCCACGTTCTTTACCATAAGATATGCCAAACTAGATTTTCAACTTGAATTTTCGTCATTCATTCATTACTTGTCATATTATGCATCCGTAGTCAAGTTTATACCAAATATGATACAGCATCACAATAACTGAGTGACTAACAATAAGTCAATTTAACACTAGATTCACGGGCGTGAAATCTGTTAAATTGCAATATATTAAATAAGGACTTTGAAGAATGAGGGATGAAGCGGCAAAGATGGTAATTCGTTAAGTCATTATCGTATTATAAAATAATCGTGACATATCTACTGTACAGTGTCTCTGTAAATTCGAGAAATGTTTATAAGATAAGTAGGAACCCGTCAATTTGACGGCTTCCGTAAATCTAGTGTTAAAGGGCATACACAGTGAATGGTCAATCGTACTCCCTCGATATCTCCGTAAACCTTTTTAACAACTCCATTTGAATATTTTACCGAATGGTCACGACCAAAATAAACCCAAGTAGAGCAATAACAACGTCAACGTTCCCACCAGAAAATTCATTGTATTCCAAGAACGCAGATTTCCATTTCCATGGTGTAATTGATGTGTCCCCCGAAGACCCCTAAAAAGCAGGATGATGCGGTAAAGGTCTTCTAAAGTCGAGTAGGAAGTTAGCTGGCAAGGAAGAACGTCGCGAAGGCTCATGCAATTAATCACTTAGCGGTTTTATTCAATTATGTCTTGCTGTGGCCCAGAGTGCCAGAGGAACGCCGCTGGTGGTAGGAGGGTTTAGGGTGGTAGGCGACGATGGTGTTGTAGGTCGAAAGGAAAGTTGCCGGAGGAAGCTGCGGAAGCCCCGATAGAATGGTATTCGATCTGTAAGTGGTGGCGTTAGTATAGCGTTAGAGTTACGGCGTAGAACCTCTCATAGGTACGTGTTCGAAATTCATCAATCATCGGCGATAAAACCTGTCGAAAAGTCGATTCACCTTTTCAATGCGCTGCGAGCCGTATTCTATTCTGTGCTCGAGGGAAAGAGGGGGAAAGAGTGAGCGAGGAGGAGGAAGAAGGCAGGAATATGAGAGAAAGAGAAATATAGAGAGAGTGTGAGAGAGTGAAAAATGTGATAAAGAGAATGGGAGAAGGAGCTTATCAGAAGTCATTCATATAGTCGATCATTAGGTAGGTATTCAGTGTACATCATCGTCCTCCCTTGGGCAATGCCCGTGTCGCCTTTAAGAAGGACTTCTGCTTCCTAGTCCGTAACTTTCACCTTCTTGTTCTTTCCACCCTCGTGGAATTTCTCTGCCAAGAGTTTCGACGGCTTCTGTGAACGGAATGATCGCAGCAAGAGATCGCTATTTCGTGTACCACATTGCGGAATAACTTTTTCGCCGAGTTTGCTTACTCGGATAGTTTGTTTTTTTCACGATCACTCCTGACTCTTAATTTCCACTCGGCTTTGTCGCAGTCTTCGGTCTTCTTCGATCGAAAAAATACAAATTATCGCTGGAAACCGAGAGTGAAACGATCGAAGGCCTCTAATTGTGAGTGGATTTTAAGTATGGCCGTCGTTGTTGAAGTCGAAATACGAAACAACAATAACATTGTAGATGTATAGGAATGTTATACGCCGAAGACGTCGAGAATTATCATTGAAAAATGCACAATTCAGCATCGATTTTGCTCACTTTATAGCAAATGTTAGATGTTCTTAATTTTTTTTATAAAAGTGCATTGTTCTTGGAGGATGGGAATACTTTGATGTTTAAAGTGCTGAACTCGTGTCAAGACTTGATTTTAGAAGAAAGTGATGGAACTCGAAAAATGTACTTTTCAAGTTATTGATATTAAAATATTGTAGGAACACTTCTGAAGCTGTGAGGAAATTTTTAGTTATTTATCTTTGAAATTTTACTGATGAAAAAGTTACATTCTCCCTCCTGGTTCATAAGGTACACTATTGTACTTTCTAAATGCGCTTTGGCATAAGTTGTGTCGTATTTTTAACATTGAGAAGTACAAATAAAAAAAAAACACTTTAACTCATTTTATAGATATCGTTTCATTTATAACAATTAAAAGAAATTCTTCAGTTTTCCAGGAAAACGTACTTTATCGAGTTACAACGCTTCCTTCATGAATCTGTGATATGTATGTAGAAGAAAATGTATATCTTTTCGCACGTAGCACGCTATTTCCATTATTTAATTAAATGAATAAGCATTAAAAGTAAAGAAACTTGAAGCAATCGTTATACAATTTATTCCTCACTTAGTTTTTGTCTCTTCTTGTGTTTGTTTCACGTCATAAAATATTGATTCTTCACGTTTACTCCCATTTATACATTTTCTACACTTTATTGCTCTAACTGTTAAAGGAAAAAGAGTAAACAAAAAAGTGATTGTTACATAAATAGTCATTTTATTTACACATTTAATAAGCGAATATTACGTTGCACGAAGAACATACATTTTTATTTGTAAGACTCCATACTTTTTAAATAATTCTGTATACTCCATCGCTTTAAACAAAGTTTTCCAACAAAATACCTGGCGTTTTTCATTCTAGGAATAATCACACTGTTCAAAAAATATTCCCGTTGATGAACGACAAGTAAAAAAATTCATGTCTCTTTGAAGTTTACTCTAAATTCCCCCATTTCCAGGAATCTCCTGTCATTATTATGAAGCAACTTCATTATTCCACGTAAAAACAATTTAAACACCACTCTTTCGATAGTCGTGCAGCATTTATCATGTACATCCTGTACTAGCGACCACCAGTGTAAATCGTTTTGTCTCTCTGATTTTCAGAACGCTCAAGAGGAAGACAGTACCAGCGAGATCGGAATTACTGGCGGCCCAGGTCAGAGTCACGTGACTCCTAAACAGTATTCCTTGGTCCCCGTTGATTTCCTCTCGAAGATTTCTCATGGACTCCGCAGTGATTTCCGCGCAGATAGAAATCCGATCTGTACGTGTCGAGAAGTGAATGTTACCGTGTGATATGAGTGGTGAATACAGAATCCTTCGTGACGTTAAACGCCCGAGTCACGGACGTGTCGGAGAAAATAGCATCGTGTGATCGGCACGCGAGACGGAAACGCGATTATAAAGCCACGGTGTGTCTGTTTTTGTGCGCGAGAAGAGCCAACAGGTTAGCGAAAAGGAACGTGAAAAGTGAAGCTGGAGAGGACAGGAGGAGAGGAGAGGCCGAAGGTGGGAAAGAAGGTGGAAAAATGTGGTATCACGCGCTCCAAGCCATCGCCGCCCTAATCGCCGTCGTCCACGCTCAAGGTCAGTCTATAATTTCCATCCGACTTCTTACATCGTTTCTGTTTCCAGTTTTCGACTATTATCGTTCTTTCACTTTCGTTTGCGTGTTTCCATTCTGCTCCACACACCCGTATCCCCCATTCAGCATTTCCGTTTCATCGCGCACGGCGAAAGTCGCGTATTATTGTCGATGCGTTCCCGCCAATATCGGTCCCGGATTCGAAAACTTCGTTTTAACGTTTACCGTATTACAAAATCATACGGCCCGTGGATAATCGTACGCGCGTTTCCTGGGACGATTGTAACGGCTTTGAGGATTCCGGTTTGGCAGATTCTCGAGTTTAGGCTACCGATAATCGATGGTAATCTAAGAAACATGAATATTCGAATCGGTAAGCTCCCCTCGTCAATGCAATTGGGGAAAGCTCAGCTGCGGATATGTAGGTAGGTACGTTTGCACGATGAGCTCGATGAGTTTAGGAGAAATTTCGAACCTCCTGGCAGGTTATTACGCCGCAATCAATGTAATCGTGTAATGATTTCCGGTGTAAATTTCATTGCACGTTGAAATATGTGGGTGGAGGGTGGTACAGGGCGGTGAGCAAGAGAATTCACTGTGCCGACTTCACAGTTTTCGTATTTAATTGAATCGAGAGATTTACCTACGTTGGAATTCAAATTACAAGCGTGTTTCTATGGAAGATCTGTTAAACGAATAAAGGGCTTTCTTCGGCTGCGATCGTTTTAATGAGAAATCGCGTTAGGGAAATAATTGTTCTGAAAAATTTGAAAAAGTATTATATTTCTATAGGTTTTCCTTCATTCGATTGTTCCAAGTATTTGCTGCATCGTGTATTTTGTTTTATTATTGATAAAATCTTAATTAGTGAAGGTAGAAAATATCGAAGAGGAATTTCTGCTGCTAATACAGATATAAATTGATTTTGATGAAAATGTGGAAGGAAACTTTTCCTGTGATTTAGCGTTATCTGTAGAATAACGAAGGAGTTATTCACCGTTTTAACTACAATGTATATTATAATTATTGTGTAATCTGTCGATAAAGAACAATTCATCAGAGTAAAAGCCATTTTCAGGGTTAATTTTTTATTTCGAGCAACAAAATATCTTTTTCTGAAAATACAATGGAGGCACACTTTGTATATTTAACCCATGTGTTTCACTATACTTGCAGTAACTACTAATAAATATTAAGCACCCGGGAAAAATTGTTCAGATTGAAGGGTTTCTATTTCTATACGTCCAGAAGGATAGGAAAAATATATCTGATATTCAAAGTTTTAAGGATACTTTTCTGATAATACCACGGCATTTTTAATACAGAATTTTGAGTCAGTTTTTATGAAAACTATGAGAACACGTATCTGATATAAGTATCAGAGTATACAATATTAAATTTCTACAAAAATACCTTCCCACAGTGTTCCCCAACTCGTGGTGAATTCTATTTTTAGCATAAAATTGAAAATTTTTTAGTATAACACGTTCAAATTTGTTTGATAATCATACGAAATATGTATCGAGAATGACTGTCTTCAGAATTCTTTCATAACAATAAAAAAGTAAAGATATTACAATTAAATATTAAATTACACGATACAAGTATTATTAACGTCAATGTGTTTATTCGCTCACTTTCCGCTTGCGAATGTCATCCAAGGGCGTATATATGCACTCTGGGGACACTGACCAGGAAAATTACACGCATGCATGCATCAATGATGCAAATAGGTTAAAAGGTTAAAACTAGTTTCCAATTCACTTGCATCTAAATGAACTTTCAACGAATATATACATACATATACATTTACAATTAATGTGTTACGGAAACATTGGAAATCCTTATTTGGCAAAATAAATTTGCAGCATTTCGATGAGATGTACCCCGGGAAAAAAGAGAAAAACAATCAGCAGACAGTGGCATGTATTTTCCTAACAATAGTTTTTGCACACGGGTATTCGGGCGAGTACAGTGGTTTTGCGTGCATCGTGTGACATGTACCTATTGTCACATGCGATCATTTGTCATTCGCGAACGATGCACTTCCTAAAACCAACAACAATATTATTTTACCATAGTCATACCGCTCTGCTCGGTCTTTTTTTCCCGTTCTAACGAAGTTTTTGCACCATTCACCGTGACGAGCAATATTGCGAAAAATTCTCTTCAGTTATCAACCTTCGTTTTTCTTCTTCTCCTTCTCGTAACGAGTGGCATGATTTAAGAAACAAGATAAATTGTTACTCAATAAATATTTTCAAATTTTTCAAACTTCCGACGAAAATGCTGATGAATGGTGTTCAAAATTCTGAGCTAAGAGATAGAAGTGTTTTTTTAAAAAGTATAAGAAGGGTACTTTCTGTCTATATCGATTAACACTAGAACTACCAGCGTTAAATCTGTTATATTTAAATATATTAAATAAGTATTTTGAAAAAGGGGAATTCAGAGGTGGAAAAGATGATCGATTCGGTAATTTATGTTTTATAAGATGGGCGCGGAATATATTTTCTATGACTCTTCTATAAACTTGGAGAATTTTTGGAAAAAATTGTGTACCAGTCATTTTGACTGGTTTGGTTGTTCTAGTGTTAAACATTTCTTACAATAATCATTAAAACTTAGATTCTAAATTTTGCATTTAATTGTATTAATGCTTTGTATATCACTGATATGTACGAACGTGCAAAGAAAAGTTTGTTTGGAGCTCTCAGGTCTGGGAACCGAAGGGTTGGAAATATATTTCCTAGACAGGAATAATTCTCACCATATGTGCGAACGTAAAAACGACTTTCATGCTGTCTATAAACACTCAGTCTGTTCACATATAATTCCTATTGAAGCTTTTTTATAGCCTAACGACAAGTGTCTTCCTGCGATTGACAACATATGGAAATCCTCAACACCCCTGGGAAAACCTACCTCTCCTGGTTTGCTGTTTAATTTGTCCTAGCAGTTTAAATTTAGTTCGAAGTGAACTAATCTTTTCGACTACAATTTCCTCGTCTACTAATTTATAGGTTTACGATTTTAATTTAACCCTCTATGGGCCCGTGTAACTTTGAAGTAACACAAGACAAATCTAAGATTTTATTCTTCAAAGTAAATTTTTTAACATTGCCAAATATTACAATTTAGTTCTTAAAGATCATGAAATTCTTTACAATTCAATGTTTCAAAATCAAGTTAAATATATCATTTATAATAGTGTTTTTATTATTTTCTAGTGTGATATCGTGCAACTGATCTTCAGATCCCACAAAAAATTCGGACTATAGAGGGTTAAAATTTTTTGATTTATATTTCATATAAATTTCAATATTTTATAACTAATAAATCAGGCAAAGTACTTCCATTTAAATTATTTTCCAATAAACATCGTACACGATGGAACCCAAAACATTCATCTCAGTAGCATCTAATTTTCCAGCTCAATCAAGTTACTATAAAAATAAAAGTACATCTGCAATACAATCTCATAGAAAAAAGAAAAGAAACTAGCAACAAATAATAACAAACGGGTCGGTAATCGCGTTAAAACCGACTTATCCTATCGAAATTTTCTGCCTACCCTTTCCACCCCAATAACCGAACGCCCTACACGCCGCCAAACAAAACTTTTATCTCGGCTTACGTGCGTTGTTTCACTGTCAAAGTCAAGGCATCTGTCACGCCTATTCTTCGATTTGTTTTCACTCGACTGCCGGCACGACCCGAGTCTGTCGCGGGTGGAAAGAGACCCTTTGTGTAATCGAATCCAGGCCGCACGCGTGCACGCGTGCAGAGAAGCTCGTGCGTGCGCGTGCACGGTGTAAGCATCGAGGCGTGGCCGAGGAATTACGTGTCCCTAGGTTTTTGCCATTACCGTCCTCACTCTGTCACCCTCTTCCAACTCTTGCTTGTTTGTTTTGCATTTTTCGGCTTCACCTGATATGGTTATTTCGCCCAGGACGTAACACTTTGGGTGGATTCTCAACCACCGAGACTATCAGATAATATCACATAGGAAAAATTTCCTTGAGGTGGCCATGGAAGATTTCCTCTCGCGAGGAAATCTTCTTTACTTCCTTATCTCTCTGTCGCCCCTTCAGTCTTTTGTCTCTTTGTGTGTCTTGCATTTTTCAGCTGCAGCCTTGCAGGCTTCAGCTGATATGATTATTTCAACCTGGGACTTGCTATTTTTGATGGATTTCGAACTTCCGAGGCTATGAGATAAATGACGCATAGAAAAGATTTCTCAGAGGTGAAAGGGGTAGGATTTTAACTCGGGCTCGGTGATCGTGAGTCGGAGCCTTAACACTATTCCTACCACGACCGCTCAAACGACCGTTTTTAAAATTTCGAATAGAATTTCCTACATATAACGTAATTGAATCGTCTTTAAACTTCACGACTTTTCCTCAAATATACGTATAATACATTCACATTATAATATTTTTTTCAATATTCACTTCTTCTTTACTGTTCATTTTCTGGGAAAAAATTATCATTAGACAAATTTACCGGTTAAGGTAGGAAAAGGTATACGTGAAGTGTCGGTAGGAATAGTGTTAACCTCCTCACTCACCACAGCCCCCTTTTCCGTTTCTTATGCACCCTATCGATGCGTCCGGTCTGCACGCGTCTACCATACGGTTGCGGATGAAAGGTTTCGGATTCGTACAGGTTTTCACTGTCGGTGTCGGAGACCTTCGGTGGTTTTCCGCTGGTGCGGCTGAGGTTTTCAACGATGTAATGCTATTCGAGCCTTGGCACTTTTTAGTACGAGGTAATACCGGCTGGGCGACGAAGTAGAGCGGAAGTTTTGTTATTAGGTCTCGGTGGTAATTAAGGTTTAATTAATCTGAGAAAATCGATGGTAAAGCACTTTCACGATAAATTACGCGAGATATCGAGCTTGTTGTACCTGCCTCTTCCCTCTGCTCTGCTTTTCGAATTACTTCCATGGCGCGGATCAGTTGGGAATATTTGTTTTGAGGTTTAGCGCTTTTGGGATTATTGGGTTACGATGAATTTTTGGAAGTAAAGAATATATGTATAATTTTATATTGTTTCAAAGCGACTATAAGGTTACAAAGCTATTTGCAAATGCAATACAATTCAAATGAGGACTGATTGTATAGATTTCGAAAGTACAAGAACCCAAAATATTTTATCATCATTGTATTTTTTTTGTCTTTTCTTAGAAAATATATTTCATATACTTATTACTCTGAAAGCAAGTTAACAAAGACAAGAACAGGTGAATGCAATTCCCGACACATCGCAATATCTTTGTTTCGACTCTTCATCCATTCTACAGGTCGGATGCATTTTATTTTAAGGGAAACCTTGCGGAGGTATCCCATTGAGTACGAGGTTTTAAGCAGTTTCGCAACACTTTTGTCCTCATGTTCCTTTTGTACAGTGTTTTTTTGTTTCCCGCAACAAAAACAAAAGTAGCGACGGGTGCATTGAATTCGTATTTTTGGAAGAACACACGGCGTGTCCAGTACGGGAAGCGCATATTGACGAGAGCTACTAAAATTGCTGGCGGTATTATCACATTTTCGTTTCGATGCTTTTAATGTTTGTGTCATTTTACTTTCAAAACGTCCTACAATGCACTCGTTGCACCTGTATTTAGTACGGAGTGAGCATCACATTCAATACGCTGTCGTTACGTTTAACAAATCCTGACATTGTAAACGTTTTTCTGCATTTCCGGTTTTATTGTTTCTGCATTTCAGCTTACAGTTGCTGGATTGCAGCTAATTTAAAGAATTCGAATGAAATACACGATGTACCGGCGTGCTGTAATTTCTAGGGGTTTTTGATGTAATTTTTTGTGAAACTAAAAAAACGTGTTCTTTCCCACGGCAATGTATGTATGTACATACATATTTGCCGATTGAAAGAGCGTTGCATTTATTTAATTGGGTGACGTGTAGTGATCTTAATCAGTCGCCATATGTGCTTATTTGCTGTCAGCTGCTGTTAAATTCGTCATCGTACAGTCAATCGATATTATAACACCCGCATAGTTTCCAAATTATTAAATATACAACTGTTTCGTGATACTTTTGTCGTTCTAAGTGTTTGCAACTAAAATTTCTCCCGTTTTAAATTTTTGAAGGTCTTTAGAAGTAGACATTTAACACTTTCTATTATAGAATTACTCTGATGTATGGCGTTTTTCTATGAATTGAATACTGAAGGTGCCATTTTTTTTACAAACTATGAAAAGTGTGTACGTGATTTTGTAAAATGTAAAAACCGCAAATTCTTGGTAGGAAACTCGGTTCTATTATGCCCTAAGTGGAACTTCACTTTTGAATTTCTCTCTTCCGAGGTTGTATCTTTGCTAATTGTTTCTATAAATATTTCACTGTGAAAACGATTCGATATTAATGTTAATTGAAATATAGAAAAAGTAAAAGAAACTTGATCGTAAATATTAAAGACCCAGATAATTATAAGAGATTTAATATTTAGATAAATATTGTATTTAATAGATTTGCACAATAAATTTGCATAATAGGTTTTTGGGGACATTTACTTTATATTTCTTAAACTCAGTTTCCCTTTTACTTCACGCTTTATCTTCCACGTGCTTGAAATATTTTAACAATCACTTTTGACAACAATTTTGTTTATACTTTCATGTTGAAGATAAACATTATTTTTTATCTTATACTGAAATTTACCACCAACGATATACACCATAAAGGTGTACATTTTTCTGTGTGCTCCGAAAGAGAAATTTAAAAAAATGTGAATATAAAAGTCATAATGACGTAGAAAATAGCGCACTCATTTTATGGAAAAAAGAGTTTTCAGACTTCCGCTTTTATGACTAATTTCTCATCCTTGGGAACAGTAAAATATGGCACCAAAGTTTGGCCAGCTATTTTCGTGTCATCCTCGAGTAGAAAAAAATGTCCCAGAAGCGCTGGCGATCCGAATTCGAGACCACGAGTTGAAGTAATTCGAGTCTTTAATTTCAAACCCACCATGATCCCTACAAAATGTCACACATTCTCGTGAAATATATATTATTTCGATGTCCAAACGGTATTCACGTTCTGCAACTCTTTAAAAGAGCATCATCAGTCAGAATCAAGCTAGCATTATACAAAAAATTCATTAGATTTCGGTATTTTGCTACATGATACCAAAATTTGAAAAAAATTCATCTCTCGGATATTGCGTACAAATAAATTGTTATCTTGGGCCATTCAAAGACTTATGACATGATAAGACGCGACACAATGTATTCGAACTTCTATAAAATTTTGATAACAGAACGAAACCTGACGATAACTGAACATCAAAGTGTATATATTAATCTACAGCTTTGTTCCTTCATAAAGAGCAATCGCGATAGCATGTCGGACACATTTATCACGAATTAATTGCCTTACAAAATTGCCTAATTATATGCCCGTTGTTTCGTGAACCGAAAAAAAGGCAGGTCGTATTTCACATTGAGATAGATGTGACAGTTTTAAATTCAGCTATTGTATTTCAGCAATCGCACTGTGCTTTAAAACTGCCTCGTGTCATCGTATGTCACGTTTCAAGTTACTTGCAGATGTAAAGGCACTCGGTAATTGCTGGGGATGTGCCGAAAAAAAATGTCGTACACCGGTATTGGGAAACGGTTGAAAGTCAAAATTGCCATAACACGCTAAACCCTTATTACTCATTAAATTCCCGTTATCGAGTGACGTGGCACTGGGCACCGTTTATCAGCACGAGGATATTACACCGAGGTTATCTCGTGAAATTATAATGATGCGTCGACCCGTTCCCTTTTATCTCCATAACGTTCTTCTTCCGTGAGCAGCCGGACCCAACAAACGAATTAAGGTTAATAGGTTGACAGTTTCACGAATTCTGACGATTATCAAAGCAACCGAATCCCATTTCCCTTGCTTCGAGGGGTCAGCTATTAGCATGGTTCATGCGGAGTATTTGAATGGTCCAGTGCGAGGGGAAATCGAAAGGGTCGGGTCACGTTTCATGGAATACGAATTGGTTTTAAAAAAATTTAACCTTAATCCGCTCCTTAAAAATATTGCATTAAAGTTCCTAGGGTCTTTTCTGACCGGTAGTCTATTTTCTATTGAAGAACAAGATTTCTTTTTTTAATTTTTTGTTTATAATAACTTCATTGGGAATAATATGTATTCGCTGTGTACAGTTTATCTCGATTTGGGTAAAAAGGCCCCCGGGGACGAATGAAGGTTAATACACCCTATTCTGTTTTTACACGAACTTCTTTTAACACTTTGACTGCCACGCCGAAATCATATACTTAGCCCAGGATGCCACGGGTGCTTTAACAAAGTGCACCGTAAGATGCAAGATTTATTTTAATATTTTCTTTTATTGATGTTCTAATAAAAATGTTTACTGTTCAATAGGGCACTTTTTATATCAAAGTATCTTCTATGTATCGGTCATATTCAAATACACTAACTCTCAATTTTCATTTAGTTTTTTACAATTGTAAAAAGTTCAAACGCTCCGGTTACCAATGACCACCGTGGCGTCTCAGGAGAAATCGTGGCCGGTCATATATGACCAACATGGCAGTCAAAGTGTTAAACGATTTAACACGAATTAGAAAAAAGATTTAATTCTCTTTTTACACGACTTATTTTGTTTTAAAACGATCGACCGAAATGCTAAGAACATTTTGCTTCACTGTAGCCTAGCCAAAACACAAACAACGATTAATTGCTGAATTCAATCTTAAATCTACTGAAATACCGGCAGCACGGGAGGCTAGTCCTAATTTTGTTCAAGTTTTTGGTTAAAGAACTGTAGAGAAATATTGTAATTCCAAGTCCATTTTAAATAGGCGCAAATCAAAATTAATAATAAGAAATACCTAATAGCAGTACCCGTGAGACAATCATTTCTCAAAAAGGTACTGCAATTATTCGTTGCTATTTGCTGAATTGTCAAGGAACGACATATGCAGTTCTCAATAATAAAGAGGACTCTTTTATACTTCAAATATTTCTCTTCCTTGAAGTAACAGTATTGCACAACTTGGCGTTACAATTACCCGATACGGTTCGATCGTTTGTGCGCGTACGAGTATTTGCGACACCAGGTGCGATTTACCTGACTCGTGAGGCGCATCGAATTCCAAACAGACGCGGAGCCAGGAAAATGGTAGGATTACCGTCGGATGGAAGACTGGAAATGGGTATCGAAGCGGTGCATTTACTGTTTTATTATTAATAAATTTATCCCACCTATAAATCGATTTGCCGCGTTCCGTTTTAAAGGTCCGACTATTTCTGTGAGGGTGGAGGATACGATAAATAGATTCTTCTCAAGTGCCGACGATAAAAGTGTATCCCCGATTCACAATTATGGAGGAATAACGAACAAAACACGCACGCGACCCTCCCTCCTGTTTGCAGGGTTAATTGCATCGATTTCGATCTGTCTAGCCGCGGCGCCATGAATTTCAGCTGCCGTACGTTATTCTGTGTTATCTCGATTGCTAGGATAACCTTTGAATCGATTACTAACGATTTGTAACCGACGATAAATATGAGCGCATCTAATAAGTAATCGAATAGGGAGAATCGAGTGCCGGGAATTCCCATATTCTGACGCCGGTAAATTGAATTTCGGGAAATGACTTTCACGCATTCGCGGAATCATAATTTCCATTTTGATCAAAATTTCGATTGGTGTGATAACATTGTATACGCAGCTATCTCTTGTGTATACGATTGCTTGGAGTTAGTCTATCACAAGAGCGTGCACACGATATCTCTGTGTAAATAATATCTTTTTTTAAAAATTTTATAAGCAGATAGCACATGTGAAAAGCTAATACCCATTTACTAATTGTTAGTAGCGGGTTTAATCTTTAATTGTCCAATTATTGCTTGACAACGTCTGGACATACTTTTGGTTGAGAGTCCACATTTCTCGAATACGACGAACTACGGATTTCAATTTTGATAAACGCTGTCCTCGGAGATATAAGGCTTAAAATATTGGTGAAAAAATCGTTGAAATCCAGTTATCCAAAGCAGTATTAAACACCAAATAAATGTCCATGTTTGGGGACGTTTCACCGTTCGCGGTTTCAGGGCATTACGCGTCTTTGCTGATAACCTGAATGCCCGAAAAACGATCAAATGATATGAAAGGGGCCTCGTAACATCAGTTAGAAACGTTAGTTTGATGAAACTACAGAGTAGTAGTCGCTTCAAAAGGGTAATGATCCGAAACATCAAAGCCGCCTTTGTACGCAATGGAAAACGCGAAACGTTATCAACGCGTTAGATTGGCCATGCCAATCCCCTGATGCCGTTCCAAAATATAACGATTGGTCCCTTATAAAGTACAATCTCCAAGGAAAGCGTATTTTAAAATTGGACCGTCTAGTTTGTCGTATTCGAGAAATATTGAAGTCTCTTCCATATTTTATCCCAGACGTTGTCAGCAATAATCGCAAATGGTGAAGATTGGACTTAGCTTTTTAGATGTGTTATCGATTTATACAAAATTTTGTATAAAAGAAATATTACCGCGGCTAGCGCTGACCATCGCTGGGGCCGGAATACTTTTTCGCCACACTGAAGTGACTTTTCAAGGTGCAAACAGTAATAAATTATAGTAATTCTTTTGCAGAAGGTTAAATAATTAAAGACTGTTATTTTGGAGTATTAAAATTATTTATTATAAACATTAAAATTTTAAAACATTAAATTTTACAATCAACTAAAAAACTTAATTTGATATTTACAACAAAAATTAATTTAATTGTGTGTGAAAAATTTCAAAACAATTATCTATAAATAATTAATTATATATTATAATTCCCGGAGATTTTTATGATCCTAATACTGCCCAACCGCTACCTAAGGAAGGCAAATTACTGACGACTGTCCCTGTATTAATTTTACACGAAAATGACTGCATATTGATTGAAAAAATCGACAAACGCATATATGCGCCCTTAGTCCAGGCTGATGACTTAGAGAAAACACATATATTTATTTATTTATTTATTTATTTATTAACGGGTAAAGAATACCCTTTGGTTCAAGGTACAATAATTATTGATATGTTAAATTGGATACAATTGAATGTCTAAAGGAACGTAAACAATTGTCAAAGAAATTCGCAGACTTACAATAAGTGTTCGAATTCAAACATAGGCGATTGATAACGTTATATCTACCATATAATGTACGATGATTCTCAATGAAGAAAAGGTCACGGCATCTGAGGTGTTTGCTAGGTACATAGAGTTTAAACAACGAAAGTAATGCGGCCTTAGGCCACACGGATGACTGTCGTCAAACGCATATATGCGTCCATAGAGCTCTAAGGGTTAACACCAAGATATCGTGTCCACGCTCTTGTTGTACAGAGCTAGTCTGCAACATGTCCAAGAACATTTGTACATTTTAACACATATAATAAGCAACGAATCTTTGCCTTTCTGCCACCCAACAGAACACCTTTCTCAAGCCGTATTTTCCCGTGTTATCTTGAGACGTTAGATACGTCATGGCAATAATTTTCCGTTGCAAGTTCTGCAATGCAGAATTCTAACCCGCGAGCTCCCACGTCGTTGGAACTCATCGCGCACGGAAAAATTACATGGGCAAGTGGCAACCATTTTATTGCACAAGTGCGGCAATTTCAGCTGCTATACTATTTTCCCATGCAACTGCATCACCGTGTCCTCGCCAGTTTACGAGCAACTCTGACGTTATAGATTGCTCGGACATGTTTTTGCTTCACGAAACGATGGTCGTTTGAGCACGAATGAAGAAATGCATGTAACGAAGGGTGCGTCCTTGATGTAAGAGTACCACTGTATAAGAGTGCTGAGAGGGAGATGCGTGCACGGTGATAGCTTTCCTGGGACATTTGCTTTTTATTGTATTACAACGGGGTAAAACTGTTGGTGATAATTTACAATGTTCATTTGTATTTTATCGTATTACCAATTCGAGAGAAAGGTCTCCGTTATACGCGAAAAAGTAGCGAATGGGTAAGTAGGGAGCAGGGATAGTTTTAAGCGACAAGGTGAACAATGGAGATCGATGAATGATTGATAAGAATGCCAAAATAGAAATAGCAATTTTGCACGTGAAATACGTGATTTCTGTAATTGAATCGTGTGACAAGTTTAGCTTATTTTATTTAAGTGGGAAAGCTAAATTTCTTGGACAGGAATGGAGGTGTGAATCGCTGATGACGAGGAGTTCCTTGCAACTTTATATTTAGAGCATTACAAGAAACAGGATAAGATGCAGCTAAAAATTCAACCATGTTTCTGGTTTTATTAATAATATAAACTTTGTTTCTTGTAATTCTTTAGATTATACAGTATTGCATAAAGTTTCGCTGAAAGATGAAGAATTTTTCGGAAATTTTATTGAAATGTGGAGAAATATTCATTATAATTATAATAATACACTGTTATCATTGTTTGTAAAGATTCGCCATCACTGATTGTTTAAACTGGATATAGGGACTTAATACTAGAACTACCGGCGTTAAATCTAACATATTTACAAATATTAAATAAGTATTTTGAAAAAAGAGGAATCTAAAATCACATTTTTCGGGTTGAATAACTTTCTTCCAAAGTTTTTAACACTATGCCGCCCGGTGACACCACGTTGGTGTCACGCTAAAATTTTAAGACAATTGCCTATTATATCGCAAAGGCGTCGTGGCTATCTCACAATCACAAATTGTTGTAAAATATTACTTGTATTCTGTACAGGCTGCAATACGCTACATATCCTCGGAATTTCGTGAAAATTGCAAGTCAGAATTATAATTTATTATGATTAGTAAAACGCGACGTTTTATGATTTCTCGACAAATTCGAAAAGCGCCGGCGCCAAACCAAAGAATCTTGATTTACCGCGCGGACGGCATAGTGTTAATATACTGACAAATTAGTTTGCAGAATGTAAAAAAAAATGATAGAGGTTGCAACGTCTGCATTTTCACTCCTCTCCGATTCCACTCTCGCAACACATTGCAATTGTAATGATCGTGTTCCGTTTCTCAGCGAAATTTTTTCTCTTCTTTCCGACCGTTTTCATTTCCTTTCCTCTAGATCGTTGCGTTTCTCTCCTGTTCTTGCCGGCATGCCAAAGACAAACTCGGTCTATTTGGCGGTCCCGCGAGAGAAACCCTCCTCTTACTAAAGCTCGACAACTTTTCGCTTCAGCATTGCAAATTGTTTGGCACGAGTTCTGTCGAAGGCTACTTAGGAGTCCTCCTTGCATTTACGCGCGGTTACTCCGCAATCGGCGTATCGTGTTTCAATTTATTCCTTTCTCCTCGACACAATCTTACTTCGCTTTCATCAGTGGAGGTTCGATTTCTTCGTTTCTTCGAGATGTCATTGAAGTGGCTCCTTTGTACTTGTATCGTATTGAGGAATCGGCAATCAGGGAGGTTTGAAATTGAAGGAAAATATGTGGAACGAGCTGAACAGGCAAGATATGTAGCATTATATCGCGATAGATCAGAGTTGAATTGTGATAATTTTTCTCATAATTCATTTTTCATCATTATTGTGCGTATTTAACTTGCGTATTTAACTAAAATTTCTAAGTTTTATACAGTAGCTGTGATTCACGGCATCGTTAACACTAGAACTACCGGCGTTAAATCTATCATATTTCAATATATTAAATAATTACTTTGAAAAAGGAGGAATCAAGAGGCGGAAAAGATACTCGATTCGGTGATTTATGTTTTTTAAGATGGACATAGAATATTTATTCTAAGACTCTTCTAGAAACTTGGAGAATTTTTGGAAAGAATTGTGTACCAGTCATTTTGACTGGTTTGGTTGTTCTAGTGTTAAAGAAAAGTAAATATTCAACTGTAGGGAATATTCTCAAATCAATTTTCATTGAGTGATAACGGATCGGAATAATGATCGGGGCTTTATTGGTTTAAACCAGTTGTTCTCAAACGTTTTTTAGGATTCCTTGCGTGATATTTTCTTTACAATTTGTTAGACTACTCGCGGACCCTTCAAAATTAGATACAATTAATACATAAGCTGTTGCCAAAACATTTCTTGGCAAGCTGTTATTTATTTAGAAGATGGCAAACCTTAGTCATCAAGTGAACATTCAATGGAATGGGTGCATCTGGTTTAACTGGACTGTTCGTCGTGAATATTGCTTTTTAAGAATTTCTTTAGTAAGAATATTGTTGTATTAGAGTGTTATTCTTCAAGTACAGTTCCTAGTTTCGTGCGAAGATGACATTTGAAGAATACTGTAACAAGTAAATCAATGATTGAAATTTGTTACTCAAAAATAGGTATTAGTAACAATTGGTTGGTATTAGTTAGGTAGTTGTAACAAAAGGTACTAGCCACTATACACAAGGTAGATGTTATTATACACAAAGGTGTATATCAACTAGTACCTTTTCTTTACTAATACCTAACTAATGCGTTTGCAATATTCTTAAAATGTTACGTTCCCATTTCCATTGGTATTACAGGAGACCATAAAAACAATTAACACGTTAAATATGAATATTCATCGTTTGCCGTTAATGGCTGCAACTTATTTAAAAGAATAAGTAAATCTGTATCGTGTCGGTTAGTTCCGCTAATAATTCTACCTAATCCTGTGTCAGTACAGGCTTACTGGATTATTCAAATATAATGGAAACGACATTCCTTATAAATGCGAAGAATTAGAATATTCTGAAAGGCGACAATGTAAGTCCCGTAAAGTCGGAGTGGATGTCGCGAAAGTTGAATACAACGTCGGAAATCATGCGAGTTATCCTCCTGTAACGTTCCGGCGTTGCATTTATCAAAGAAAAACAAGCACGTGAATGTAAACTTTCGTGAAATTATTCCGCGCTGTACCGCAAAGTTTCTAAGCCAATAACACTTAATAAGTTCAACAAATTAGAAGTGTCGGAGGTAATAGTAACTTTCAGTATGAATGATACAGGAGCAAAGTTGTAGAGCGGTTTCGGCATGCCATGGGCAATCGCCTGTGGCGATTTTACATGCAAAAATACATCGAGGAGGAGGCAAAATATTTTTTCGTTCAAAATGTCGCTTTTGAGAAACTCCAGATCGAATATTTACCGTGTGCGCGTGCATTCACCTGTGCATGGACTTAACACTAGAACTACCAAACCAGTCAAAATGACTGGTACACAACTTTTTCCAAAAATTCTCCAAGTTTATAGAAGTGTCAGAGAATAAATATTCTACGTCCATCTAAAAAAACATAAATCGTCGAATCGATCATCGATTCCGGCTTCTAATTTCTCCTTTTTCAAAGTAATTATTTAATATATTGAAATATGATAGATTTAACGCCGGTAGTTCTAGTGTTAATGCATTTGGTCGTACCCTTTTGCGAATTTTGCGGAGGTTTTTTTTTATAAATCTCCATCGATCGAAAGGCGTAAAACAACCCTTGAAAACCATGACAAATATTTTTGGAACACTCTGTACATGCACTCTTCTTTTCGTTGCAACTTGTATTCGTTAGGAATTTTGGCGCACTTTAAGTATCGAAGTCAAAAACAATTATAAAATTGTTTCTCAAGGCATATGAAAATTTACTTTTCATTCAGGTTCTTTGTCCGTGAGATCCGTAAATGAGTCATTCACTTGTCAAATCGATTAATTCCATAAAACCTAAAGTGGAGAAACGTGATGAAATAGTACACACTCCTTTTCAAAATTCCCTTCAAAATATAAATACAAATTAGTATTGTAGAATATATAATCCAATGTGGCTTTCCTCTATCGAAGTATAAAATGAATAAGGTGGAATAGCCTTGGAATTAATTAGATAGACTTCTGAATTCAATTATTTATTATTCGATGGCCAAACAAACTTCGTCATTTAAAGGTGTTAACCGTTATTATTATGAAAATTTATTCTAAACATAAAAAGGTAAAATTCAATCAAGTGATTTGAGACTTAAATTTAAAAAAATTCAAAAAGTGGAGTTAATCACTTTGTGCTGTGAACGGCTCAAATAGCGTATCAGTTTATACAATTTTATTGTCGATCCTTTGAGTACACCGACGTATAATAACGCAGCAGGATTAAACATAAACAATTATCGACAGAATCAGGTCGTGGTCTGTTAGCTAACTTTTAATTGAAGAGTTTCAATAGTTGTAGAAGCTTTACAAACGAAGAATGATGAATACGAAGGAAAAAGCACATTAAGTACGACGGTGTGCGTGAGAGTTGCACTATTAATCAACCACCCGGGTGAACCCTTCCGCTTACAACCGATCGACGTCCGGAGTGTTTTCTTCCAAGTTACAAACTATTTTAATCGATGGGTGCCGTTTTAATTGTTGGTCCAATTAATTCCCGCGGTAAAGTATTTTAACGGGGACGAAGTTGAACGGCGGTAAATTGGTTATCGTGTTGAAACGTAGAGTATAAAAAATTATTTCCAAGTAGACAATTAATATGAATGAGTGGCGAAATTATGTACATCCACTGAATAATACAGCACTGATAGTTGTATAAAACGTCGATTATAATTTATTAACACATTTCATGAATATTTCATAAGGAGAGCTTATACTTGACGGCTAATATTGAAAGCACATGTATATTACAACTTTATGCATGTGTTAATTCTTAAGCCTCGATTCGTGGATGTTTTATAATATATTGTTGCTAATTTAATTCGTATTCGTTACTCTTTGGACGATTATAACATCGATGTACGTAAGGAGATGGATCATTAATTTTGCGTAAGATCCGCAACGATAATTTATGGCACACCGAACTTAGAGTTGACGTTAATGCTGTCACGAGTGGAACTTAACCAGTTTATTATGTTTCCATTGTAGAAAGTCGCTTTAGGGTTGTTCATTTTTCTATTCATTAAATATTACTTCCTTTTTATAACAACTCGTTCGCATCCTTTAATCACCTCGTTGTTAATACTACATTATTATCTAATATTAGTTTTAAATTATATTAGGTTGGTAAGAAATTAATGTCGGTTTTCGAGTTTTCAAACTTTGGCGCTTAATTGTGAGACAGCCGTTCATTTTAATTTCTTTGTCTTCTTATGTCATTTCAGGAAAAAAATGTTATTAAAAAACTTGTTGCTCGTTGGGAAAAATGTGTAAATTGTGATGGAACTTATTTTTTTGAAACTTCATAAAGATTGAAAACCGACATTAATTTCCTACCAACCTAATACATATCTTTTAATTTTTCAAATGTTTATGTAAACTGTTTTTAATGAGGAAATGAATAGAGTAAATTTGAAATAAAACTTGTGACATTTTTGCTGTAAAATATATAGATCTTTTTAACTTATCATTTTGATGGATGTTAATTGCGGTTCGTTTAACGGACTTAATACCGCTTGCACCAAGTATTATCCAATTTTACTATGTTTAGAAATCGAATTATTATATAACTTTATCGATTTATCAATATACTGTGAAAGTGTCATGAAATAAATTGGCAATCATTGTAAACAAATGAATATCCATCCCTGCCGTCTATCATTCCCACAGTGATTGAATGATTTTTATCCAATGAAAATTATTTGTACACGTTGCCAACTTCAAGTATTTCTAAAAAGTAATTTGATAATTTAAATTTCAAGTTTGAAAGGTATCGAGTCTGTAGCAAAAATATACAATTACGCTAATATCATAATAACAATTATTCTTAGAATATTATAAGAAGATCATTACAAAATCCTACGTTATTATCTATACTCTATGAAACAGTTTGCATCCTACGCGATTCTAACTACTCATTACAATTATCTCGATCCTCATCCAAAAAGTTATATTGTACATTCCTGGCAGTCCTCTTATTTCTTCCCACGACTATGCACTTTAAGTCCTCCCGCATCGTCCAACTGCCACAACAATCGACGATTGATCCAACCGTACCACCATGGAGGCGTGTCTAAACTTTTAAAAGCTCATATTTCATGGTATCATCATATTCTTACATCCGTCACAATGAAATTCCTTGATTAATCCCATTATAAGTTGTATTAAAAACATTCTGTATATGTAATGAATATATTTGTGTAGTAACACAAACATGGTTAATGTATACCTGGCGTCTAATTATCAAAATTTTTAATATTGTTATGTTATTGTGTATATGTTTAACATGTTATTAAATATTGTTATTGTTATTAAATAACTCTCGATTTATTGTGGAGTGCAAGCAGAACAGCTGAGAAGATTTCTTTCTCTCGTATTTTTTTTAAACGTTTGAATAAATACTCTTTTATGAAAATAAACTTATTCATCCGTGTGCTACGGGATTACGATCGTCTATTTGATATAACAAAGCAGCAAGTAGCCGTTCGTAAAATTATTAACGTTTATCATTTATTCGCATTACGATTTAAAACACGTCCATCTTGCGTGATGTCAGTACGGCAAATTTCTTTTCTACAATTAACCATTTCAGTTCAAACCAGCGCAACTAACAAAAATTCCGTTTTGTCTCGTCAAACCATCAACAGACAAAAAAACTATTGATGATTGGCAAATCCGAGTGCAAATTCAACAAACAAGAAAGCATTATTTATAGATTCGAATCAACGGCAGTTTTTCCTCCGTTTTATCACGTCCGACCGAAACTACACTTTTCAAATACCTTTTCTTCCCTGTTCCCAGCGACGACGAGGTAAAACTCGAAATAGGTCAGTTGACTCGATGCTCGGGTGGTTGAAGAACGGCAAACCGTCGGTATTATTCGCAAAATCTTTTCTGCGTGTTTACCGGCCCACAAAATTGTCGAAAACGCGCGCCTTAGCTGTTTTCGTTCTTAGCTCTCCTGCCGAGACGAACTTAGTGAAAGTCGAAGTATTTCCACGCTAATTAAAGAACGGTGTAAGCAGTCGAGTGGTCTTTGCGGAAGGCAAACGAGCGCGATGCAGGGCTTAACTTTCGCGGTAGTTCGCACCGAGCAAAATCTATCGTGTGTAGGTAACAGCAGCCTCGAGTATTCAACTAATTAAATTCCCCACGTACGTGCACTAATATATGTATCTGGATATACGTATGCATTTACGTACGAGTCTGCGTCGTACTTACGCTAGATGAAACGCGTACTCGTTGAGTACCTGGGCGTATATTATGCGAGAACTTGTACGGAATAAACGCCGCGAGTCATTCGTTTATGCGACGCGTCGCCTTCCTTCGTCCTTTCTCGTACTTGCAGTTGTCTCTTTAGACGATGCGATTCTCCAGGTGAGTATGCAGTCGAAAATGCCTTGGAGAATCAAATCCGAGAGGATACATACGGAGCAAGGTTGCCATTAATATTTTCGAGGGGTTTAGTGCCGACAGTTTTGCGGACTGATTTGTTCCTTCGTTTTATAGGGCTGTAAATGTACGGTGAATCTCGTGGGATTTGAGTTTTCTTGCAATTATTCATCTTTTCGGTGAGGGAGATTGTGATTTCGAGGCAGATGGGATTCCGTTACGGAGTACTTTGCGTTGATTGAAATAGTTGAGTGTTTTATAGTGAAGGATGGATTTTTATTGATTTGTTTTATTTAGGAGGTGATATCTGCGAGCAATGATGGGTGTTTATAGTTTATGTCTAATGTTAGAACGTGACATTAGAGTCTGAAGGTTGACATTTGGTATCTAATTAGGCTTGCATAGACGTATGGGGCGCATTGTCAAGGAATTATGAATGTTCGATATCGAGGGAATGATCGATGGAGCAACAGATAAGAATAACATTTAGGAATGAGAGTAGTAAATGTGGAAAAACAAAGGAATAGTTAGTTAATGTCCTATGAGTGAATGACGTCCGTAATAATTAATTGTATAATTCATTAATTTATATTATTAAATGATTTCAACATTAATACCAATTTTTACACAGGTTTTATTCATAACTTAATCATTATAAGCGGGCAGATGCACTGCATTTATTATTTATCGCCAATTTTGCACACTCTAACTCAATTACCTAATAACTGCACCACAATGCTTTATAGTTTAAAGATATTTCAAGAAAACTGGGGGTGCCAATACTTTTTTTACCCACTGTATCTGTTAATACATAATTGTTATTTTTGAAGAAAAGAACAAGAATCTCTCTCTGTGCTCAATTTAAATCCTCCCTCTGTCGGTGTTAAAAATTTTCTCTATACATCCGAATAAATTTATCGAATAAATCTATTATAGCGTGAATATTGTCTCATCAGATTTCATATTATGTGACGTAATAATTAATGTTTACTCGACATCATTTACTGTGGCGAACAATTGATACTGAATCTAATCACTTTATCGTGAAAATAAAATGGCAATATTTGCTTTCTTTACGCTTCATCGGCTTCTCTATTTGATAGTGTCACATGCCAATTGTTCCGAATTAATTGTTCACTTAAACATGGATGTTTCGAGTTCAAAGAGTCAAAATGCATCAGTGTTAATTATAATGTATCATCGTAATCTGTTTGTCAAAATTTAATGCGTATAAGTATATACTGAGTGATTGAGTAATGGAGAAGATGGCATTAATAATTACAGTAACATATTAAGGAATTGCATTCCCTTTTATGCTTACCAATTATTAGGAGCTCCTGCTTTCAACAATTTATTACACCTTTGTAAATTTATTAATTTCGACAAATGTTCCTAATTATTATTTGATATAATATAAACATTCGTACTGAATTCTTTGAATTACTTCATCTGTAGTACAAGGATAATGATCGCGCACAGTATATTCACAGAATTTTCCGAAATCGTAGTTGAACAGTTAGTTTCGAAATTTTCAGCTAATTACTGGAACTTACACGTTTGTCTTGCTAATGTGCATTGAATGTGATTTCAAGTACATGAGTTTACGAACGAGCTACTATTACACGTTATTTGACGTATTAATTAACGCTCGTTTGATTAATTTACCACGTTGAACACTTGAACGTTAAATTACATCACTTGATCTCTCGTCAAAATTACGAGTGTTCATTTTTGTATGTACTTTTATTATCGTGCATTCGTATTATCTGAATTTTTCTCTTCAACTTGTACAGCTGACAGGACCCGAGTGTTTATTAATTTGAAATTATTTTAATTTCGATTCTTTAGTAAAGAGAAGTTATTTTGCTTCCGGAGAATAAACGACGTTCTCGGAGAGATGGAACAAGATTATATTTTGCAGTGTCATTTCAATTAATATCGTTACACTTTTTATTGATAAAATGATGTGTTAAATCCTTTAGTAATTATCAATTTTTAAAATTGCTTCCGTGAGGAATTTATTCATGACGGTTTTAAAAATGGGAAGAAATTTCGACTTCACCATTAAATGTTCATAAACCAAAGGGTTTTTATTAACCCCGTAAATAATAAATAAATAATAAACGTAAGAAGCATATGGACATTCTGCAATTCAGTAGAAATATAAAAAAGAGTAAAGAAAAGTCGAACCGTTTCTCCTGATTTTATTATAGTTGCTTCACATTCCTTTTGCAGGGAATATTCAATAAACTTGATAACGTTTTAAATCGGAAGAATGCAATTCACTGCTTATAACGCTTAAATTCAATTTACAATACGGAATTACTTAAAAAATATCATTTCAAAGGTTTCATTTACTCGATGTAAAAAAGTGAAGTCCACTTACGTATTATAATTAAAAATGGAACATTAATAAAGAACGACTTTCTTGAAAAATACTTCCAATGTCGTTGCAACTCCTATAACTTCCACGTCTTTCGTGTCTTTCATTCTTCGATTTTCTCTCTCCATAGTGTGCAGATCAAGAAGCTTTTCCACGTTTTGCTTCTTCGTATTCGACGAGAATTTATTCCGCGGGTATAAAGTAATAAGCAGTAATCAAATAAAGCTCGGTTGCGGTTAGTAGTCAGATTTTAATACCCTCGTTAATTATGATTCAACGTTAGAACAGTAATTAAAGCGAGCCTCATCGTTTTTACGCCTCTCGCTTTTCGGCTTTTTGTATTATCCCTCCTTTCAAGATATTACCTGGATACTTCCTTGATCCCTATTCATTCGTATAGAAAGGCTTAGGACTACTTTCATCGAGTATTAGTACACCATTGAAAGATTGATTCCACAGATTATTCATCCCAATCGCGTGTGGCTGATGGACGTTGAAAAATGTACATGCAGCTTTGTAGTTCTCAATGATCGGTATAACTTTTATTTCAACTACTTTTTGTTATCTTTTGTTGTTTACTACTTACAATCACGTATATAGAAAGGACGGTTCGGACAAAGGGGTTGATATCTCCCTCAAAGTTGAAAACTGGCACGGACGAATTACAGCTATCTTCTTAGATATGTCTAATTAATATTTATGCAAAGTTTTATCAAAATCGAAATGTGTCAGTTGCCGAATTTCCCCTGTCAGCACAGTGTTGCGCATTGTCGCGAACTCTCATTAAAATTCAAGTTTTCAGAATGGGAAATCTTCCCTCCTGAGACATGAGAACACATTTCGGGATGTAATATCGGAGGACAATGGTCAGCAACGCATGATTCTCGTCTGACATAGCAATATGTCAGTGGTCAACGCCGTTTGCCTCTTGCACGAGATACCATTACGTCAGTGTAATAGAATGCATTATTAATAATTTCTACCACGGCCAACGTGTCCGCATTAATACGAAGAATTCGTGTTTTATGACAGTCCCAGCCTGTTTTGTCTGTAGAGAGGAGTTATTCGTGAAAATAATATGTTCCGTCTTCCAAATGCATAATACGACGATCAATGTCCCATTCCAATAATTCTATTCCCGATGCATAGTTTCTAATAGACGATACATATCACACAAATTGCCTGGTATACGATCGAAATAGACGAGTGACGTATGAAATCAATTCGACCGTGATAATTAAGTTTCATCCAAAATACGCATTATTAAATACGACGATATATACAGGCGATCTACATCGGGTGGAATTTTCATCGGGCGGATCTACTTTTAAATGTGGAATTATTTTTCACGCGCGAATAAAATTGACGTTGCATGAGAGGGACATTCATTGCATTTCATGTCTTTTTCTCGACTGGTACGTAACTTGTATTATCGTCGTTGCAATTCGAAAGAATTGCATTGGGAATTTTAGAGTTTCAGGAGCTCTTAAGTTCTATGCTAACGCAACCTTTTAGGCTTCACCTTTTATTTAGGATGTTATATTGCAAGCCTGTCTCGTGATACATGATACATGGAATTGCTAGAAGTGTTTAACAACTGATGGATGCATAGAACTAATGTAGAGAGTGCTTTTAAGTGATTTTAATTGATAATTAGGAATCACTTATAAACTAGCTGTTCGACGAAGAGTATTATATTATGGTTCAGAAAGAATGTTGCGAATTCTAGATTTTTTAAAAATGCGATCGTGTTATTTTTAATTCATTAATTAATTTAACCGCTGAATCAGTCAATATAGGTATAGAGACGAATTAACGCTTATTTTATCATTGAGTTTTCTATTAGAAAGTTTTGTGGTTACATCTATTGGATTTCAGTTTTTAAAAGTATTATTATAATTATTGGCCTTTCAATAATATTACTATAAATATCTTAATTATGTGCAGAAAATAAGGATCTAAGGTTCGATGTATTGCATTCTTAATAAACAATAATTGTAATTTCTTCCTTGCATTTCTTTCATAATTCATTAACTTCGCCATAAACATTCAGGTTACAAATGTTCCGTCCCCTTTTGCAGTCGTACGTTTTTTACGTTGCTTTTAATATCATTATTATCATTTTGCTGCTGTGACGAATAACATATTTATTAATTACGTAACTAATTGTGCATAAAAGTATGTAAATATATTCTCGTAACTGAATAAACAATTATCATTATCGTTATTCATGTTCATATTTGAACTGCATGATTTTCAATAATGTATGCTTCAAGCATAGTGAATATTAACACAATGTTATTTAGTAATTTTGCGCTCCCAGATTTGCAGATTCAGAAAAGTTATGTATTTCATACCCAATTCCGTCGATACACAGGCAAATGCCATAATTTTGTGCACTTTCAACTTCTGCAAATGAATTGAGCAGCTATATGAACAAAATGATATTTCCAAGTATGACGAAAAATTGAAAAGATAATTAATAATAAAGTTATAAAAGTACACTAAACTATGCAAGAATAAATGGTTGTCAGGTACCGAAAAAAAATATCTTAATTGTCTTTAGCAAGAGGAAAAGCAATCGTTTAATCACGATTATACAATTAACATTATCAAATTTAACAATGACAAAATATTATTCTAACATCTTTAATTCATAAAAATACTATAAATTATTTGTCATCATAATACAAGATAAACGTCCAGAACAACATTGCATTTTAATAAATAAAGCAAATGTGCGTGTGCACACGATGATTTAAATACCATATGCAGAAATCGTGCGATTCCTTTCTGCATTCTCTCTCGTTAGAAGGAGAAATCTTGCCGTCTCTTTTTATTTCTATTCGTTCTTCTATTTCCGTAATTCGTTCCCTATTTCCCTTACTACATCACTTCGGACCTTCCACGCTCTTTCGTCGTACTTCCGCCTTTTTCCGCGATTTCCTTTTCGTCTATTTTTCGAGCGTCCAAATTGCTCGGCTTTTCGGAGCACGTGCACTCGTTCTTCGAGTACTATCATACGAAACTGGATTCAAAATGTGAGCAGAGCTTGCAAAAAAAATTCCATTCCAACGGGAATTTATATAAATTTTAATAAATCCAATGTTCCACTTTTCCGGTCGCTCCAATTTCGAGGATGTGCTCGAAATTTGTTGCCAATACTTGTATTTTATTTATCTGAATTTCGTATATCTTCTTTTTTGCATTTATTTTATTTTCCTTTTGGAAATTTTTTCAAAATGATTTTGTCGGCATACTTCATCGAAGCGTCGTATTGAAAATGAGAAAATCGATAGACACTTTTACGAGGGAAGCATTAACGTTACGTAAAGTGCAGTGGATCGTCGCTTAATGGTTTTAATTGGTAAGAAATTTATTATTTCCCCGGATTGAAACGTTTCAAGTTACTTTCTATACATTGATGTGTTAAAATTCTGCTCATTTTTAATCCGTATTTATCGTGATAAAAATCAAAGTAATTCCAAATATTTAAACTGATTGAATAAATTGACCACTTGGCCCTTCAACATTAACGAAACCAATATTTTTTTCATTTTTCTATTTCAAATGCTATTCCATATCTGAAATAAATGATTAATAATTCGGTACAATTCATCGTATGACATTCTACCTTTTTATTTTACTAACGGACGCAATATCATTCAAATTTTACCAGCATTTCAATTTTCATATTAAGGAATATATTATTTCAAGTGCCTAAACTAAAATGGAGAAGTACTCTCGTACAATCATTGAATCATTAAAATACATTTTTTCCTTTGGTAATCAATAACTTTATATTTTCGTCCCCACTGCATTACCCAAATTCCCATTACACATCTCTCCTGGAAATGCTAATAATTTTTTCCCTACACTCTTTTCTGCGGCTCACCCATAATTTTTCCGGTACTTTGGAAATCGTTCAACGAGTTCTGTTCACACTTTTCCGGCCATCGTGGAAAAAGGGGGAGTAAACGGCATCCCTCACCGACAGAACAGACATCGGTCCCGGCTGTAAATTCAGCGGAAGAGAGCGATGGCAAGAAATCCGTGAGATAGGAAGCATCTCTCCCCCATTCTCGAAAAGAGGATGAACGAAGCGAAATCTGCTTGTAATGGCGAGTTGGTTATCGCTGCTGAGAGTTTACTGGCACAATTGTATATAATATCCGCGGAGAAAGACGGACCATTATCTGCGGTAGCTGTCGTGAAACGGGGATTATATCCTTTAACTTTTAATAGTATTATAAATGTGCACTGGTGTACAGTCTATATAAAAATAAACGGTTCCCCGTACAGTGATTTTAGATTGTTTACGAGATGCTTCGGCATAGTCTTTGAAAATTTAAGTAAGCGTAAATTTACCATTTCCTCGCTAAAGTGGATTAAAAAATGTTGAAGTAAAAAAGTTTATTTTAAGCTGGCAACTTTCCGCCACTTTTTATTTAATACTAAAACTATCGGCGTTTCACCTGGTTAGTCCCAGGAATAGCCACTAACATCCCCTCCACTGTCCACTTGCTACCCCCAGGGGCCTGTTCGTACTGGGTGAACAGGTACGGGTCTGGCGCACTCGAGGTCACCCGAGTCCGCGCCCAAAGCTTTCTGGTATACTAAGGGACCAGAAACAAGGCACTTGAGGGGTAATTTTCTCTGATTCGCCCGACGGATAGGGACATCCCTCTCCCTCACGCATTTTCGATTTTGACGCGCTATTGGCCGAGAGACCCGCACATTCGTTGCGTCGTCATGTGAACGACGAAAGGAGTGTTTTATTTTCGGTTGTCATTCGTCGATCTCAGGTTTCCAGGACCGACATAGCGGGGATAGGCGTTGCGAGAACAATCTCCCCTGTCGTCCCAAGTGCCTTGTTTCTGGTTCCTCACTATACGGGTCTGATGCACCCGAGGTCACCTCAGTTCGCGACCAAAGCTTTCTGGTAGTAGCATTTTGCCCTACAACAACGAGTGAAAAAGGAAACTTTGCAGCTTCTCAAAACTAATCAAATCGCAAATACCAGTGGAACCCGACACAATAACATTATTTCTATGTTATTAATATTGCGTTAAATCCTGAAATATATCAGGAATCACTAACATATTTTTATTTCAGCTTACTTACTTACAATAGTTCGGTTTTAACCTTTACCAGTCCGTCTACTTGATAAGTATATAATCAACGAATAAAAATTAAATTATTCCTATATTAAGGGTTAGTCTTTCCAAAGAAATAAATGTCTGATCTGTTTCTTATTGTACAAAGCACAGGTTCCCAACGGTGGCGTTACCGCCCACCTTTTTCGGCCCAAGTAAATTTAAGGGGTGTTGATGGATCCTCCTGTGAAAAATGAAAAATGTATCATGAACGATGAAGTTACCAAAAAAGTACACAGCTATTTTAACTTGCTCAGTAAGTTTAATACCTTCTGTATAATTTACTTTAGCAAGAATAGTAACACTTCGCAAAACGAAAAGTCAATAGCGGCTATTAAAGTGTATCTCAGATTCCATTTAATTGACAGTATCGCCAAGCAAGTATTATGGCGGATGCATTTCTTATTCATTCGGAAGTTTGATGCTTTGCCCAAAGCGAACCTGGGAGTAGGAAACTTCGTGTGTCAATAGGCACGTGCATTATTCACATAGTGAAATGAGGGTACCGCGCTCCGGGAAAGCAAGTTCGACGCTTAGCGTCGCTTACCGTGCGAGAGATCCTACTACCTTGCTTTTAAATACGCGATCGACTGCTTAAAGTATATACTCTGCGGTCGCTATTTAATTGCTTGCGAAAACTCACGCAAATATAGACTAAATGGCATTGTCGGCTCTTCAGGAATTTTGCATGTGTAATGATCATTGTACTTCCTTTGATCATTCGTGTACGAAACACCTTTAACACATTCGCTGCGTCCTTTAAAAGGGTCACATGTGTCTTAAAAAAATAGGACTACCGCAGAGCAAAACGTATTTCCATTTGAAGTCAGTGGAATTGACAAACATGATTAAGTAGCTTGCTGACGGCGGTCGGAGTCGCTTAATATCTCCGACTAGAATATTATTCAATAGAATATGTTATTTTATTTGTTAGAATCGTCACGTTTCGTGGCTCTCCCTATATATCGTTACTGTGTTACGAATATATTCTCATATACAAAAAAGAGCTAGTTGCAAAACATTGATTCTTTCGCGGTGAGAACGGGATTTACGACTCCGCTTCTCTTCAAAACCACGCATGAGAAGATTCTTTTCCAATTCAGCGGAAGATTGACGTCGACGCATCGTAAATATGTTTCATTAAAAACAGGGATATTTTAGGACATTTTTACGGCCTTGCCGGTGCAGTGGCTGTGCCAATTTCATATAAATTGAATATTTGATTTACACGAATTCCAAATAGTTAACTCTATGAATAGTACATTCATAGAGTGGTCCATTTATATCACCAATGTTTTAAAATAAGTATGACAAAATAACATGGCATTGCATCCGGTTCTTTGCGCTGCACAGTGCAATAAAACGTGTGACAACCAGATCACTTAATTTGCGACGCAGTTGATCATCTACAGTACCCATTTTATATGGTGTAGCAAAAGGTTATTTAAATAAGCGTAGCCAGTTTATTTTTAGTTTAACTTTCACATGGTAATGTATAATTAGCAGATCTTTACAGTATTATTTCTTAAGAGAGAATGACTAACACGTTTAGCTAAGCCTAACGCGTTTTTGTAGTTTCCCCAACCCTTTGCGTGCTAGGATGCGCTGTTGTTCTTATTCCAACAAATGGATTATCACAGAATTTCCTAGATCTTCAAATGTTGAAGAATTCGTGTCTATGACGGTGTAGCTAAGCCCAGCAATCCGAATATTTTGAAAATCAGAGCCAATCACAACACCGGCCGTCGCTCGCGGAAAGACTGTCCCAGCGCGCCAGGAGTAAATAGACAGTACCGAGCCGACCGTCCGTGAGCGAACAGCTTATCAAACGCACTTGAGACGTACTATCAAACCTATCGTTCTTCTAATTACGTATCGGCTAATTAACTTAACCCGGGCAGTGACCGTGTCTGTGACCTTTATAAAGGATCCTGCACCCCGTGTGCATCACAAGTGTTTTATCAAAATGCGTCGGAGTGGATGTTTCAAGGATATTTCCACAATGTGGAATACATAACCTATCCAGAAGTCATATCTGACGACTACACATCTGTATAAGGTATTAATAATTTCTATAAATTGTATGTGAATGTACAGAGTGTTTTTACAACGTGAACTAGAGTCTCGTTGATAAGTTCAGAGTGTTTGAGAAATACTTACATAACCTCCCAGGCGTTATTTTGTATCTTTGGATACACTGCGTGCTCCTCACGTAATGGTCACGCGATCATCTTGTCGGTAAGAAAAGCGGATGTGGTTATGTTCTTCTCCTTGGAAAGGTCCTGTCAAGGACCTCAGACCAATTACAGATCATAGAACATCTTTCTAGCCTCTGTAAATTTGCAACAGAATGTAGCTTTATATTAGTTAAATAGAGTAACTTTGAATATATTAAATAATTTTTTTGAGGGTCTTTTATCAAAAATTGATACTGTATTTATATAAATAGACCAGGAGGCTAGAAAGATGTCAATGACGTTTGATTGGTGTCGGGTACATATTAGGAAAGTCCTTTTCGGGAAGGAAAACATAAATATAACTGCCTTTCTTCTCGATCGGATGATCGCGTCCGCTGCTTGAGGCAGGTACAGCGGTTCTCTGTGTTTACGTTTTGAAAATAGTAGACGAGACACTTCGGTCAATAAGGCAAGGTTATCCGACCTCTCGATTCCATATTTCGGTAGTAAAATAAGAAAAGCCTTCGATAAAGGAATAAAAGGAAATGTTTATTACTTTAATGTTTGTAATGTAAATTTGTATCTCGGCGAAAAAACTGAGACTGGCAATTTTTCTGTATTAACACTAGAATTACTAAGGCAGTCAAACTGATTTGTTCCTGATTTTTTATAAAAATTCTCTAAGCTTATATTGGTACCATAGAGTACATATTCTACGTCCATCTTTAATAAATTACTGAATCATCTTTTCCACCTTTCGATTCCTGATTTTCTGAAGTGTTTTTTTTGATATATTTAAATATAATAGCTTTAACACCGGTAGTTCCAGTGTTAAGCAATAAAAGATGATATTAAATCCCATTTTAGAATACTACCCAATTTAGATTGTACGAACTTGTTTCTATTAACCAAGTGCATTTCTGTCATCAAAAAATACATAAAAAAATACAGCGCAAATATTTATCAGATATAGATTGCGAATAATATCCTGCTGCGATAAAATAATCGTACGTCGATAATGAAAGAATGAATGTATTTATTATTAGAGGCAATTTTAACTGCGTGCGCCACAGGCGAGTACGAATTACCTCCCCTAAATTTCACTTAAACACGTTTTGTTTTCGCGTTGTTAAGCCAATATAGGACATCCATTCGTTTAAAGTAAATCCAGTTATTGTATTGAAATAATACAGCAGAAAGGTCAATGATATTGAATTAATTGCTAGTCGAATACCCGGGAAATCGATGTCCTGCAACCAATGTCACTCTTCGATATCTGTCCCATTTTAATTTCCACTCTCTGTTACCGTAAGAAGAGAGCCATAAGCTCACAAAGCAGTCGAGTAGCTTGTTTCTTCCAGGTCATTGCCTCTACTCCCTTCTTCCTTTAGTCGAGTCTCGTTTGTACGAGGAAAATCACAAAAGATTAATGAAATAATTCAGAATGAACTTACTGACCTAAAATTGATGTGCCTCTCTCGCGACCATCTACGGAATTATTGAACCGAGATGATAAATGGAGTGGTTTACTACAGAGAATTAAATTAGCCTTTGAAGATTCTATTAGATATATGCAAAAGTATTAGTCCTACTTTTTCAGATTCTTTTATTTCTACATAATGCGTCGCAATCGCCTTGAAACAGTTGCCTGATCCCTTATATTTGTAGTTGTTCTTGCGTTTGTTTATGTTATAATTTTTAGTTTTCTACACAAATACGACAATTAATATGCTCGAAAAGTTTTGACTTTTAAAGTAATATTACATCTTATTTTGTTGCTGTATGAAGTAAAGTATTGTAGATCATTAGATTCAGGGATGATGCGTCTAATTTTCTTTGAAAAAAACAATACCACAGAATATACAGAAAATATATAAGTGAGCTGTCTTTCACCTAGGAACAAGCAAAACGTAATGTTGCATCTACTTAGAATTTGTAATTATTTCGTTTCGTGTAATTACATTTGTTTTCTGTATAAATAAGAGATATTTTCTGGTTTCTTCTTGTTGCTTCCGGCGGTGCTTCCGTTTTTGCCTTTTTAAGTACGCTCAACCCTTCGAGTACGGGGCTAAATTACACCGTTGCCTGTACGAAGGTATTTTTAAGAAAAAGTGTAAGAAATCTCATTGCATGCTCGCTGTATTCTTTAACTGTTCTCATGCTAACGTAGAAAATCTATTTTCATTGTATAACACGATTCAGATTCCGCGGTTAATTAATATTCTCTTTTATTTCAATTAATGTTCCCCCAGGAGACAGTACAGTCTGGGAGTGGTTACACTTTATTGTTACGTTTGTCAAATTGTCTAATATCGATACATTGATAATAACAATGATAAAAGATATAAGTTATCAGAATATTTTGCAGAACATTATTTCCCACGAATAATAATCGTAATATTATTTATAAAACACAGAAAAAATATTTTATCGTAAGAACCAACAGAAACTTTGAAAAGAAAGAAAATTGACCTGTGACGATTAGATAATATTGGATTTTTTTCTTAATATGAATATGTATGCCATTAAAATTACTTGTTTCATCCTTGTCGCGAACAATTTCCACCTTTGAACGCAGAATTAAATCATGAATTTCAGATTCAGATTTTACACGCGAATGCAACATTAATTATGGATTTACAGTAATTTATAATGGAATTAATATTCAATTACATGTTGTATATTTCTCATTTCGATAATTACTTGCTGCTCCCCTTGTACTATGGTATGCGATATGTTATTACTTCACAATTGTTGCTTGATATTGCTATGTTTATAAGAATATAAGCACAGTTCAGGATTTTGGAGATAATAAGAATTTTGGGGATAAGAAAAATAAAAGAAAGAATTAAACGGGTACTTTTAAATTACTTACGTTACCAAAACTTCTGCCTGAACGAGGATACGGAGAAAAGCTGCTAGAAAGTAAACCCACATTTAATTTCCAACAAGAAATTTTTTTTTACAAATCGCATGAGTCATAAAGTAATTTCAGGCAAAGCTTGAACTGAGGACCAACAGGTACCTAGTCGTTTTCCTGCTTTTAAAAAAGCCGTACGTTATTGTGAAGGAAAGAGCCACAGGTGCTAAGGAGATCGTATATATTACAACGTTATTTAAACGAAATTATTTTAATGAAATGCTTTCGCGACGAAAAAGATATTACACGAAAGAAGCGCGAAATTAGAAAATTATTATGAAATATAACTGTCCCCGTTGGTCTTTTGTATGGGAAATGAGAGATATTAAATTACTTTAAAGTCACGGCACAAAGGGTGATAATACTTTTTTCACGATTTCGATAAACGAAAAGAGAATTATGACGGAAGAACTGCTCGTTACGTTCGTGATTTGTCAAAACTACGTGTCGTTTGTGTTTCTTATCCTTTCTCTTTCGCCGATCTGTCTTTTTGGCACTTGCCGGAGAACTCGGGTGTTTCTTCACACGTTGCACGTAATCTATAACTTAGCTTTCCGTAATATATCGGTTTAACTTTCCCCGGGTTTTCACTCGGCTCGAGAAACCGGTCGGTTTTTGTTTATATCTGTGTACGGTGTTTGAAAATTGCTGCCGCGTATTGTTTACTTTCATTGTCATTGAGTAAAGTATTTTTTTTGTGTACATCTGCTATTCTTAAACGATAAAAGAGCTTGTTAAATCTTGCGAATACAATACAAAAATGAACTATTAGGTCATCCCATAAATAATGCTTTAATTCGTAAATAGGTGACGAAGTAAATACAACTGAGAATATTTAAGCAAGGTATATGTTTACCGTCATTTTCTATAACCTGTCGCTATCTTGTTTCTAAATTTGTAATGTCCCTTTTGTAAAAGTCTTTTGTTTCTGACTGAAAAAATTCGGTAATTACGAACAGAACATCGTCCAATGAAAAAAAAAATTATTTAGATGTTGATGACTCTAACGTGATCAAACGTTGAGTTAAATTGTTAGTTTGATGCACTTGTGAAAGGAAACTCCAAAATTTACGTTGAATAAAAATGAATTTATCGAACACAGCTTGAACACTTATACGAATAAAATTCCATAGAAACCTTTCGCAGAGTGTGAGATTTTATTGAGAGTGTTACACGAAGAAAAATGTAATGTCCAGATGATAAGGGGATAAAGTTCTCATTAAATCAGTACTTTGCTAAATTGGATCGTAATTTTGCCACAAAAATATACGACGTCGACCGAGTTTCTCGAGGTTCCGATGCACGTACATGCATAGATATATAATCGATCGGGGAGGCTTTCGAAAAATTCACATGTCACGTCGATGTAAATTGGCAACCTTCGGCAGAAAGGCGAAGGTAACCTCCACGTCCTTCTTCGCCTCCGATGGAAAGCTTCTCGTCTCTCTTTTCGTACCTTAGTCAGCTAGCGTTTACGTAAAAGTGCCAAGTCAACGATCGATTCGACGACATCGAGAATCATTCGTTTCCAGTTACTGTCGTTCTGAGCGAGCTGGATTCCTTGTAAGATATATAGAATGGATTCCTCTAAGGGTGAAGTAAGAATCAGAGATAGGATACAATTCTTACGTTCGTCTATTACATTGAAGCGAATCGATTTCACTCTAATATTGAGTTTAAATGATCGAAATCTCAAATGCTCGGAGGATTTCCTTCCCCGTAATCTGACGAACGAAATCGCTACTGCATCTTTTATTACTGTTCTTATGCACATAGGTAACATTTTATGGAGCAAGATTATCTGAATGATTCAGATTTCCATTATGTAAAGATTCGGTGTGTGGTTTATTTGAAATTTCACGTAGAGCCGAACACTTCCTTTCATCTCCTGGCTGCTTTGAAAGCGATTTTTTGAATACTTCTACATCTCCTTGCACTCTTGTACAAGGTGTTTCACAAAAACTAGGCCGCCTGAGTATCTTCTTTTTTAATAATTGTACGAAAATCGTTCCTGATGTAACTTTGACTGTTTGAAGAGGCGAATTGGGTGGAAAAACAATGTTTTAAAAATATCTTCTTTCGATGTCTTTCTTCATTGTCATCGGCATTTCTTTATTTAGAGATTTGTTTTGCATTACTTTACATGGCGAATATTCGGATATGTTTATGTGTGACCTTGGTCTCGAAATTGTTTAATTAACATTGAACGTACGTTAAGCGGGATTTCAAATTAGTAGCTTGCTATTTAAAATATTTTCTTCTTCTGATTCCGTATCCTAATGTTTGATATTTTTGGACGGTCTAAATTACGCCAGGAATAATATTTGTGCAATCACTAGTAAAGAAGATATTCATATATTCTGATTTTCTTGAAACACCTTGTGTATAGATCAAATTAAAATTGTAGAAATCTTGCATTGTCTGTGCGTAAAATTTACAAAGTTTACGATGTAGATTAATTAGTTGAAATGTTAAGCAAGTAATGTGAGATTTGACTGGTCTTAACTGAACCTACGTTTACAAATGGAAATATATGTATGAACATTATGTTTTTGAAAAAAATCTTCTTCAAAGCATCCCCTGAGTGAAAAGAAATGCACGAGTAGAAATCTTAACTCTGGGTGTGCATTTGCGTAATTTCAAAAAATAGGATGCAATGCTGGAAGCCGGCATTTCTTAAATCAAAGGAGGGCAGACTACTGCATGTTTCTATTTCGTTCTGCATGGAAAAACCGTCTTATACTTCGAACCTCAGAATTACAAAGAGAGAAAAACGATCGCGCAATATATTAATTAAACCTGCTGATATTTATAATTAATTAAATATTATATTATTTAATTATAATAATTAAATATGCCTGAGTTGTTTAAGACTTACACTTTCAACTAGACAGGATAGACGTCGTTATTTAATTATATAGAAATGCAAAATACAACTCGTTTCACATATATAATAAACTGCAATCATTTGTTTTAAATTTTATTTAATGTAATAGCAACTTTAACAGTGCCGTAGACTGAAACATCCCGGAATTCTGAATGAGCAGTTTCTGAGTTCATTGTTACTAGACTATTGGACACAGCAAACGGAAATGTTTTCATTTTCCTTTTCTTTCATTAAGTTTTGCCTTCATATTTCCATTGAAATTTTACGTAGCTATAAGGCATTATATTTCATGACTTTAAAGAAATGAATCATTCTGTACTACCCACGAACTGTTCATTAGAAAGTTTCTGCTTCTCGATAGTATCAAGCATTTCCGTAAGCCAGTTTCCTGCATACAAATGATCAAACTTCTCCGAGTACTTAGTTTCGTGCGTTATTAATGTAATTCATTTTTTCCGGAAAAAATTAAATTATTTCAACAGAATTTGTATGTTTTAATGATGTAATCATTATCGAAGCGCGACTGTTCCGAGAAGAATTTCGTTATTTCATTTATTTCTATGAAGTACATCCACACTCACAACGAGTATTAATGTCATTTAAATTACAATGATGATTGGATGCTAATAATTGTGTCGCCATTAAAATGTACAAACATTTTGGAAATTGAACAATCAACTTCGCCAAAAATTTTCAAAGTGATACAGACTGTACCTTTAAGAGTCTGATGTTTTAAACGTTAAATACGATTTATAATTTCATAAATTGTTGATTCCGAAAGTGTGCCTCGTGAGAGTATAAATCACGTAATGGAATTATTTTTCGCAATAGATTAAATGTAACTTAATTCAACATTAACCATGTATCATACGAACATCACTAAATATTTGTACTAAATCTTTAAATAAATAATTGTAAGAAATTCGAATCAAAATAAATAAGAATTAAATTGTAAACGTTATTTCGATTCTGAAACTTTGCCATTGTGACAAGAAATACTAATAACACGGTTATCGAGTGCCAAATTAATTAAGGCAAAGTGAATTAAACTTCATCCAATGCGGAGGGGATTTCCACTGAAACCCTGGCGAGCATACCAGCTAAAGAGCTTTCCACGCGTCTATTTACGTGAATTTGTGATCATGGGTCTAACCAGTTGACAAAATGTCGAGTTACAAGTTGGTTCTCTACGTCCAGCGAGAAATTATAACTATTTCGATATGCCCTGCGGTCATTTATACGGTCGTGTAATTAAGTTATTCCTATATTATACAGGGCCGGACAGGTATCACTTTCCGCTGCTTCGAGTCCGGTTTCATCCCCAGCCTCAATCAATTTCTTTTGCTTCAGCCAATTCGCAGAAAGGTGAAATCGTTTAGCTTTATGTTACGTTGAATTTAGTAAATATCGATATTTTATATTGATGAGCATTTGGAATTATTACTGTTGTTTAATGTTTAATACTTTCCCTGTAGCTAAATTTAATTGTTATCAGCACTAGATCTACGGTCGTTAAATCTGTTATACTTAAATATTAGGTAAAGCAAAAAGAAATGTCGTTTTTTTCGCATTAGTTTTCGTGTCAGAAGAAACTGATGCGTTACAATCTTCAATTTAAACCGTAATATAGAACATTTATCAGTATAACTTACTGATTGTGGTCGATGACCAAAGGAACTCCTGAATTTTTTGTCTCTTACGATTTACACTGTAAAGTATGTCTTGTCCTGAAGCCAAACAGTGAGACAGAAAGATTCGAATAGGCACAGATTCAGAATTATTAATTCTTCTACATTATCTACTACGGTGTTGTACTCTAAATAATAGAAATATATATCTAAATAATATATATATAATCTAAATGATCTAAATAAATTACATTTAACCCGTATTCTATTATTTAAATCGTTAGCAAAGAGGGACTAAACGGATTCAAAAGTATCTAAAAATGAGTTACTGAGTGTAAATTCATTTTATAATAGCATTCTTTTGTCCAATAATTCTATTGAAAAAGTATCCAAGTCGCGTGACAATTAACGTGTCGGCGACAGAATTAATGGAGTCGAATTACACAGCAGTACTGTGAACAGCATATAATCAAAATATTATTTTAACCATTGACCTTCTTAAATGCGAACGTGCTAACACCAAATAACAGGCCATTTCAGAGCTATTCTTTTGCCTGAATCGTTATTCTCGGTATCATGTTCTCTATTATTTCGCCATTCCCTCCCTTCTTCCAGCATTTATCCCAAATAGAGATAATGTTTCTGATTCGTTGCAGCCAACCATTTTCTCGGATGATAAAATGAGCTTAAACGAGATCCCTTGATTGCAGTTAATCGTTCAGAATTTAGCCGGACGTGAAATTTTTTGGAAAATTGGAAAGAAAGGATATCTTAGATATCAAGAACCGAAACTCCTGCCGCTAAAGTGCCGGTCGACCTTAATGTGTTTTTAAGCGTTTTTGTAACACTTATCAGCCAACCATTTATCAGTGTTGGTCTTCGGGGTTGTTCTTACGTAATGTTTCACTGGATTGTAACCGTCAAAAGAAGGAAGAACGTGCCGTACGTTTTATTGTAACATTGTGAAACGGTAATGGATAACACGTGGTTCTATTCAGTATTATATTTGAAGTGAGTAAACAGTTATCGAGATCTATTGACTCACGTGAAAATGAAAGTGATATTTTTATATTCATCTTAATGTTCATCTCAATTACAGAGAAGAAAGAATGGAAGTTACAATTATTAGGTTGGTAAGAAATTAATGTCGGTTTACGAGTTTCCAAACTTCGGCGCTTCATTTTGAGATAGCCGTTCATTTTAATCTGTTTGTCTTCTTATATCATTTAAGAAAAAAAAATATATTAAAAAACTTTTGCTCTTTGGGAAAAATGTGTAAATTTTAATGAAACTTATTTTGATTAAAAAAATTATTCCCATTCTCAACATGTGTATTTAAAGATAAAGTTTGAAAACTGACATTAATTTCCTACCAACCTAATATTAGGAATTATTGGGTTGAGGAATAAGTACGTGACATTTTTGGAAAACTTTTAAGACGTTCACTTTATAAATAAAATCAATGAAAATTAATTGATATTATATACTCCTTGCTTGTTAATTACATCTGGGAAGTGTCTGGAAAGCTTCTGAATTCCATGGTGATAAAAAGCCACATCTTTTGAGCGAACTAATTGGTAAGCCAATCTTTTGCGAGCTTGTGGATTATGTCCGTTCCATAAAAGTTCAAGTAAAATATACAAAAATTATGTAAACTGTGAAAAACCTAGTGAAAAATATATACAGAATTAAAATAAAGATGATAATAAATATGTAATTATACATATAAAAGTAATAAAACGTTTAAACGGCACGAATTTTTTGCTCGACCCATCGATTATCATTGATTCGTAAGTTTTCGTAGATCTTCATTTGCGGTAATGCAATTTATATTGCTTCTTCGACATAGAGAAGGATGAAATTCTCTCTGATCGTTCATCTCGTAAATGTCTGTCGCTGTAACATCGGGTCTTAAGACCGAACCTTTCGGCGTCATAAGTTTTGAAATCGTAAAACTTTATGCCGTCGTTTGTGTGATGAAAAGGAACGCGAACTTTTTATATTTTAGGGATTAAGAAGTCCTAGAAAAATTTCTTCTCTCTGCCTTTTGAAAATATTGTCATGTTTTAGTACATTTCTTAACACTAGATGCACTCACAATAAATCCAGGATATTTAAAATTGTTAAATAAAGGAAGTAGAAAAACGTAAATGAGAAAGGTAAAAAAACTTGATCGATTAAATTACTTGCTGTCTGCATGACATAATGTTAATTTTCTCTGCTGAGTTACTAGAACTATCGAATTCATCGGTCAATAATTTCTCGTAAGGACTACACTTTCCTTGGAATATTTTTCAATTTTTGAAGCGCACAAATGGTCAAACCATTTCTTTCATTTTACCACGATTCCATTTTATACTTGTTTTTTATCGCTGTTCCTATAAAACGGTGCGATATTTTTAATATCGATAACATATTTCATATGTGATATTTTTACTGTTGCTATGAAGCCTCGCATGTATTGCTCTTATAAATTATCAAATTTACTAATCTATTCTCATACATCTGTTTAACAACAACTCGATTAAATACTATAATTGTGTTAAATTCTGTATATACTATTTAGTCCACTTCTGTCTGTATGATCGATAATCATTATGAATAATTGGACGGTGCTTTTACTAATGAATGGTATGTCAGATGACGCACTTCTGGAATCCGCCAATATTTAAGAAATATGAAGTGTTGCGGTATAATTCCTGGCCTGGAATAAAAATAGATACGTTTTAAAATAAATGGTCAATACAAATATTTAAGAGTCCGAAGAGAATGACATTTTGTCATAACAATTTCATTTGTTTCGTTGGTTATTTTTGTTTCTTGATCGATAAAATTTAAATTTCTTATCACTGTAAATAAAAGAGCTCCAACAGTATTTGTTATAATCTTAGTTCGTCGCAAAACGTCAGCTCATTTTACATATTTTACATATTCCCTCATTCTGTAATATAAACGATCCCTAATTGAATAATGACATTAATGTCGCAAAATACCGTCTAAAGAATATTCAAATTTTATTACCCATATTGATCAAAAATTTCCATTTTACAAACGTAATACCAAATATACCTTGAATAAATAAATAAATGTATACCGACAACATGTGAATATGAACGATTCGTTTAAAATACTGATAGAGTATTACAGTTTCAGGTATTTTAATAGATATGTCGAAATGTTGCGACGGTTTTTCTATCAATCACTGTCATTAATGCACATTACATCTGCTATTTCATTGCTGAATCTTATAATAAAATTACACTTCGTCACATCGAGTAACGATGTCTCATTAAACATACCGATTAATAATATTAAAAAATCCTAACCCAGTAAATACGAGCCCAGCATCTTGTTCAGATATACTGGTGGAATATTTACTTGGCAGCTGAGGGGTAATTTGCTCTGATTCGCCCGACGGATAGGGACGTCCCTCTCCCTCACGCATTTTCGATTTTGACGCGCTATTGGCAAGAGAGACCGGCACATTCGTTGCGTCGTCATGTGAACGACGAAAGCAGTGTTTTATTTTCGATTGTCATTCGTCGATCTGAGGTTTCCAGGTCCGACATGGCGGGGATAGGCGGTGCGAGAGCAATCTCCCCTTCCGTCTCAGCTGCCAAGAAACGGTTCCCCAGCTCTATCTTGGTGAGCCAATCGTGACTTACGAGTCTGGACCATTTATAATCACCTTTTTCTTACCGTAGAAGGCAGCATTATCGCTGATAAAGTCTCGCGAAATAAGATCACGCTTAAATAAAATACAATCCCCTCCCCGTCGCATAAATCTTAGAATGCAGACGCGGAAACGTGACTGGACTCGGGCACGATGAATTTTCAAGATTTATCGCCGTCCCGCGAGTAACTGCTTAATCGAGTTAGCCAGGATACAGGGAGTGAGATTTTCATCGCGGTGCGAGCACGTTCGAATCAGGTTTAATTACAATCCCTTCCGGTGGTATCTGGCGGTAAAGACGACCGCGGCTTTTGGATTAGAATGTTAGATTAGGTGTTAGTTCCGTGCCGTGCTTTAAGGTCAAGACTGTGTTTCGCATTTCCGCTTCTTGCCTTTGGAGTGAAGAGCCGTTGACAGAAATACGATCCAGCTTTTGGAATATTGTTTCACTCGAGGGATTTCGTCTTCCAGGTTACCTCGAGTATCGAGCGTTGTGCGCTGTTCGAAACCTCCCTTTGTAACTTACTATCGAGAGAAACTTCAGGGGGTGCGGAAGTGAATTAACGACTCGTTCGATGTTGACTCGTGTGCGGTTTAATTGCTCGCAGGTCTTTCGTTTGATCTGTACCGGGCAATTTGTGATTTTGAGAAGAACATATTTTTCGTGGAATGTCGTTGGAAGATGTGGGGAAATTTGGACGTGCAAGTGAGTTGGAAGAAGTGTTGTTAGTAAGAAGGTAGAAGCTTGGATTTACAATCGATAAATCGAGTTGAAATCTCACGTCAGTTGTGGAAATTTTTTTGATGGAATTTGTATATCATAAGCTCGGTTGTTTGGAATCCACCTAAACAGTAAGTGGAACTATGGTGATCAAGGAAGAAAATTATTGAATTCGCAAGCAATGGATCTGGCAATGAGTTCAAATCTCCCGTTTCCAAAAATGTTTCCTGTATCCTATGTTTATTGCATCTACGGTGGTTTAGAATCCACCTAAAACTGCAGGTTCTAAGCGAAACGTAAGTTTTTGAACTAATTAATCATCAAATACTTTTTACATTTGATTATAACATTTAATTAATATCAGGAGTTATTTTATGCTTATTTCAATCGTATTATAACTATTAACTTTCTATTAGTTTTTATTGCACTAGGTTGCTTTTAATTAACATGAAATCTCTACCAATGGCTTAATTTTGCGCCCGAGATAATAGACTCAAAGATTTCGTAATTTTATACAAAGCAATGTTCTTTAAAATTGATTAAAGTCGTATCAGTTTTGCCAGGAATTGTGTGTTTTTGTAACGTGAAAGCACACGCTGGCGGAATTCAATCTTTGTTTAGATTCGTCAAAACTTTCAAAAGAGAATTATAGCTCGTGTATACTTGCGTTGGGTTCTTTTATTCTAAAGGGAATGAAAACAACGAGGAGGCTTTTGCACATTGCATTCCTGTTTTCGTTTGAATCAGTATTTAAGCCGGATTAATTTTTGATGTCCCGCGTATTGTGTTCCGTTAGAATTGGAAAAAGCATCATACATGTACAGGGTGTTGAAAAGAAATCATTCAATATTTATATGGTATGTAATGCGAACTCGGATTTCGCAATTTGCAGGAGTCACCAAACAAGAGACTTTTTCGCTTTTGATGTATAGCGTGTATTTCGATAGATCCACATGCAGCACGATGGTATTGAGTCGAGTTTTGTAATGATCTTTCGATATATATTTACTAAACCTTTTTTACTCGGTGCAGTGTATCATATATACCATATAAATATTGAATGTTTCTTTGGACACCCTGTATATATATATTTCTGATTAAAATGATGCCAAGCACGACATACTTTGAATTATAGTTACTTAATATTCAAGCAAGTTTGACCTTGAATGAACTTGAGTCATAGGTCATTGAACTCGTCTTGAAACGTACTATTTCGTGATGAATAAAAAAACATATCATTCCATTTAAAAAAACAAAGTTGACCTTCAAATCTCTGAAACGTCTCCACCTATAAAAAAAATTAACACACTGCATAGTGTACCCTTTTAAACCATGTAACTTTTGTATACGACATTCTTTCGTGCAACGCATACTTTAAAAGTTATTCGAGGTGCACAAGTTACGTGGACCACCCTGTATATATCTATGATGAATTCTCCATATACAAATCTGTAAAATTCGTTCTTTTTAAGTTAAAGTGATTGACAGCATGATGTTTTAAAACGATAACACAATTCTCCTTATTATTAGTTCGTATTATTAGGAGAAAGAACCGTATTGTTACTTGAGTAGTAATGATGCTTATTGTAATATTGTTGCGCGCAATAAAGCGTTGCGCAGATGATATTGAGGATACTTCTACCGGCAAAAACGAATCGAGGAGGATAAATAAAAGTTCTTTGACCCAGACATTGTTTGCTAAAAAGTCAACTTTGGAAATTGATCCGCTACACGTGCATTTAAACGCCCGTCGATTTTGGAAATTTTGCTATGCTCTATTGGCTTAGTCCGAGCTGATGTTTATACAGAAACGACAGACTGTTAATACAAACGCGGATCAAAACAAGAATTAATAACAGCAGAAATTTTTGTGAATTTAGTTTCCCCGAAAAGCAGAGCCTCGAATGCAAAAATATTATTCGGTCTTTTCCATTCATTTTTACACATAAATTTATCTATTGGTTGTCCACAGAATATAGGAGGAATTAGTTTCCTAGAAATTTCATTCTGGCCAAAAATAATTCGGGTATACACTTACGACGAAATATTTTAAAAGATTGTAGACAATAATAAAATGTGCGAATACTTCTCGATGAGATTTTCTAATTTACAAGAATATCTAGATTCTCAATCACCGAAGGTCTCCTTTTTACCAATAGTTCATTTTGTTTCGGAAGAGCTGTCCCTTTTTTCAATCTCCTGATTTGTTTTAAAGTTTCCTTTCAATTTTCTTCGTTCCATTTTCACTCGACTTGCCGTTCGATCTATCACGACATGCGTGGAGATGTACACATCGCCAGAGACTTCACCTTTTGTTTCGCCAAGAGCACCCTCGATCTTCTTTACGCCAAGCGCGAAAAGCTGGAATAACTGTCGCTAGTTTTCTAGTATATTTGAAGCCAAAAATGTTTCTTTTTATAAGTTTTAAACGGAATTGATACTGATTGCTTAAATCCAAATGTGAAACATTGTAATTGACTTATTTTGGCTTTTATTTGAGCCGTTTATCTTGAAAGTAACATAAGTCACTTTGCTTTCAAATCGAGATATTTAAGGGTTTGCGTTTTAATATGCTTATAATTCAATATGCTTATATATTAATACCAACTTTCGGGAAGATTTACTTATATTTCTTATCTCAGGATATTTATTTTTCCTCGGTATAAAAAAATTCGCATAGTCATTAAAAAATCACTATTTTTCATTACGGTAAAGTGACTTATGCTACTTTCGAAGTAAATGGCTTATTTCGCCTTTGACTCATTCATTGTTTAATTCTTGTATTATATTTGATCGTGAACAATTTTAGAGTAAAACGTCGAAACACATTTTCTAAAAGAAATTTCACATAACTGTCTGCATTGAACAAAATAATTCGAGATATTTATTGTTCTCATATCGTGAATTCATTGGAACATTTATAAAAAAGAAGGTACTGGATATTCAACGTAAATTAATTCTATACAGTTCTATTTGTATAGCACCATCTCATTAGGAATACATATTTACATGCTCACAAACAGTATGAATAAATAAAGAACGATAATTTAAATCCTATAATTAAAAAATTGATTTATTAATTCACCATAATTTTATACACTCATCGAATAACATTAATCCAGCGAAGAAACGTCTGTTAAACTATCAATACACTATAACTTAATTCCCAAAGAATCAGAGTAACGCGATCTCAGTTAAAGTAAACAAATAAACCGGATTTAAAGTGCGGAGAATTAATATCTTCCTTCGTTGTCAAAATTAACGGCTTTCTAGTATCTTTCGACACGATCGAGGCATAATTATCACCAAAAAAAAAATCCCTTTCTCGGGCCTACCGATCGAGACCGAAGCAGTTACCAAGGTTCGTTTTGATCCTCATTAATAGGGTCTTCAGGGGTCGCGTATAAACTTACCCATACACACAAAATGATCCGAACCTTTCATAGATCGATTTCCTCCGAAAAGATTGGGGCAGAAACAATTTGCAGGTACCCGGAACAGGTACCCGGTTCCTCGAGCATCGCGCGTGGATGTTTTCAACAGCGCTCGTTATTTATATCCGTAAATTAATAATTAGGCCTCGTTATTTTGCCCGTCGAAATTGATTCCTCCTTTTACGCGCCCTCACACGTAAAAGCGTGCGTTCGTTTCCCTATTCGATGCTCGTTTTGTTTGCTCACCTCGGCAGAACTGGCCGATTGGTGAGCTTTGGCAGCCGCGGGATCAATGGCGATTTAATTAAAGATTATGCCTCGTCGAAAATTAAGATTAATCGCGCCCCAGCTGCGGAAGAGAAGAATGAAACAGGCCGAGAAGAAAGAGAGCGGGGGAAGGGGGTGACGTCGAAGCGGTTCTCCGTCGACCTCGCGGCCAACAGCCTTAATTATTCGCTGGAGACGAAGGGCGAAGGAGGGATCGGAAGAGAGAGAAAGATTCGGGGGATGGGACATTCGGGGAAAGGGGGAGAAAGTGGGGAATAGCGAGAGAGAGAGAGAGAGAGGAGAAGTAGACAAGAGTATAACGAGGAATGCAAATAAATGGTAGAATAAAAGAAGTAAAACGTCCGGAGGAAGTACGAACGGTGAGAAGGAGAGCAGGGAGAGATTGAGAGAGAGATAGAGAGAGAGAGAGAGGGAGAAAAGAAATCACGGAAGGATTTAGTGCGAAAAAATTTGAAGAGAAGAAGAAAAGGATAGTGGTAGCCAGGAGAAAAGAAAGTGAGCCGGGTGGCAAAGTAGAAAAAGAGATCGAAATGAAAGAAGACACAGATATAGGAAGAAAAAGAAGAAAGAAATGACAAAGAGAAAGAATACGAGAGAAAAAGAGCCGAAGGGGTGGCAGCACCGCGTCGACGGCCGACGACGTCGACATCGTTGCACTCCGTCGGGACTCATGACGTCCGGAAAACGAGGTCGAGGACCACGAGGAAGATCTTAGCACCCTCTGGCTAGCCAAGAAATATGTACGTTGAATAAAAGAGTATCGCCGGTGGAAAAGAAACCGTCTGCGCCATGCAAGGGGTTTTAATATGCACGCGAGATACGGATAAAGATAAACGCATTGGAAGGGAAAGAGGGAATATCTAATGCATGTGATGATAAAAAACGAGGCAAATAATCGTGACTGAAAACTTTCTCCGATGACCATTTCGCGATAATCAGCCATGGCTTGTGAATTATATTGCTACAATAAAAGGGACGGAGTGCGCACTATGTGGACACTATTATATTTGAAACGTAGTTTTCAGAGTGATAAAGAATAACGGGAGATATCCTTTCTGTGTTTCTTACATTTATTCAGGTATCATTGTTCGAATTGTAAAAACATTATGTATCATCTTTACATTGGAAAGTGAAAAAGTCTAATTTATTATTTTTATAATGTTTGTAGGATTTTTAAATAATTCTTCGGCTGAATGTAAAAGTTTCATGTCATAGGAATTATTATTACTAACATTGATGATGCGATTTCTTTGATGTGCAAGTTATTTTATATTTCATGGTGTATAACAGTGTCAAATATCAGTAGGATTCTCATTTCTGCAGCAAGTGTAACAGTATCTTGTTGCTGTGTTTCTATCGACAATACGTGGATGTAACAGGAACGTGATATACTAATAACAACAAATATTGTTAAACCGCTGTTATACAGTATAGAACAAATTTTCATACATCAAACTAACGGTAAAATGTAAATTAATAATTATTCCTATTGTGAAATTTATATCTGACTCATTGGAACAATAATGGGTAGTTACAAGTTTCAAATAATGAGAATTTAATAATTAACTAATGAGTTCACCAAAAACAGGATCGATTTTCTTCAAAAAATTATAACATGTATTTAATGATTTGTAACACTTTTATAATTAATTTAACGATTAGCGTACAGAAAACCATGTCTAGACGTATAATGCCCTCTGATTCAAATGATTATATTGTTAGTGGTACAACAAGGCGTAAATCAATTTTTGAACGGCGAAAAACAGCTAGACATTTAGCAACGGCTTATTTTATGTTTTGTTTCATTAACATTCAGAGGTGTATGAATTTCTTGTGTTTCCTGCATTGTTCGAGCTGTCTTTTACTTTTGGTGCACGTAGTAAGCACCATCTGCAGCGTTTACTACCTCTGAAAGCGAAAGTTTTTCTTTCGCACGTGCAGCTGCTGCAAGTGAAATCTGATTTCCTTTGTAATCTCTTGAGACAGAAATTGCGAATTAACTTTATCCATTTTACAATTATTCGATTAAATGTTTCGATATTTATCTCACATGTTACAAGTACTTTTAAAAAAATTATATTCCTAATTATAGAAGTTTAAGTATATTTTATGGGGAGAGCGTAGCTACTTAATTTACCTGTACGCACATTATAATTTCAGCAAATATCCGAGTCTTATTATTATTTGCAAACAATTAACAAACAATTTCTCTCACTTACATATCTTATACCATCTCTCTATGAACTAATGAGCTCTCCTGCAATTATTAAGTTTTCTTCACACTTCCGTTGTCATTATTTCACTATAAAACTGCTCGTTAATTTTTTAATAATTTATATAAACATTACTTCTTTGTCGCACTTTTCGAAAGTCACATTTATATTATTTAAAGAAAAGCGCTGAACTTCGAAATGTAATTCGGCAGAAACACAGGCCCGGTTTTTATTTGTAGTGGAGATCAAAAGGTTTGTTCGCTGCGGACTTAATGTTTTGATGTATTATTATAAAGAAACAGATGCGGACAAATAATAGAAAGTATTAAACGAAATGCCGTGAAAAAAATATATATTCAAATGGCAAATAAGAGAGCTTCCGATATATTTTCCCTTTTCAATTGCTGAAGCATGTAATTAAATTAATTGAAAGGGATACACTAATTTTGATAATTAAAACGCATTGCGAAATGGTTGTATGCGATATTTGATTAAATATTGTCTGGATATTTTAAATTTGTAACCTGAAATTGATTTATAGACTTCGTTGCTTTATGATGACGTATTTTCGCGCATTTACCGTATCTGTTTAAATTAAATTTAATTAACTAAATAAAATATGGGACGATAAATTGAATCTTGTTGACGCGATGAGTTGTAATTTCGTGGCTATCTTTTTTCCGTCAACCTGTGAGAAGATAATTTAATATCGCTTAATTAAGTGGAGGAATTCTAAAAGTCAAGTTTATCACGTTCAGTGGAATTATTTGTAGCAAAAGAATCACCTTTTTCGAAAGTTTCCTATGCATTTTAACGATGTGTACGGATTTAATTAATTTAATTACCGGTTTAGAAATTTTTAAGGATTTTAAGAAGTATAATGATGATCGATCATTACACTAAAGCTGTCATTATTGTTGAACATTATTCCTTAACATTAATGCCGAGCACTTTTTAATGATATTCTATCAGATTTATGTACTGCACTTCTATTCATTTGGACGAAATTAATTAACCCTTATTTTTTAATTAATTAGTTCGATGTCACGTTGGATTATTTTCAGATAAAACAGTTCGGAACTCATATAATTGTCGACGTATATATACGTTTAAAGGAGATATTCGCCGTTTCTTTATGTTCTCTGTAAAATCCCGATATTATTTTCACAACTAATTTTCGTTTATTTATATCCGCTTGTTATTATTTCCACCTTTTGTTCCAGCGAGAAAACAGTTGCGGTATTATTATTTTTATATCTCACATATGCACCAAATGCACGTACTTTTCATATTTAAAGCAATGCAGAACGTGGAACGTCGAGGAAAACATGATATGTCTCTTAATGTACTGACGGCGTGTTATTTAATTTTAATGCGTATGATTCGATAAAAACAATTAAAATCTATAACGACGGATTGCTCGGTGGAGGTACAAATGCATCGGTCATTTCAGGGAGAGCATGAAAAATTCAATCGTGTCGTGGGTTTATCGATTTTACGAACATGACCGTTCAGTATCATGAAAATTTCAATATTGTACTCCGATTGCTCCTATATCATATATTACGCTCCATGGAATTTTCGAAATTGTAATTACAATTGAACTTTCTGTATGGCACTTCAAATGCGTATTTACCTAATAATTATAATTTTTCATTATTGGTCGTTATGGTTCCTGTTGAATTATAATTGCAATTAATTCATTGTCATTTTCGTCAAGACTCAAAAATGCTCCGTTTTAAGGACTCGGAATCTTTATACGCAATAATTAAATACTCCGCTCCATTGGAGAATAATAGATCAACATTTTCTTAAATGATAAGGCATTTATAAACTTATATTTAATTGACATGCAGTAATCGTTGTGACAAATTATTGCTACTTTGTTCCTCCTTCATAGTTTGCCAGGCTATAAACGAGCAAAACAGTTTTTAAGTTAGCTGCTTCTACTTATTGTATGTAGTTTTGTAAATATTAATTAATGAAATGAAAAGTCAAGGTTCCTTGCCTTGTAAGAAGTGTTTTCACCCTTAGAATCGTTCTTTTTTTTGTTAGAAATTAAAGACACAGTTATTAGGAAACTAAACTGCTCAAACAAATATATGATAGAGAGAGAGAGCACCCATCAAATGTTAGCAAAACCCAGCATAATGCCCATGTTTGAGACTCAAAGTTCCAGCCTTCGATTTTTAACTCCAAGTAGGCTCGTGACCGTGCTACTTGTATCGTTGCGTGATGTTTAAAAAATTATGCGATCATTACTCAGTAGTTTTTTCATCGCATCGTTTGTACAGGAGTTATACCGAATTATCATATCAAGCAGTGTGCCCTGCAAAATAACGTCTCACGATGTAATTCATACTCTAACCGTCACATGCAATTGGACTATTTTTTAAACATTACAATAGATATTCCACGTGTACCTAACAATATACAATACAAATTACCTAACCGCTCATATTATTACCCGCTTCATTCTTCCTTTTTCCAAGTACTTATTCACGATATTTAGATATAATAGATTTAACGACGACAGTTATATCGTTACGGAACATTTTTCGTCAATAAAAGGTGAATTCCCTTAACTCCACTTTACCGCATCGAATTGATCTCTCTTCCTCTTTGTCTACTGTCTGTCTGTTTTCCTCTCTTTCTACGTATACATACGTGTAACATGTATGTATATATGTACATAGAGATGTATGCAACACCCTCACTTATCTCTCTCTTCCTCTTTTTCTTTTCCGTGCACCATGATTGCGTGTATGTACATCTACCTGTACGCTTCGGTACTCTTGCTAAATCGAAAAACTTTGCCACTTGACGCGCAAGTCAAGAGTAGAGCGAATCGAAATAAAATGATAGCCGGAGATACGGGCTGGGATTAGGGCCAGCTGGTTCAAGTACTTTAGAATGGCAGAACGAAAGAGAAAGAGTGAGTGACGGAGACGGATGGTGGTGTGGGGGTGTAAGAGTGAAACGGAGGAGGAACCGAGAGAACGAGAGGATAGGCGAAGTTAAACTTCAAAATAAAGTTTATTCCTTCACGCGATTTTACCTGGATATCCTGAATGCGTGCAGGTATATGAAGTTATCTTACGAGTGGTGCGTTTGAAAATTTTAGAATGTGTACACGTTATCGTGGACTTTAATTTGGCTTAATTGCAGCCGGTATTTCGCGAGGAGCAGATGCAGAGGAAGGAATAATGGGAGAAGTAATTGGAAGAGTGATAATTTATGTACGTTGCTAAATCGCAGAATGAATTATGTTTAGATTTTAATTATACGTTGTTAATTGTACGTTGGATTTCAATGTTACACCTTGTTTGGATTGAATAGTATTTTGTAGATTATTTGTGAAGTATCATGGAGTATATTGGCAATTCAAATTTGAATATTGGGATGATGAATGTCAATATTGTTTAATTCTTTTTCAATGGAAACATCGATGTTTTATTTCTGTGTGGAACATTGTTTTTACATCTGTTATGCCATTGTGCAGCCGTAATCTCATTAGTACTTGTAATATCCATGTATTGAATAGATATTCGTAATTAATGAATCTACCGTTTCAATCATTGTTCCTCAAACGTTATAATGAAAAATTGGAGTATATTGGTGAAACTTACCTGTCACCTTTCATTGATTTTTGTGAAATTTCGTTATGATTTACAGTGTTTAACACTAGAACTACCAGCGGTAAATCTATCATATTTAAAAATATTCAATAAGTATTTTGAAAAAAGGGGAATTGAGAGGTGGAAAAGTTGATCGATTCGGTAATTTATGTTTTATAAGATGGACGTAGAATATCTATTTTATGACTGTCCTATAAACTTGCAGAATTTTTGGAAAAAATTGTGTACCAGTCATTTTGACTGGTTTAGCAGTTCTAGTGTTAAAATCCATATTCTTAAATTATATTTCACTGCGGTTTTTGTCAGAGTATTAATCAATCGATTCTGCATAGATAACTTTCAAGTTTGAATCGAAATATCATTTCTGATAATTAAAATTTCTTACAATTCTTAACTTAATTTTTCGTTACTTCACGTCATTTATACCGAATGCTTATATCTACGTTATAAACAATAATATTTGTAGATGATGTTCCACGTTGAACAATATTAATTTCAATTATGTTAAGTATTAATAATGGAGAAATACAATCGAGCCGGTAATTTAGGCGGGATCCATTATTCCTAAATAGGTTTAAGGTCTTGGCGAGTAATTAACTTAATTGAACGATATTTGAAGATTACAGTTAGAGCGATTAATTTATTAAAGGCCAAATGCTGGTAAGATAAAGTAATTGGTACAATTGATAACACACACCGTGAAGAGATAGTATCCAAAGTAAGAAAGTTACTAAATGTTATAAATCAATTAGAGACATTTAAAAAGTGTGACGCTATTAATAAAATATATTAAAAGTGATCAGAGTAAATAATGCAAATTTTAGATTATTTTATTCAATCTATTATTCATAGCTTTCTGTGCAATAGCTTTCGGGTTACAGTTCCATGAATATTTATAAATCTTATACATTTGCTTTAATTATTGGTACAGAAAAGTAACGAAAACAAAGTTGTTACGTATTCTTCCTGCAGAATATAAAATGCAGGTCAGTATTACATTCTTCACACGTAACGGAGGTTACGGTACATTTATGAAGTTACTTCGAGAGATCGGTCGATTTGTTGGTAAATTAATTGCATCTCTCAAGTTGTCTGTAATTACGATCAATAGCGAATGAAATAAAAATAAATAAAGATATGCTCAATTACTTTCTGAAGAATACGTTGCAAGTTCAGCTTCAGTATCAGCAGCGTGTCCATTGAAAGATAAATTCAAGAAATTCCACGACCAATCATTACGGTAATTGAAGGGTATCTGTGTACTTCGTGCACCCACAGATACCGATTCATTGAGAACAAATTGAGATAGATGAAGTCGTTAATTACAAGACCGCGTACTTTTACGAATATTTTCACTGTCGAAGGCTCAAAGGACTTTAATGATTAACATACAAATATTTTGTTTTTAAATACTGATCATCAGTCAATTTATAAAATAACCGGTTAAACTGTAGAATACAATACTTTTACAGTTTAACTAAATCAATTAAAATACCTAGTTGTTTCATGAAATAACTGAATTACACACTTTAACGGTAATGTAAATAATGTATAACTATTTCAAAAGTATGAGAATACATATTACTCAATAAACAGCACAGTTCATCTCTTGATGATCTTTCCAACAAAAATGCAGAAACAAGTGAAACATTTTGAAATCATTTAATAACATAAATGAATTAATTATACAATTAAGAGTCACGGACGTTACTCACGCGACATTAATAAAAAACAACTCATTTCTTATTCACATTTTATGCTCTCATTCCTAGGGGTCACTTTTATCTTTTTCTCTATCATTCATTCACTGGATATCAAACATTCATATTGCAATAAAATCAACTTTGCAGAAAACATTCGAGTTATCCATTCTTCTTAAGTAACTACCTGATATCCGCATAGAAGGTAGCGTATATGCATACGATTCTTCATGTTACCATGTACGGAGAAGAATAAATACCAATTCGCGGTGTAATACATTATGCAAGACGATGGTAACATATGAACAAAGTGACGTGTTCACCGGCGTACTATTAATCAAAGTTAAAAGCAAGTACGGGCTCCGATAAAGGGTTTAAATTATCGAACTTTCCAGAGAAGTGAAGTACGCCGTTGTGGTATCGACACATCGATCGATTGCGTGACTCCAAAGAAATAAATACTTTGAATGAAGTCACGGAGTTATCAGGCAAAATTTTCGATTAACCCAGGAAAATGCACGGTAAACAAGCATTTCCATCAGACCCTGCAGTTTACGAACGAAGTATTTCTTACTAGAAGATGAATGGATCAGGTATTTCTTACTCGTAGCACTTACGTGTATTACATAATTTAATTGAAAACTCCTGATGCAACTTCAGATATAATCCGAAAAAGGATGACCTAAAAGTTGCCACTTCTTTCCTCTGTTACTTGGAACTATTTACAACAATTGTTCTACGTAAATATTTAATAAAACGTTCACTGACTGTCAGAAATATTAAAAGGTATTACAAAAAAAATCCAAAATAATATCGGAACTATCCATAAACCAGAAAGCGACAGTTAACGCTTACTAAAATTCATTAAATTTAAAAATGGTCATCTGTCAATTTACTTTTAATTAAATCATATTTTATTTGCTATGTGTACAAGCCTGTTAGGAAGCTTCTATGGACGAGAAGGAAAAATGTGTGAAATATGTACACCCAGTAAGAAAAGCACATGCATTTATTTTGCTCCAAGAGGGCCCTTAACACTTTCACAACCGGTGACACCAACGTGGTGTCATTGATAGGCCAGCTAAGTTTATTATGTTGTTATGAATTTTGTTTTATATTTGTACGTTTTAATAATTATCACACAAAGGAAAAATATTGTTGTATAATAATGTTGAATTATTTCATGAATTTACGTAAAGTTATTTTCAAGCGAAGAAATGTTTACAAATAGTGCGAACGGCAAAGTGTTTCGTCAAAAATATTGCCGGCCCCTGGCGACGTTTCACTGCGCAAACATGTGGTCGTGAAAGTGTTAAGAGGACTCGAAGTCGATCACAGGTCATCGACATTTTCCTAGCCTCGAGGGTAGGAGAAGATAGAAGAGTTACGAAACACAAGTTTGGCTGCATTAAAAGTCAGAATCTTGGTTGGTAGATCGCGATACATTTTCAAGAAAAAAAGTCAACCATATACATACACAGTAGTTGGCCACCCCCGATATATCAGATCGTAAAACACCCCCGGCAGCTCGCCTCCTTTCTCTCCCGGTGTAGTATGTACGGTCCGACAACTGAAAGATGGCTAGGGAGCGGCGGAGCCTCTCGTTTTCAACCGCCCATTCTCGTCATTTCGTTTTAGGAATCCCCAAACCCAGCCTCCCAAATTAAACGACTATGCAGAGTGTTTACTTTAGGAGACGGGGTTTGGAAATTCCAAGAACAAAAAGGCGAGCATAGGCGTTTTAAAGCGAGAGGTTTCGCCGCTCCCTAGCCATCTTTCGGTGTCGTGCTGTACATATGTATGTACATACGTGGCAATCGACTGCCGTGCGAACTACTCAAGGCAATAAGACGGTAGAACGCCACCTGTTTCCAAGTGTTATGAAACCTCCGGTCAGTCACGCCGTGCTTCACGAACCTAATTTCGTACATATGTACGTACAGAGTGCAAACCATATCGCACACGTAGACGTTGCTAGAACCCTTGTGGCATACACGTTAGCGCGAACTTTTACGCCCATCAGTTCGACCACTATCGAGGCTTATTTCCCTCCTTGGATCCACGTGATTCCGTCGTCGAACACCGCAGATGACGCTTAGCTGGAAGCTTCTTTCGTTCGCGTTTTTCTTCCGGCTTTTTCCTCTGTCTAACATCGTACCTGGCGCCTGCCGACATCTTTCATTATGACGTTGCTTGCAGCGTTTCGTTTGACCGATATTGTTTCGTAAAATTGATGATAAAGGTTTATACGATGTACAGGGTGACATAAGGCGCGTTATTAAATTTTCAACCGCTGTTTCAATAAACATCGTTAGGCGATCCGTGTCAGATGCAAATTTCGTGGTGCTTCGTTATTGATGTTTTTTGTTTGAGAGGTATGCGTTTGTGCGATGTTTGTTATAAGATTTTTAATTGCCGGTAGTTGAGCTTGATGCTCGAATAGAGAATTTTTGAGTGATTAAGGGAGATAATAGTGGAATTTTGTTTAATAAGAAATAAAGTGGCGGCTGTTGAAAGGCATCTTTTGTTCTTGAATTATCGTGGATTAAAATGTTATATTCTGGCACACTGGATAGATATTTCTGGAAAAGAGGGACCAAGAGAAGCAGAAAATTCATTGAATTTTTTATGTGTTTCAAACTACCGGAAATCGGTGGAACTGTCTTGCTATAAATGCAAGGTAGTTTTCAGAAAATTAGGAGCTCTCTATTAAGATTCCTCTATTATTCATTGATAAATAAGAAAATTGCTTTCAAAATAAATTGTTTAATTATTTTTCAAGCATAATGGATGCATTAAAAAAATTATATCTCTTAATCGAAATATCGTTATTTAAGGATCTTCGATCATTTTTTATTCCATTGATATTTCTTGTCTGTAGTGAAGTTCAAATTATTATTGGACGGTTCTGCTTAACCCTCAATGGAAACAATTTCCTTAAATTATGCCCCGAATAATACTTTGTATGACTTGCATAATAAAAATGAATATGTATCACGTTATTTGGTTTATGTTAATGCAATGCTGAAGATTTTCGATGATGCATTTATTGAATTAACAGAATGAAAATAAGTATACGTCGGAAGAATGTGATTTAAAATTCTGTAGAACGATCGATTTAACAGTGCTTTTTTTCATAGAAGTATTCGTACTTTCGATTGCAAAACATCTTCTTCCGTTATCGATCAAAGGGTTTGACGTTATTATGCAACGGACGCGAATAAATCACAAGGACGAGTTCTACGATCTCGTGCAAAGTACCATTAAACCACAAACTGCTCCCGTTTCTTCGAACGAGCTAAGAGACAGTTTCATTTCAAATGCAAATTTTATCTCACTTACCGGCACGTTCGGAGCCGAACGATCTCGGTTATATTATAATATGTTATCCTCTTGGCCATCAGGCTCGTTATTACCGAGCCGTTCTCTTTGCACGCCGCAGATGACGCCTAAAAGGAAATATCTTCTTTCCAACTTCTTTTCCGAGTTTTTTTCCCCTGACGTACCATCAGCGGCCATTTTTCGTAACGATATTGTTTTGCAACGTTTCAGCCGGCGATATTGCTTTCCCGAATTGATTATAAAACTTCGTGTAATATCTCATTTACTACTTCTTATTAAAGTTCCTGCTGGCTTTGTTTTCTCGAATGCAGGGACGTGCTCATTTCGTTGCAGTTTCGAATTTCATATCACTTCCTGTCGCGTTTGCATTACAACGCATTAATATCTGCTCGTTATTCTCACTGCTGTCTATGATTACGTTTTTGCGAGTATCGGGTCGTTGAGCATCGCAGATTACCTGGAAAATCTCATCCGCAGATTATCCGTTCGTTGGTTAAACTTGTTAATTATTTTATTCTGTATTAATTGCCTTGATAAAATTACTTTCTGCTATGATTATTGATTCGTTGAACTTTGATATATCGTCGTTCGTAATACCGTTACACAGTGAACGAGAAGTAGTCATAAATAACGTTCACTTTTCTTTTTCATGTTTATCATTAAACACTGTGACCATTTAATGGAAGATTTATACCGTTGACACTTTTTTGGCACGTTGCTGAGTTGCAACAAGTTAAAATAAAATTGCAATAAGCTCGTAGTAATAAATGCCACGTATAACGTCAAAACTTTCAAAAGGATGCTTTAACCCAGGCAAGCCGCTTATATGATTGCCGCATGCGTCCTTGGAAAAGCTCCGCCTGCTGCTCCTTCCCGTGCACTCCAGAGCTCGCTGATTGACTTGCTTTTCACATGCCAGGTGCGAACCTATTGGCACGAGCGTGGTGGCGCATTGGGGCGACATTCGTATCTACCCACTCGCGCTGGAAAAACGTGCCACATGCGTCGATCACGGAAATCAAAACAACGTGCGTGGCACGTCGACTAAAGTTACTTGTCAAAGAACAGTTTCAGATCACATCACGTCGCGTGTGGGGCAAAACAAAAGTATTATTAGTGAAAAAGTATGCTCAGAGACGCCTTAACCCCTTGCCCTACAATAACGAGTGACACTCGTGATGCGATAAATGGGACAGGATATTTTCATGTTTTGCAAAACATATGAAATTGAAAATATTAATGAGACGCAGCGCGATAAAATTATTTCTATAATACTAATATTACGTTAAATTGTAAGATATATCAAGAATTACTGTTCAATTTTTATTTTGGCAATTTGAAGCTGAATTATTGCAGATGCAGTTACAAAATAAGCCGTAGGGCAAGGGGTTAAATCAAATACAATTAAAAGATTTTAATGTTTTTGGATTGCTGACGATGGTTTCGGTCGAATTCGACTACTACGTGACGCATTGGCAAATGTTTATTTCAGCAATTTAATTCAGAGATATTGCTTACGCAGTCGCAAGAAAAATTGTAAGGCAACGAGTTAATGCAAGCGCTTACCACAAAATTATATCAGGAACCACCACTACATTTTTATTTCAACAATTTAATCCTGAAATATTGCTAACACAGTAACAACAAAAATCATAGGACAAAGGGTTAATGCAAAAACACATACCAAAACTTATCCTAGAGAATCTCGACAAACACACACGGAAGACCACGAATTCTAAAATTGTACTAAAATTGTATACTTTAACCAAAAAAAGGCCAGCGATAGAAATAGGTTACGAAACTAAGATTCTCAATGATTAAATCGTACACATAAACACCTGCGTACAAGTTCATGAATATTAACGACCGTACGTTTCCCGTGCTCCATTATCGGGCAACGCAAAAGCGATGGAATCGAGAGAAACAATAAGGCGGACACGAAAGCGAAGAACTTGGAGTAGAATTGTTGAACGTAACGGCATATCTGATCCCCTTTTTCGTTATATCTTCGTGTATCTCCTGTAACGGAGAATTATCTATCGAATCTAACCGTAGAACTTGCAGGAGTAACGCCGAGCCGGTAACGATAGTAATATTCCCCGGTTGTATGAACTACCGTAATGCCGAGTCGAACAAAGCAGCGCCCTGAACGGATGGAGAAACTTAATCTTCCACGTACGCGCCCTGGAACGTAATGAATGCGAGTAATACAGAAACGGTAAAAGGTACTACTCGACGTCACGTTATCACGGCCCCTTATCGTGGCTGACTATAAATTACTAAGTTTGTTGCACTACTGCTATTACGCTTGCCGAAGGTGCGAAGATCTTCGAAGATTATTCGTTCGGCACGTTACTGGGAGATCGATCGCGCGTGGACATTGATTTTTGGGGATGTCAAATGTCTTAAGATATTTATGTAATTTTGGTTTGAATGATTCATCGGAGATTGGATTGATTGGTTCGTGAATTATAAAACGGGATTTTGTTGAATAGGGTGGGATCGATAGGAGATTAAAGAATGATAAATTACCGTGTATCCGTCAGTGGATATACTGTATTTATGAGACATACATAGATTTCAATTAGTTGATCGTTAATGATATATATTTTCGTCAGTTAGTGACAATGTAATTCTAACAAGCAGTCTTTGTGCTTTGTTGATTATAACTATGCTTTACTACTATATTTATGTTTCATACGTATCATTTCTTGAAACGTAAAATTTGATAGTTATTACTTATGGAAAAGTAAATTTACTTTCTGTACCCGGTAAAGACTTTTCGTATTTTTATCTTGCGTTAAATATCAAATTTTTGATGTCAGGCTCAAAGCTCTATTAGTGTTGCAGGTTCGATACGAGATAAAAGAATGAAAATATTAGGAAAATTTAAAATACTGTAAACGATATTTATAGTTTTTTAAAAGTATCAATATGATGGTTTCATAAATGGAAAATTCGAAGGAATTGATTTGTTATACGTGTCAGTACATCTGTAATTTAGTTTGAAACAAGTGTCGTTCATTTAATGACAATTCATTTGGATAAAGGGACATCGTCTCACATAATAATTAAAAAATTCTATCGGCTAATACGATTATTAAAATGAATTAAAATAATATTCTTCAAAATTATTCAATGATATCAATGTACTGGTAAAGATAAAAAAAATTCATTGCTGATGCACTTATTTTGATGGTATATTGCAGTTTTCGGTGGCCGTGTAATATCGTGTTTTAAAAATCTGATACTTATCTCACTTTCTTTAAATCATTGTCTTTAGTAACCATTGACGCAACGATCGGTGTAATTCGTCGAGTTCTTAATCGAAAGTTGAAATATCCGTTATTAATCTTTACAGTAAACATAAATGCAACTATGGCATAGGAGACCTAGTAATTTATTACATAAACATTGGTTTTCCATACGAACCGATCTGTATTATTTTTGAATTAAGTGAAATAACAAAAAATTCCCACGTCGTTGATGTACCAACGAATTGCGTATTTTATGTAGTACATTTCCCACTAGAATATCATCGCAATATTTTTACAGTATAAAATAACATTACATGAAAAGGAAAGAAAAAGAAAACGATTATCCAAAATCTATTAATCAAACAATTACGGAATACTTAAGAGGAAAACTTGTATATACCTAACAAGTAAATCAGTACTCGTCATAAATCTGATATGATGAACTTCCAAGGAATTACAAATTTGAATTTCACACTAATTTCAAGATATTTTCGCATTTTTCCCCCAATTCGAAGGAATTCGAAAAATTTACGAGCAGAACTATCTGTACGTAGAAGCAAAAATCCACGGGTGCTCGAAGTATCGATAACGCTACATCATTTTCTACTAGAGTTCGCATCCATTCCACAGCTCGATTCCAGGCAATCGGGCCGACCGCGATTTTCAAATTCGCTCGTTTTACGTTTTCGGTGTCGGTTAATCGCGTCGAGCGGCGGGTTTGCGGTGCAAACTTTATTTCACGTCCAGGAACCACTACTGCCCCTAACCGCACCCTTTCCACCTATGGTCATTGACAAAACATGTATAGAAGAATATACAGTTGCAGGGGTGTCAAACGACGATACCGGTACTTTTGCTTGCAATTTTCATCCATTTTCATTTTACAACCCCGGCTCCCCAACAAAATTTTCGAAATTGTTTGTCTCCGTGTTTTACAGCTGTGTCGTCTTTTCTTAAAATAATCATAATTTCAGGAACTAACAACTGAACGTACATAGACAAATATAATACTTAAACATTGATTTTACATATTCACACATGTGCATTCATATGTAATCATGTAATGTTATTCACATTGGTAAAATTATATACGTATGAAATTTAATATATGGAACATATTGCGTATCCTGTTTGTACTTTTCCTGGAACGATTGAAAGAATCAAAATGAACGATTATTTTCGAAACGAGTTTATCACTCGCTTGAACTTCATCGTTTAAAACGCGTTTGAACTATGAAACCGGTAATTATCAGGACCACTTCAGAAACCAGTATCTAGATTTTTGTAATTCAAGCACGTCAAGATAATTGTTTAGCATTACACAGTTGGACCTTCCATGTTAATAAAGTTTGACATCCCTGACATCATGGTGTAACCTTCCTTTCTTTCTCTGTGTCTAGCATCAGTCACATATATCATACATGATCATTAACGACAGTCAGTCATTGAAAGTCTCAAGTAGCTATTTATTTTCATTCTTCTATGATTTCTTATGATTTATATATATTTTTGTTACAGGGGGCCCGCGAACATTTTCGGCTAGGCCTTACCGAGGAGGTTGGTTCGTTTGTTTGGTTTGCAATTAGGATTAGTCAGTAGATTTTTTTTTCTCTGAACGTCCAAGATCCCTTTCTCCTCAAGTCTGTCATCTTCACGGCGTAAGAGACTTCGCTTTCACTTGTGTATAACCTAATAATCGTATGTCTACAATTTATTCTCTCTATCTTTCTCTCTTTCTCTTTCTCTCTCTCTCTCTTTGTATTTACCTAGTTATATTTTTCTATCTATCTCCTATGTTTTTTTTTATCTCGATGCCTCGATCGTCGCCCGGCCATGCTGACACCAAAGTTATTACTTCCAAAAACCGTAACAACCTTTGACCTTAACGTAGCGTATAAAATTTATACGCTTCTTACTTTGTATATGTGCATATTTAGATGAACAACACGTACGTGTTCCTACATATACGTGCATCCGATCATATCGAGGAATGATTTTTCTCTGCATCGCGTGAATCATGTGACTTATCGGATACCGATTTTCACATGTAAACGTATTCTCTATTGGTCGGAGATCCGTGTATTTAGCATTAGTTGATCGATGTTTAGATGTGTGACTATTACGTGCCCTTTTGTTTGTACGTGCAATATGTGCGCACGACGCAAGATACCCTTCTCTGTGTATGTCTGTGTTTGTGCCGTGATGTAGGGATTAGGGCTGGCCCTTTTTCTCCAAATGTCCGATCCGTTTGTGATCGGAAGTCGTTTGTTAGGAATATACGGATAATTCATTGGAATCTATTGCGTTGCAAGCTGTTTTGATCGTTGTTGTTCATTCTGAGTCATTATTGAGAATTATCCGAATTACAACGAATGTAATTTATACTGAAAAATACGCGAGTTTGATTTTTGATTGACGAAGTAGTAAAAATTTGTAACACCAGTGCCATATGGCTGGCTTTAAGTATTTTTTGTTTTCCTGCTAATGTCACTGAGTTCTCTTACTCTGGAATTTGAACCGTTTAATTAGAAAGTGGCAGAAGTCACTTTCCGTAATGAAAAATTGTGATTTTTCAATGATTATACGAAATTATTTACACTGAGGGAGATATAAGTATACAAGATAACAAGTACAAACGCAAACTCTACATATCTCGATCTAGAAATAAAGTGACTCACGCCGCTTTCAAAATAAACTCTTATAAACAGATAAACGCAAAATGAAAAGCTTTCGTTTTATCCGTTTTTTAGTAATTCTTTTCTTGATGTAACATTTCTGTTTAATCGCGCAGTAAAGATTTCTCTACTTTAACCCTTTGCAGTCCTATGTCGAGCTGTACTCGACATAGCTTTTCAGTGTATTTTATTTTCCAACGATTTAATATCGACTTTCCAATTTCTTAATGATTTTGTAATATCACCTAAATATTCGTCAGTACTCGTAGTATTGCTATTATTAAAAAACAATGAATAACCAACAATAGAAAGTGTTGCGAAATTAATTTCATTTAGCTCGCCACAATACTGACTAAATAACTCGGACCGCAAAGGGTTAACAGAAGTACGTTCGAAGCGAAAAGTATTGATATTGTAACATCCACGAAAATTTGTAAACTATCGATACGTAATGGAGAGTTGTTCTAGTTATCCGTATATTCGATGCAACACGTTGGAATTAAGTAGTATCGTTGATGGTGTAGCACTTGAATGGCGCCGGCCCTAACGTAGGGATTACTACTCCATATTTCTGACTGTCTGCTCACGATTGCCAGTACTACTTAGCAATCGTGAACTTGCTGACACATAGTGATTCTGTGTTTTTTCATGGTGACTGCACAGCAAATTAATTGACACCTTTACGTATGCTGCTTCCTTTCGTTTTGTGTGATCACTGAAAAGAGAAACCATAGACTCCCGATTTTCAGCTAGAAATTCGTGACAGTGGTTCATGAATTTGCTGGTTAACTTTTCATGCATGACACGAACTGACATTTTATTCATCAGGTGATTTTCACGATCAGGACCATCTTTTTCGGAAGGAAGAGGCTGGATTTTATTTGGTAAGAAAGGCGACGGCAATTTTTAAGCAGTCGCATACTTGAAATATATCTGTGTATTTGAAATAAGTGTGTTTAGAGAATTATAGATAGATTAACATTATTTAGTTTAAGCCGAGATTGGTGAACTGCAAAAAAAGACGTAAAGTCAGGGTGGACAAAAGAATTTAGAGTTCAAATTTAGTCAAATTAGATTTGGCGCAATTAAAAGTTGCTACGGTGCAAGAAAGAAAGATTTTCTGAATTGTCGTGAACCCAGGATATACTTTTATATTTAAGAAAATTGTGAGAGAAATATATGTACAAAGGTAACATACGCAAAGTAATTCTAGTATATTGCAATAAATATTGATAGGTATGAAGTTATTATTATTCAAACTGAATTTCTATAACAGTGGAGAGTACAGTAGCATATTTTGTAAAAAGGTTTAATTTCTAAATAATATACTTAACTGTCTGAAATCTTTCTTGAAAGTTTTTACGTATCATTATCAACAAATCTTGCCATACATTTTTATAAAACTCCCATACTGCGTTGATTAACCGGGTCATTATTACTTTCATATCTTTTTCCACTTCTAGTGAAGTGAAGTATAATTGTACTTGTTTCTAAAAGATATAGCACAAAAGGTCTCCAATAAAGTCTCGTAGTCCGCTCGGATAAAATGCTTACAAATAAATTCCTCCAATAATCTTATACTTCTTCACGAATAAGAACCATAGAAAATATTCACGATGAAGGAAGAGCAAAACATTTCAATACGATGAGACACATTTTATGAATGAAATTTTAATACAGTTCAAAGTCCGTGGACAAGGTATTTCCCTCATTTGAAATTTGGGACTGAGCATTATAACCATAATTACATAATTTAAATCGTCCAAGAAGTCGAAGTACATCGATTAAAATTCAACTCAGTGTAATTAATTTTCTAATTGAAATGGTCGTAACGATCCTTAATTCTGAGATGCGCAATGAGAAAATGTCTCATTAAGGTGTCCCAGAGTTAAAACGATACAGCAAGGACGGCGGAAACAACGGTTACGACGACGATGATGAAACTTCTGCAGTGTCTTTAGCATCGTATCTTATTAAAATCATATTGCTTGACATCATTGTCGATGCCGTTGACAGCAATGCTCGGCGATGGTTTTGATCATCGTTCATCGATAACGAAGATTCATATATATTATTACCGTGAGATCGAAAATTGAAGTGAATTTTACAAAGAAACTGACGTACTTGTTCTTTCAATTGCTTTTGAATTAGTGGCAATGAAAATTGAAAACACTTTGGAAAATAAATGATCATTAACTCGCGAACGTTGCAATCGACCTAACATTAAATATTATAACGTGTGCTTTTATGCATTTACGACAAATTCTGTGAGAAATCGCAATAATCGATTTGACGTATATATGGAGCAAGCTACAATCTTCAAATTTGAATCTGTAGAGAAATATAGAATGCATACATGTAATAACTATTATTAATATCCAGAATATGAAATTCATTTGCATATGTAACGAATCAAATAAATCTCTGCCTAAATTCTATTTCCTTAATATTCGGAAAAATTCGATTCTGTATAAACATCCGCGGTTTAGTTGTTGCAATTTATTTCTCTGTTTCTTGGCGTACCATTTTTGACAGTAATTTTTTTGAAAGTTTCCGAAATAGAATTTATATTATGTATATCAATAACTCCTAAATTAGAATTTATTTTGAATATTTATTAATCATTGTGACGGAATTATTACCAGAATTTCTACCGCGTCTGGAAGCGATCCTGTATTTTCTCAGTAAATTCAAGGTGAAGGGACGAAATTGGATTCGAGATTGAATCAAATTGTATTTGACATAATTAGGAGTTGCTACACTTGAAAAAAGCACATTTTAATAAAAGCACTATAAAGCGTCAATATTTAGTCTGATTATAATTCACTATTTACGCTAGAAACGGTTTTATTTAAATTGAATTTCCTTTCTGTTAGGGGAATGTAATTGCGCGCTGTTTTTCCACCTGAAATTCGTTTGTACCTTCCACGCTGTACCTGCAAGAGAAAAGAATTCTCCTGGATAATTTAAATTTTTTTGAAGCTAAATGAAACAACTTACCGAATAAGTACTTTCAATGGAACTGTATTTTATGAGATATTTCGTAATTGATCGCAATTACGGAGCCAAGCTTCGTACGGTTATTAAAATTTATTCGACTGCTTTTGCTATTTTTAATATCTGAGAAATCTATCGATAAAAGTTGCTGATGAATTTCGGAAGCAACGGGAAATGTTTATTTTTGATGCTGGTGTAAGTGAAACTGATTTGACGAGAAGTTTCTCCGACGAAACGAAAGTATCGTTGAATGTTTCTCGATGTCATCGATGCTCAAGTGATATTTCTCAAAGTAAACTCTTATGATATAAATATTTTATTCCAATGTTACAGTTGATTAAGAGACTCCATTTCGATGAAAATGTTATAAATGTAGTATCATTGCAGAGTGGCATAATATATGCTGGTTTGCCATGCAATGAAATAAAAAAATTATTCAATAAATTTTCAAATTCCAATTACGACTTTACAGTATAATAAAATGCAAATACAAATTGCATTTTCTGCTTAAATCAATTACACTCCTTCGTCTGAAGTCGTTTAACACATAATTATATGAATACACTGTTGCTATAATTAATACAGCAGTAATTGTCATACTAAAATACCTATCAGTTTACAATAATGAGTAATATACTTTAATTATCAGTAGTCACAATACTAATTGTTTTCTTTTTTACGTAGTAATAATCTGCCTTCCGTACTATACATAAATTAATTTTGTCTCATCGTCACCAGTTCGTCGGCAGACAATTAGTATATGAATTACTAACATCCCACAACTGTCAATAGCTGTCAACCTAAAGCAATTACAATATTACTAACTAATATGCAACACCTGTTAGTAATTAATCTACCCATTATTTATTCGTATATATGTTGCAACCTCGAAACAAAATTGAGACACTTTACACTGATTAACTAAAGCATACATAATATTATTTATTAATGAAATACAATGAACTTCAATATAATCGAGATTTTTTGCCATGTCACATTTTGCACTAACAAATCAAGGAAACACTATACAAAATATCACAGGAACCGTTCGGATTAAACAAGGGCTGTAACCTCAATGATACATAATAATCATCCACCTTTGATATCCATCCATTCCAACGAACATTTAACTGAATTTCCATACGTAATTCGTCGAAGAAAAGAAACGAAAATGAAGAATCGGAAGAACCGGTAGCCCGCTAAAAACTTCCACAAAAATGACCGTTTTCTGACTGCTGTGCTCGCGAATTTTACGAGTAATTAATGCGAATCGATAACCTATCTCACTCGCGAATAATAGGACGGTCTAAAAGGGGCCGACGATTAAGGGAAGTATCTATACGAGCCGAGCAGAGATCAGATTGACGCCATTTCGCGGCGCATATTAAGGGTCATTAAATTACGAGTGGCACGCTGAATTAACGTGGCTTACGCTTATAAGCCGGCTCAGTTTTATGAGCTGAAGCGTAAGATTCTCGCGAATGCAATAGGAATGGAGATTAGTAGACAGGATAATAGACATCAACAAACGGATAATTGAAACCGCAAACGTATCATGCCATGTAATAATTCGGCACGTATACCTGGGAATAAAGTAATAAGGTTCGTCTGCAAAGAAAATGAATTTTGGGGAACGCTGGAGCTCTTGAGATCTATGGTGTCGTACAATGTGGGTCTACATATTGGTATCTTTATTGATATTGCTCGCCTAGATAAAATGGAGGTGGAATGCCTTCATTGGGCCGTTTATTTTGAAAGTGGAATAAGTCAATTTACTAGTTTTTGGAAAACTTCGAAATTGTCTACTTGACTTTGCAAGCGACTAGCGTCACTCGTCAGTGTAGGGGAAGAGGTTAAAACATAACGGGCATGCAATACAGCAACTTTAAAAAAAGCTTAATCAACTTAACCCCTTGCCCTACGGTTTATTTTGTATCTGCCTCCGCAATAATTCAGAATTTAATTGCTAAAATAAAAATTGATTAGTGATTCTTGATATATCGTATAATTTAACATAATATTAATATTAGAGGAATAATATTATCGCGTCGTGTCCCATTAATATTTTCACTTTTATAGGTTTTGCAATACATGAAAATTTCCTATCACATTTTCCTCATCACGAGTGTCACTCGGTATTATAGGCCAAGTTGTTAATTAAACGATACTACCGTACTTTACTTTCCTCTATATAATATATTTATATTTCCAGTCGACAAATTATACTTAACAACAAACAAACAGTGAAACGGTCTCATTTCTTCCATTCTCGATCGGTCGATTTTCCAAAATGAAGAGCTCAAAATTTATTTGTATTTCAACCCTTAAATCGGCAAACAGGTGAGGCGTTTAATACTTTTTAGACTTTTGGCAAAATTCGGCGTTACTTGCAAAATTCTGCAAATCCGCGAACCTCACATTCACCTCCGCGATGAATCAGTCAAAATCTTCAGAAACCTGAAAAGATTGTTTATTTACCGTAAATAAGTTAAGATAAAAATAATTTCCTATTATATCTGCAAAATAAAAAAGAAATTGTGTTTTTTTACCCAAATCAATAATAAAATTGTTCATTAAAGAGTTAAATACGAGGATGCGAATAAAGTAGAAAAAAAAGCGACGGCAAGTTAACGTGTGGACCATATGCGCCACACATTCCAACAAGGGTGTTAACGCAGCAGTTGGAAAACGTCCGCCATCCATTAGCGTCAAACGTGACGCGTCCCCATCATCGCGGGTCGAGGGTTGAAGACAATTCGGGCATACAAATCAAGAGTGAGCTGGAACACAAAAGAGAGAGTGGATAGCAGCGAAACTGTGAGCCGAAGTAATTTCTACGATTTATTGGCAAGAGAAAAAAAAAAGGGTTCCGTTCAGAAGCATCGAGGGCGCCTGAATAGGAAGCGGCAAGGGAGCATAGGCGAGAAAGAGGACAGATTTATTCATTCGTACGAGGAACGAAATTTCAATGGGGCAACACCTGTGCTCTAGCTTGAAGCTCGCTTGAAACACTGGCAGCACTTCTCCAATGTTAGGACCGATCTATGGACTTAACGAAATTCTGTCGTCTTGTAACTTATCGTCGTAACTTTTCCGATGGAAAGTACATTATCGAGTTTCCGAGATACATGTTGCGTGAACAGGTGTTGCTGGAATATACAAGGGGTCTGAGAATGTTGAAGAATGTAGTAAAAGAGATAAAATGGTGTCCCGTTGTTTTGATGAAGTAGCGCATTGAGGAAATGTTAGGAGCGTTCTGTATAGGTATCGGTAATAGTTCTGATCGTTTCGCTACTTTGTTCGAATAGACGGTGTGCGAGCTGTACAAGGCCTATGATTATAAAGGAAAAGTGATTCCTGGAGAGATTCAGAGTGTGTTTCAGTCTTATTCGATCTGTGTTGATAAACTGTATATCGAAATAATTATATGAAGTCATTGCAGCAATTTTCCTTGTTTCAAGAGTTCGCAATTACGCGTGGTTACTTCAAACTGCTGATCCCTATTTCTCAGGAGTAACATAGTAAAAGTTTCAATAATATTTTTTTAAAAAGTCCTTGTAAATGTATTAGACTTAATTGCCATTTCTGTGATGCTATCTTGTAAAATGCTAAAGCTTTATTTCCAATATTGCAATACTTCTCGAATTATTGAAATTGCTTTCAATAAAACGACTGTGATAATCTCCGCGTTGAAAACATTACAAAATATTACTAATATATTGCAAGAACAACTCAGTGAAAATAAAATAATTCAAGTTCTCTCATTGATACGAATAATGTTTCGAAGAAATTATATTTCATCGAATAAAATTAATATTATATAATTTCGAGGATATTTTATATTACATAGTTTTATATAATTTAATCACTTCGCGAACGCTATCAATTTTATGAAATTATACAGAACCGTTCGTAATATATTATCCGTTAATTCAGTTTGATCGCTACTTTCAAAAATTGATTAGAATGCAATTTCGGTAAAATATAATTTCACGAAAACTCAGTTAATACGCGAAAATTAACAGACAGCCATTGTATTGCCGCAAGCTGCCAAAACCAAACCAGAAACAAGTAAATAAACAACAAGTCGGTACACGTAAAATAATGGAAACAAGTATCACAGAAATGTTAGAGCGGATGCAATTTCGAATGAATTCAATTATTCGATGAAACAGGGAAATGCTGCTGACATCAAGCTACTCCAAAAGTTTATCCGAAACACTGGCAGTAGAGCAGATAAAACTCCCAAAATAATGATTGACAGGTATCGTAAAGAGGCAACTTTCTCGATGCTTTCATGCGGTAGCAACACGATATCTGTTTTTCCAGCGTCACTTGATATCAAGGCAGATTCACGTAACGGATATTCCAACCTTTTTTATACAAAGTTTAACATCGAAATCTTAAATTGTACAAAATTGTATAATAGGCTAGCACTTTGAATCGCATTGAAGTTGTCCGGATCGTCTTGGTCTAGAAATACTTGTATCGGCGTTGCAAAACTGGACACGTTAAATATCACCTGTTTTCCTCCCATGCCATTATTTCTATTTAAGAAAAAGCTTTTACATCAAAGTCACATCTTTACAGAGCAAAAACATTAAAAGTAAAAGTAGTTTAATGTTCAGCAGTACTTTGCTTCTTTAACGCCAACATTATGTATTAAAAATATTAGAAAATTTATGAATATTGTCATTTAAAAGTCATAAGAAAAGATGTCATTGAATCACCATACTTCTAAATCAGTGGTCCCCAAAGCTTTTTAGAATTTCTTATATTACTCGCAATACCCTTCAAACTTAACTACAATTAACATATAGGCTACCGTTATCAAAACATTTTTCGTTAATTATTTATTCAGAAAATGGCAAATCTTAATCATCCAATGCACATTCAATAGGATAAGTGCATCTGCTTTACCTGAACCAGTTCTTCTAATTGACCCCTTCGCGGTCGCTTAGAACAGTGGTCGGCAAATCGCGGCTCGGCCAGTGGGCCAGAAAATTTTTGTCAATAAATAAGATTATTATTATATCTGGTTGTATTTAATGTTTAGTAGCTAGTTTAAACCGACTCCGAAAAACATGGTTCTTGAAAAGAAATTTGGCTCTCAAAAATTGTTTGATCGTCCTGCTGCTGATTTTTGGCTCTTTTTACTACTGAGTTTGCTGACCACTGCCTTAGAACACACGCAGACCCCAGTTTGAAAACGATTGTTCTAAATTCTAAAAACAATTCCTTTGTAATCTAAAGGATGCTGTATACCGAGCTGCTGGAAAATCCGCCAGAACTTAATCTTAAGTCCGTGGTACGTATCGAGTCGAAAATTTTAAGAGCTTGGCTCTCCGCCCAGTAGTATATCATACATTCGCAGCTTAAATTCTTTCCTCGCGACCGAACGGGTCGAAGAGAGAACTGTACATCCCTCTGTTTCATAGACACAACCACCCTTTCGGTGGTTCTCACGAGGTAATGGTCTTCGTTGCGCGTTGTCAGTTGCGAGAGGAGAACAAGGACGGCCGAGGAAGACACTATGCCGAGTTTCCTAAAGCGTGCGGCTAACAAATCATCCGAGAGGAAGCGACCCGCTATACAGTTCCTGCTTTCCACCCCTTCGCGGACGATTTGATTTATACGTCGGTCTTGATTACAATTGATTTTAGTCCGGAGGTATGTATGTACGTACATACCTGCCGAGTACTGTGCATCGTCCCTCCGCGTTCTTGGTACGTGTTGGTCTAAAAACACACGCGTAAATCTAATGGCGCGATGAATCACAGCTAACGAGGATTGGCATTTTGCGATGAGGAGTATAGAATTCTCAACAGATTCTGCGAGTCGATGTATAGGGTGTGCCGCGTGAAATGCAAATAATCGTTCTATGGTGAAAAAAGTGGAAAATCGTGGAATAAATTTCTTTCGTGCGAGATATCGGTTCTGAGAAACTTAACCCTTTGCCCTACAACAACGAGTGACACTCGTGATGCGGTTGACGGAACAGGAAATTTTGAAGCTTCTTAAAAATTGTGAAATTAGAAATATCAGTGGAACACGCACGATAACATTATTTCTATGTTCTTAACACATCTTAAGCGGGTATTTTCTCGTCAAATTCTTATCATATAGCGGGCGATTTTCTGCAATTCGCGTGCAAAATTACTTCTGCATAAAGTAGCCATAACTTTTGAACTATGGGTTATTTTTTAATATGCTTTCAGTTCCTTTTTAAAAAATAAATTCCTTTATTCACTTTGTTTTGCCTTCTCCCGCGCTTTAATAATAATATGCACGAAACAAGTTTAGACTTCTTCCGCTTAAGATGTGTTAATATTGCGTTTATTGCTAAGATGTATCGGGAATCACTAACATATTTTTATTTTAGCAATTTCATTTTCAATTATCGCGGAGGCAGTCAGAAAATAAATCGTAGGGCAAGGGGTTAAGTTTGAATGTTTATTGAATTTCAAATGTATGAGAAACTACCCTAAAGTACGAATGCAAGTATTTGCGTGCTGGTTATAACAGGATTGAAGGTTCAACGAGATATGTTTCCTCAGTTTTTAAAAATGTTAACCGTCTTACCCTAATAATTCAGATGGACAAATACAGACTCAACGAAAGGAACAATAAAAGTGATGTACTCTTGGTAAGGGTACACGAAATATTGTGGAACCCTTGGAAAATAAGTCTCTATCTGGACATGTAAAAGATTGCAACCGATAAACGTTGTACCGATTGCGAGGGTCAGCTCCTGACCGTCATAAATATCGAATACATTGCGTCATAAGTTAATATCTTTATTTTTATCGAGCGTCCTTTCGCAGGAGTTAGCAGAGCTCGGCGTTATTTAGCCGATATTAAGGAATTGCCAAGGAAGTCTTTTACAATAAAGCGTAATAAGCGAATGGTGGGAGAATGTAAAAAAATATTGAATTGCACATACTTCCCTCGGCACTGTTTTTTTTATAATTAAGTTTACTTTGAGCTACATAAGAATGCGGAAGTTAACACCAAGAGATCAAGACACCAAGTAAGACGTGTAAGAAAAGGTTATTAATTATTTGTATAGCCTTAATGGCATATTTACAAATATATTAAAAATGTAACTTGCTTTGCTTTCTTCAACGGCGTTAATTGAAAAATTTCATTAAACAATCATTAAAGGTCATGTACGAAATTCGCAGTGGGAAAATCAAAAGAAGAGAAAACATGCAAGAAAATATTTATAGCAAACATGAGGAAAATGTATTTCGTGAAAACTAATTCTTCTCTGTGTCTGGTACCATTAACCCCTTGCCCTACGAGTTCTTTTGTGACTGCCTCCGGAATAATTGAGAATTAAATTGCTAAAATAAAAATATGATTCCTGATATATCTTAGAATTTAAAGCAAGATTAACAATATAGGGATAATATTCTCATGTCGTGTTCCACTGATATTTTCAATTTGACAATTTTTGAGAAGCTATAAAATTTTCTATTACTGCAACCGCATCACGAGTGTCACTCGTTGTTATAGGGCAAGGGGTTAAGGTACAACTAAATGAAAGAGGTTATTTATTCGGCACCCTAATAGCCTTAAAGGAGCAACAACCTTTCTTTCTGTAACGTTTCTAACAGTAATCGATAGCAATAACATAATTTCACGTTTCACTCCAAATCTCGAAAATTCTCTTCAAAAATCAAACCAAACCAATCTCAGCCAATTACGAAAAACGAAGGAACTCCAGTTCCTTCGCGAAATAACGAAAGTGTTGAAAATACAAAAATGGTATTTACGCTCAACGGAATGCGTACGTAGCGTGTATTTGATATTTCACAGTTACGCGTACGCACGCCGTTGACGTTTACACAAATAATTGAATCTACATGGACACCCCTAAAATACACAAATAAAATACATATGCATAAGTATACGCATTCGCCGTATATACAATTCCACGATACCAGCCGTGTACGCTTCACCCACACCCCCACCCCCCCCACGTTATCGAATTTACATGTATGCCGTCGTAGAAACACTTCTCGGTAGAGGTGCGCGTATCAAGCCGCACTCGCGGGCATAGCGAATCGTTTACGTAGAATACGTTTCCGTGTTAAACGGCCGGAGTACGTGATTTCATTTACGATACGAACTCACGATCGTTCTACATCCGTTGGAAATATGCCGCTTCACGTTTCGTACCGCAAGCCCGTGCGGCAGGGCACGGTCCTCCGCCCCATAAAGCACCCAGAACCGGATCAACCGGGCATTTAGCACGGAGGAATCGGCATGAAGGCCACTTCCGGGATCTATACGCCATCCTGAGATTCATGTTTCACCGCAAAAGATCTTTCGATCTGTATGATCTTATCGGGCGCGGTACTGGCGAGGATCTGGTTCTTGAAAACGATCGCGATTGCTGTAGGGGAGGAGATGCGTGACTTGCTTTTAGGAACTTTTAGTGGGGTGGAAGTGGAGGGGAGGACATTATGGTCTCCGGGAGTCGAAAGTTTCGGAGATTAGAGTGATTTAACGTTACGTCGAAAGGGGTTGCTCCGGACTACACGAACTGATTGTTTTAGATTTTCGTAGAGTGTTGCGGAGCAAAAATACGACCTTGAAGCTCACAGATGTAGCTTCAAACCTCGTGTCTTAAATAGCAATTACGCATTGTAGTTCATTTATGACTTTAACACTATTCCTACCGACACTTCACGTATACCTTTTCCTACCGCAACCGGTGAATTTGTCAAATGATAATTTTTTCCCAGAAAATGAACAGTAAAAAAAGAAGTGAATATTGAAAAATGTATTATACGTATATTTGAGGAAAAGTCGTGAAATTTAAAGGCGATTCAATTACGTTGTATATAGGAAACTCTAATCGAAATTTTAAAAACGGTCATTTTACCGGACGTCGTAGGAATAATGTTAAAATCAATGCGCTTTTGTATTGACCGGGGACTTTTCCCCCACGCTAGCTGGGTTTTTCCGCCGATCGGCAAGGGAGGCTCTTAACCAATGGGCAAAGGACGATTTCTTTGTCCACCAATGAGAAAATTAATATTTGTCAACGAAAGAGTCTCTCAATTAGTAACTTTCCCGCTTCGCAGCAGTGACCGCTCCTGCCAAATCGCGACGGAAGCGCGTCTTTACGCGTTTCGAGAAATCAGTCTTCTAAATTCGAGAACAAAACAACACCTAGCGCTCTCGGGAGAAGCTCTGACCGCGAGACTAAGATCCGGACGAATTTATAGTATTTACTGTATAATTATTATAACGCTTGGGATATTGGTCCTTGGAGCCGGATTTAACCCTGTGCACTCCGTTGTCGCCGCAGCGGCGACATTGTAACAAAAGTTAATAACACCGTTGTCAGGTAAATCCGATGTATTTCTAAATTTTTTTATATTTTAAAACATAATTTGAAAATGTATACGCTTCTTTTTAATGACGAAGTAAGATTTTCAATATTCCACAGAGTGCACTCGCACAATTCTAAATGGTTTTGGAGTAACTGGTAGCTCATAGTAAAAATGATTCGGAGTGAAAAGGGTTAAGTGAGCTCAAACCGTAATATCGGTCCTTCGAGCCAGATAAATTGTAATACCCACTGTATAAAGTGTGATAAACCCATTAGAATAAGGCAAGTGGCCTTTCATTCAATTCGGGAAACACAAGACCGTGCGTGGCTTAAGTCGAGTGAGCCTGTTTTAAATATACGCTCACTCCAGAGGTGTTGCCTAGAAAGCACGGGCAGGTATCAACTCGAGAGGCGTGCATCCGTAACATAGATTACTGGGAGTGTACCCATTTGCATCCATAAGCGGAATATTCCGCAGATGACGATCGTCTAGTATCACCAGCCGCGGAATATTCCGATCTGTACAATGTTAAACTGCTGCGCGCACAAGTGCACGGTACTACGGGTTTCTGCCGTATTTAGAGCTATGATGCAAATGGGTTAATGTGGTATCGATTTGTGCGCTGGGAGTATTAATATATGTGGGTTTTTTTTAAATGCGTAATATGTGTTCCGCCGTATTTACGGTTAGCATGTTAATTAGCGACGTCAGAACACGTCGGACGGTGGTCACCACTGTATCCTGATATTAAAGTATACTTATAATGGGACACGGGAAAAAGCAAACATTTGACCCATATTTCGACCTGTCCGAAAAACTCAGTATATTTCAAAAATTAGAATTTTCCGGATGCATATACTATCTCAAATCTAAATGAATACCAAGCCGCAGAGTACAGCCAAAAACTGCTGAATAATTCCTTAATGCCAATAATAACGAAACCTGAACTGGAATCAACTGTTTAAAAGATTGAAATTTCGTTGGATGCAATACATTAACCCTTTCAAGACGGAGTTTTATATTTACTTTGAAGAATTCTATATGAAGAATTTTATATTTTTATATTTTACCTTGAGAAACAGGGTGTAACAAGTTTTTATTAATATTTTGGATGTAAGATAAGCTTGTTGAACACGATAATTATATGTTGCTGTTGAAAATTATAAAAATATAGAAATTTGGAAGTGGGACATATTACCCCATCAGCTTTTTATATTGGAATTATAGATCCCAGCAGTTCTCAAAACTAATAAAATAAATATCTTTTCAATTTATATTATATACTAAATGTACCCGGACACGACAACGCTGTTTAAAAAAAAAACATGATTTTACCTGTGACAGGTGTAACATCTATATAATTATTAATAAATATATATATTAAATAGATTATTAAATTATTAAATATAAAAACACGCGAGTATTCGAATGCAACGTTGTGTCAAAATCTTAAAGCAATCGGTGAAGAATTTTCGGAGATTTAAAATTTTGAACAAACGATCATTTACATTTTTATTCATATAGATTATTGCATATTGACGCTGTTGCTTATGATAGGGCGTAAATCAGTTATTCCAAAGACCAATTCCGCAAGTAGCGCAAACAGTAGTAGTTCTTTTCAACAGTAGTAGTTCTTTTAAGCAGTTTAAATGAACATTAGTTTGTGATATATTGTGCCGTAAGTCCCGAAAGGGTTAAAAATAACAGAATCTTGAAACAGATAAATTTCTTCTTTTAAAAATCACTGTAAAACCGGTTTAAAGCGCACACAATTCCTTCTAAAATTAAGATCGGTCGGATTCCTTTGCATTCACCAGCTACATCGAAATTCGCACGAACGGCGACGGTTTTCAGGAAAACAGTACGCTCACGTAGAGGAGCGCCAGTCCGATAAGTGTTCTCTTTGGGGCGAATGATTGGCGTGTGAATACCGTGGGGAATATTTCCATCACAATGCCCGGCGAGATATCCGAGCCCGAGAAGGGCACAAAATAAGAGGGTTGATCGTAGCTCTAGGAACAAAAATATACAGACAGGTTTGTCAAGAGAGGGGTGAGAACCGTGAGCGTGTCAATGGTTGCGCTTGCATTCTCGAGCGTAAACGTTCTCCCCAACCCCTTTTCTCTCTCGAGCAGGTCCTTCGTGCCTTCGGTCGAAGGGGTGGCTAGAGAGGTCAGAGGGAGGTTAGAGAGTGTGGGTGGTACCGGCACCGTTCAAGAATCCCCAAATGACCGGTCATTGTGCTGCGCTAAAGGGTAAGAAGTACCGCGACCAACCAACCGACCGCGACCGGCTAGTCCAGCCCTTTCACCTCTCCTCTCCTCCTCCTCGTCCTCTCAGCCCTCTGACTCTGTCCTGGCCACGGCATTTCGTGGTCAATCTTTGATTTTCTAGCAGCCGAATTCCTCCGTATACCATGCCATGCCGACCTCCTTTTTCCGTATTCCCTCTTTGTCGTTTTTCTCCGTTACTTCATTCTGTAGGTACATTCCTTCCTTTCTAGCGTTCCGCTCGGATTTCTCTGTTTTTTTTTTGTCTTCTGTCCATTCGTGGTGTTGCAACCCCTCCGCCCCTTCTCTTCAAATCGCCAATCCAGGTGGTTTGTTCCTTTATCCTCGAGATACACGGCAGACAGACCGAAATTCTACGATTGATCGTTCCGACGAGCGCTTTCCTATGGAGCGATAGGATTTCTGCGATTTGCCGCGTTTTCATCGTGATTTCGTCCGCATAGAAACTTGATTACGTATGAGTTCGACGTTTCGCGATGTTATTTCGTGTCGTGGTTTTCGTTTTGTAACGAGTATTGACATGTTCCTCTCGAAGTTCTACGTTTTGCCCTTTCAGTCGGGGGTTTCAAAGCAGCTGATAGCATTATACGGAATGGAATACCGATAGAATTTCATTTGTCTCGGAGAAACGTTTGAGGGAAAAATTTGTTCTCTCTGATTGAAGTTTTCATTTAACTGTCGATCAATCGATTGATTAAGTTAAAAGAGAAATGCTCAATCATTGTATCATTGCTTTGTACGATATCTTAGTAAGTGTGCGTTTTAATCTTACTAGATAATTTGAAAATTAAATGTTCAGGTAAATGGCGACTGTGAGCTTGAGAAATTTAAATAATATACATTTGATACTTTAGTCAATTTGATGCATTTACATTTGTATGAATATATAGAAAAATTAAATCGCATTTAGAGTTTACAGTGAAATACGGAAACATAATAAATAAGAAAAAGAAACATTAATCTAGAAAATTGCGACCGTGCTCGGATGCCCATTGTTCTGAAAATAGGCAGGTGTACGATGACTTACAGGGTGTAAATAATACGCGAGTACCAGGTCATTGTATAACAGATTTCAGGTTTCCATGATCGCGTCATTAGTTTCGCGTGAATAACGCCATTCAAAACTAGCGGAGTGCTCGCGATATAATTAACGAAGTGAACAATTAAAGTTAATATGACGCTTAAAGCAAAACACTCCAGGCGTATGATAAACACGCGGATTGCCAAAGCGTAGAACAAACGTATTGTTACTAATAGACGAACCAAAGTTTGAAATGTAAGACGAAGTTTGGACATGTTATCGGTAGAAATTCAAATGCGTTTCAACAATGATATATCACGCAATAATATGATGGCGCTCGTTGGTTGAACAGTTTAATTAACAAATTAAAAATATATTGTAAAATGTCGACTATAATGTCTCTTATTTCAGTAGTGTAGAATTGTTAATTATAAGTCACAGGACACAAGTTTGAATGAGTTAAATTTCAAGATTTTAGTAGGCAGATCGCACACTTCTAAGAAAAAAAAATATCGATCATATATAATATATATTCTGTATATTATACAGAAGTTGGCCACCCTTGTTGTCTGCCACCCCAACCCCTCAAACTACAGAAAAACTTATGCGCGCAATAAATAACATCCGCCTGAAATCAGTTCAATTTAAAATGATAAATCTCACTCTCGCAATTTCGCCGTTTAATTAACTTGATACGAAATTCATAAATTCAAACAAATTGCAAATAAACGTTAACTAAAAGAAATCAGCTACAAATAACGTATAACGTGAATACATTCACCTGCAAATTCTGAAAGTACCAAAATTGTATTATATGAGATTGTGCGCGTTCGCGTGTGTATATAGTGATCGATATTTGTTTACAAAATGCATTGTCTAGGCACTTCATGTATAGACGTCGAGAAGTTTAAATTTAAAGTCGCTTACTGTAAACGAATTAATTGCACGGAGTTATGGCGTGTAAGAAGATAGAGAGCTCGGACTACCAATCAGTGAATTCGAGTTCGAATCTCCCGTCACGTCTGAGAAATAAATTCTTCTCATGTGAAATGTAAGCATACCAAATCCTCGGTGGTTCGGATTCGAGCTAAAAGTGTAGTTCCTAGGCAAAATGACCATAGCTATCGAGCTGAAATATGAAACAACAATAATGAACTAATTGTATTTTATATTCGCTTTGATGCTTACTTCAAATAAATCTTACATTATTGTAGGATATTTATTACAAATACACATTAAAAATATAAAATACGAATGGAATCACAAAATTACGGAAAATACTTAAACTCACACACACACTCTTACGGTTACTAATAAATATACAATCGTCGGTCTAGTCACGTCTACTCGTCTACTTGTTACTCTCGTCTAATTGTCAGTACAGCTGTGCGTCTATATGTTATACGTCTATTCGTCTACTGGTCTATTCGTCTAATCCTCTAATCGTCTAATTGTACGTCTATTTATCTGTTTGTCTATGCGTCTACTACGTCTACTCGTCTGTTACGTTTATATGGCTTTTCTTATACTCGTCTAAAGTGAGGGACCAGAAACAAGGCAATGACAACCGAAAATAAAACACTCCTTTCGTCGTTCACATGAAGACGCAACGAATGTGCGGATCTCTCTTGCCAAAAGCGCGTCAAAACCGAAAATGCGTGAGGGAGAGGGACGTCCCTATCCGTCGGGCGAATCAGAGCAAATTGCCCCTGCCTTGTTTCTGGTCCCTCACTATACCAACGTGTCCGTCTAACGTGGCGTTCGTCAACTCTCTCTGCGTCTTCCCGACCGCGTGCATTCCACGTCCGTCTTTCGTCTCTCTTTTGCCTTACGCTGGATCTCTCCAGAAGAATCTAGATATATCCACGCGGGTTTTATAAAATTCTCACATTATTTTTAATTGTATACCTCGTTCTATATAACAAGCGGAACATACGAATCCACGGCGATCTTAAGGAGTAATAACCGTTTCCACTGGTGAACGTACGTTGCGCTTCTGTTACAAAATAATACACGTTAAAGCGTTAACAGTTACCATGGAACAGATTATATCGTCTTCTGAGAGAAACTTGTGCAAATACCGTGAGGCAATTCCTTCGGAAGCTAGGGGCTCTCCTCACGCGGGTTTAGCTTTCAGATTTAGTTAACAACGATGTAGACTTAGTTGTGCGGGACCGTCTTATGCTTTAAAGCGACAAAGGAAGGCCATACTGGCTGAGGTGTACGGGGATTATGAGCGAAACCGCAGGACGATTGTCCGGTAAAGGATGCTGATCCTGGCTGTAAATTGCCACTAGTCCGTGATAGAATTCGCAGCCACGTTAACTGGGACTAATACGTTATACGGGGATGACTCACTGCCCAGTGTTCATTCAACATTCCGCGGGAAATCTCTGCTAGGAATATTTTGTTTCGCCTAAATTTTCCTCCAAATGCACGGTAGGATAGGTACTCTTGAAACATTTTAAATAAAAGGGACATAGAGAGTAAGGAGGGCGAGAAAAAAGGGAATAAAAGAAATACTGTTCCTTTCTTTGTAATCTTTTCGGCCAAAACTGCTATTCAATGTATTTCTGTGCAGACAGATGTATTATTTGTAATAGCTGTTTTATGAAGTGCTATACAAAATGAACCTGAATTTATCTATATGACAATAGGCGTAGAAGATAGAGAAAAATTAGAGATTTATGATCGCGTAAATGTTGAACATGAAAGTGTGTAATGAACAAGTGGTGAGAACAAAGTGAATGAAGTGAGGTTTTATATAGTTGGTAGACATTGTCCAAAAAATTGCAAGATTTTTCAAAACTATATCGTATGGTCCTAAAAATTTAAGGTTCGGAACGAGAAAATATTTATTCCAACTGTACGTGATTTGCTTCTTTTTTTTTAATGTAAAATATTGACTTGTCAAACAGCAGACATTCATCATTTGCTTTAAATTAGCGGCAGCTCAAATATTTGTCTTTTTCTAATTTCATCGACTGCTTGTATCTAGCGAGATTGTAATTCCTGACAAATAGTATTGATAAATCGAATGTATCTCGCGGTAGTTGTAATAAATGAGAAAACTTTCAATTTTTTCTTTTATTCGTATTTATTGTACGATATTAACATTAGTGCATTATTGAGAATTTTTTGAAATAAAATATCTCATTTGGTATCGTGCTCACTTTAGGTCAAAAAGTAGTAACCGTAGTAATTGTTTTTTAATTGAATTTGAACGATTTTAAATTGTTCCCTCGTATATACGTGCAGCCTGGAAACGTTTCGCAATTAAGGAATTCACAGGAGTTGCTAAATGACTGTTGAATGTGAAGTTCTGCAACTGAGAGTAAGAAATTAAATCTTTGTGCTCTATTAAAGTCGGCATTTCTTTCAACGTGAATGGCTAATCTTGCATCTGGCGCGGCTGTTGTAAGGTATTTTAAAATAAAATCAGAATTGAAACGTGGCTAAAAATGTATAGGATTACATCGACATTTAACAACGTCCCATGTTATGAAATATTTATCAATAATTCTGAAACGTTTGAAGTCTTCGTTTGTTTACGAATTGTCTGTTATTATATCGTTGATGTACACTTGTAACGTTCTAAATCATTTTTCATATTTTCCTAAAATATTTAGTTCGAAGTAAAGTTCAGTTGGTTTTCCACTGATTAACTTTATGCAATTTTACTTTCTTTATGTATAGTACCAAAGGAAAGGTGACCGCTTGTATAAAAATTCAGGTCGTAACTTTCCTGTAGTTTTTCAGTCAATTATAACGCTGCTACGTTTTATAAACTTTTTTTCACTTTAAAATGACGCTGCAGATAAAATTAACTTCACCGAATAAATTAAAAATGTCGGCTATTACGGGTTCAATCTTCAAATATTTAATGTAAAATAAGAAAATAGTTTCGCTCTATCGCAAATCATTTTTCCTTTATGCCATACCTTAATTTTTATTACAATGCATTGCATATTAAGAGTACTGTTCTAACGATACTTAGCTACTTAATTATGACACTTTGTCACTGTTGACCTTATACAACCTGCTCATGCACTTTATTCTTCGTTTTTATAAACATATTACCTTGTAAAAAAATGTCTATCGAAGCATGTAAAATTCATGTTTAACCTCTTATCTCCATAACACTTCAAATCATTTATTTTCCACGATCACTTTTAAACGCACCAACTTGTAAAATAAAACGCAAAATGTAAGATGAAACTGATAAAATTTCAGATCAACAATATCATTAACCTGTTAACCGGGGAATTAACTTTTGTTCAACTCGTTTCAAACTGGAGACTTTTTTCTTCGCAGTGAGTAATAATATTATCACACCTAAAGTACCACGCTAGAATTTAATGGAAAAGAATAACGTAATGCGTTCAACATGCCATATTTAAAAATTGCCACGACGAAAAACATCGTCATGCGCATTAGAGTTGTCTTCCTGGTAAGACGAAATATTACGTCCTACCCAGTTAACAGGTTAATACATAACGGACCATGATATTCAATATCTAAACACAATCCTTGGAACCAAAAATTGCGACCTCGAATGCAGATGAAAGCCTCGAACTACGAACATCGATTCGAAACGTCTCCCATATCGCGTATCCTAATTTCGGTAGTTGAAAATACTACCTAAACTACACTTTTGAGGCAGCAGGAGCGGCAATATCGAGATTAAAAGTGGAAGAAGCAGCGAAACACGGTGAAACTTGGGCTGATGAAAGTCCGACGAAATGTCATAGCAGCATATTTTGCATTCGCGTAACGATACCTAATAGTTGAACTGATATATACGCCCTCGCGCATGATGCCATTACACGATATCCGCATCACAAGTACGCCGTATGTGCATTACGATTTTCTCCCCGTTATAAGGCCGCCACGAAATAGGTATGGCGCTAATTACAAAAAAACGTGAAACGAGGTCGCATTGATCGTACGGCCGTGTTGTATACCGCGTAACCATTCAGGTAAGACCTCGTTTTAAAAAGTAACGCTAAAAATATTAAGGAGACCTACAGAGGAGAGCTCTCGTCCGCGGCACGACGTTATTGACAGCGTCATTTATTATTTTCGTTTGGCTGCAAACGGTGCACTTTTGGATTATCCGTATCGGCGTTAAAATGTCCGTTCGATTTTTCATCGGAAACGACCCGACGAAGCGTCCTTCTTTTTGTTTTTTTTTCTGCCTCCCCCTCCGCCGCCATACTATGTCCGTTATAATTCTTTTCTACGGCTCGCTATACGGCTACCGTTATTGGGCTTTTGTTAATTTGACGTTTGGTTTAATGGATTAGTTTTAACATACGTGGGAGCCAAGCTGTAATCTACGATCGGCTGCTGACTTTTATTGCGAAATAACTGTAGGAATAGCTTCTTTAGTGGCGCTACTATAAATATTTACTTCTTTCGCATCGCATATCTACTCTTTTATGGGCGACTATTCGTTAAATGTTGACGTGAAACGGAGGAATGCCCGTTTGTACAAGTTTCGCGTTTGCTGACTTTTCATCGTCGTACGATGGTATGCCAATGATTTGGACGTTGTTAGCTCGCTGATTGCCGCGCGAATTCACGCGAAGTTTTTGAGGAATGACGGTAATTGTCGTTACAAAGCTTATTTCTGGAATATTATCAATGTTTTGTTTTCGACGTCTCGATACGAAGGACTAGAATATCGACATCTTTAATACTGAATCTACTGAAGCAGCGAAAACAATGGCTTTATTATGTTATTATATATAATAATATTAGTATTATTACTTTATTATATATATATAATAATATAATATATTGTTATAGTATGTTCACCTAAATATTCCACAACGCCCATAGTTATTGCTACCATGTGATAAGAATGAATAATAGCATGGAGTTTTACAAAATTGATTTTACTTAGCTGGCGAAAAATTGTTCGGTCTAAAAAGAAAAGAAAAAAAAGTTCAGACTGCAAGGGGTTGATAATTTATTATTTAGGACTTTGGTTGCATTTAGTGTACAGTGAATGAATTTTCATAGTGCCTTCGAACACGAAGCTCGAGTTTTTCGATGTTTTAAAGGTATTATGCTAAAATTCGAGGCACCATCATCGTACAACGTACTTTTTCGTGTAAGGTGAAGGCAAATTGTAGGGCTGTTGGAAAGTTGCAGCTTTTTTAAGCCTTTGTAATTTAAAAATTGCTGGAAGTTGGGCGATATTGCGAAGAAATTGATGTTTGAAATTTCCATACAATACGCTTATCGATTTATAAAATATGTAATGCGTGGCAGTAAAATTGAGGTTGCAAATGAGCTTCGAAGTAACATAATAATATACCTTTAGATTGCACAACAACTGCAATTTCTTGTTTATTTGCTTCTGCCGGAATATTTAATAACGTTGCAGTACCTTCGATAAATTACGCGGAAGTACTCCTTAATATTCATGTTATACATTTCTCCCCACCATTACATTTATAAATTAAAATCATTTCTCATCGGTCTATTATATTTGGCAATTCGAAGCAGAAAGGAAGGAGCATTTTCTCAAGGGAGGGCACATTCTGTTGAAATTATTTAATAACATCAGTTTACTAATAATAGAATTAACAGTCATGGATATTCATTTCCCACTCATGGGAAATAAATAAACAACTACTTATTTTTTATTTTCCACACACACTGTCTCTTCTGATATCTAAGTGTCACTCTTACCTTTTTCTCTATCACTCATTTACTCGATGTCAAACATTCATAATAAAAACTTCACTTCACAAACACTCTATTATTTCCTCAGTTATTCGTTACTACACGACTTACCATCGTCGCGCTTAAATAATTTGAACCGAAGTTACGTATCTCACAGTTTGCTAATTCCCATCAAAAGCAGATCATACACAACGAATTAACTTCATCATTATTTCCTTATCGTTCAACGCCAAATATATTTATAATTCCATATGACTCGCGATAATCGACATCGAAAATTTCAGCGTAAATGGATTTTCATTAGGACGCTACAGACGCACATAAATATTTCTCTTTCGCTTCCTCTTCGAACTATTACCGCTTTCCGAACGATGCCGCATCCGGAATGAACGCCGAAACCCAGTTAGATTTCAGAATTTTTATTGGAGCTCGAAAAACTGTATCGGATCCTCTGATCGTACGCTCTCGGTGGTTCCGTTTTTTCGTTACTTCGCGTGTCCTCGATAAAAACGGACTTTTACAAGCTGGGACGATGATGGACACGCGAGACGGAAGTACGAGCATACACGCGTATCATTTTTATGATTTTACACGAAGTTTCTCCGGCTCAGGGGATGCGGAACAAGGGAGAGCCATAAGGGTTGGAAAAGAATGGCACGCATGAAAGTGAAGGACCTTGATGGAGGCTGGGAAAACGATCGGTATTTTTCAGATTTACTCGTCTCGATATCCATCCATGTCAGGAATGAAGTTTCGTGAAAAAAAGTCTTCGATGGGCCTGGTGGGAAATTAAATAGTGTGGAAAATAGGGGCGAGTTTTTCGTCGTTTAATATCGTTACGAGTTCTGATGTCAGTTTTGATACAGTATTGTTTAGATGGTGCGTGGAAAATTGACAAATTCGAAATTGTATGGTGGCATCGGATCTGAGATCAGTGATAGAAAGATGTAGTTGAATTGCGCTTAGACAAAAGTTTGATATAGTAAGGAAAAGAATGCCGGAAATTCATAAAAATGCATGAAGTAGGTGGCTGAGAGTCCGAGTAGAATTGACAAAGTTTACAAGTGGCAAAGTTTCGGTTCGAAGATGTGACGTTTGAGAAATATCTTAAAATTCAGTGGCATATGAAACTCAAAATATATTCCAATTTCCAAAAGGTGTTGCCTGAAGTTTGCAGAAATTTTGATCGTTAACACTTTTGCTGTCACACCAATTCTACGGAATTTCTTCACTAGTTATACTTAACACTAGAACTACCAAACCAGTCAAAATGACTGGTACACAATTTTTTCCAAAAATTCTCCAAATTTATAGGAGAGTCATAGAATAGATATTCTACGTCCATCTTATAAAACACAAATTTCCGAATTGATCATCTTTTCCACCTCTTAATTCCCCTTCTCTCAAAATACTTACTCAATATTTTGAAATATGATAGATTTAACGCTGGTAGTTCTAGTGTTAAAGAAAGGAGACAGTTCAGAATTTCGACATACGACGTTACTAATTTTTGAAAAATTTGGGAATCTCGTTAATTATCTTTAGTGGTATCTTTGATTAGCCACACTTTGTCAAAATATCGTTTCGGTCATCGATTGCGCCCTTTTACCCTTTGCTCTGTAAATTGCCGCTCAAATTTCTTAATTGGCATTCAAATTATTTTGTTTCCCTATTTTAATATATTAATGCTGAATTCTAATTTTTACTAATTCCTTTATTAAAACAAATTTTACTAATTGAACAGTGTCCTAACACGCATCAAGACTCGTTTACATAACTTGCACAGTTTGTCGTCCGAGTATTATTACTCGTTTGATCTACCCAAGTAAATACGAGCCATTTCTAGAACTCGTCACTGGAACAACCGCGTATGTTCAACATAAACAACACCTTTGAGCTATTAAACGTCTGCATGCTATTGTTTTAGTATAATCTTTCGAGCTTCAAAGGCAATATACTTAATGAACGGTAGTTCAAACATTAGTTTATGTAGTTGTTGACAGCATTGTACTGTCGACGCTTATATACGACTTAAGCCTTTGAGGTTTACGGACAAACATATGTGGTCTGAAAATAAATCAGATTATAGTTTATCGGCTCGTGTATACACGGTTAGACTTGAAAAATTGAAATATAACCGTTGAAATATCATTACACAAATAGTAATTTATAATTTGTATATATTAACACTCTGACCTTCTTATGAAAGGTTGGTTTTAATCCGCAAATATATTATTGTCTCTCAGTATTCACGAAGGTCACCGTCCCCAAAGGGTTCGTCAAGATCGGTGTTCGGGAATAAAAAATAATTTAGGGATCGGTGACGTTAAAAAATTGAAGTTTATTGCACTAATTGAGATATTTGTTAATACGTTTACAGTGAGAGTATTGCTGTAAATCGGGAGGACTGATGGATTTGTGAAATGTTAAAAGCATTTGCATTATTCATAATATAAAGGTGGATGGAACCTCTAAGTGGGTCACATTTAACCCGCGGGCCGTACTTGCCCATCGGTACTCCAGATAATACGAATGGGCGGTAAAGTTTCATGTAATGAACTTTCGGCACCGTACCTAATGAAATATGCTGCCAAAGTATATAAGTAATGTACTAAATAATCGTACACAACAATCAGGCCTATGTCTCGATTTTGAAAAACAGAAAGGTCAAAGGCAAACAAAGGTTGAGATAGGGTTAAAAATGGGTGGAAAGGGCGATTCGGCAGGTCGCGGCTGCAAACTGCCATTGGCTGCAGGACCCTCGCCGCGATTGTAAATCAATTAGATCGCATTGTAAATAAATCACCGTTTTACAACTCTGCCATGCCGTACCAAACGACATTTGTATGAAATTTATCGTCCATTTTGGTTCGTGTCGCTCCGATTTCGGAGCCGTAGTATTGCGGCGATGCGAATGGGCTGCAACGGTGTTTATCCCGCTCTTACTGCTATTATTTTTATATTTTTATAAATATTATTTCTATTTTATTACTGTCATTTTTCTGTTCTGCGATAATCTACGAGTTAGACTACTACGAGTTCTATTACGATAGTAATATCGAAATTAAAATTCATGATAAATAATGCATCTACTCTGTATCTATAAGTTGCTTCGTGTTTTATCATTTCCATTTATAATGTTTGCTCCACTTACGTGACGAACGTTATAAAGAAATTCGATTATTGGCAACTATTGATTCGATTTGAAGGCAAAATTACGACTTTCCAGATTAACCTCTTTACGGACGAATTTTGTACATTGTAATATAATCTGTTTAATTACTTTGTTTATTACGCATTGTTCACTTCATGTCGATAGCAATTCGATAAGCACAACAAAATATGGGAAAACAATAAATATACACAAAAAAGGAATGTGCGCGCACATGGACGTTGAACGTTCGTGGTGAATTCTAAATAAAAAGTATTATTCATAATTTGAATGATGTTTTATTCAACCAATATTAGTGACATTCTTTAAATAATTACTAAACGTTTACACATCAGAGATTAACGTTGCGTTATAATGTTATTTTATAAAACGTTATCAGCGCTGATAGTCGACGAGATTTTGGTTTATTGCCGATGGATTCTGTGATGAATAGTTCTGCGACAGATTTCAATTTATTTTTTCATTTGGAATAATTTAAATTTAAAAATAAAAACTAAACGTACACATATGTGCCAATCTTCGTGAAGAGGTTAACACTAGAACAACCAAACCAGTCAAAATGACTGGTACACAATTCTTTCCAAAAATTCTCCAAGTTTATAGAAGAGTCTTAGAATAAATATTCTATGTCCATCTTAAAAAACATAAATCACCGAATCGAGTATCTTTTCCGCCTCTTGATTCCTCCTTTTTCAAAATACTTATTTAATATTTTGAAATATGATAGATTTAACGCCGGTAGTTCTAGTGTTAAGCGTCGGTCTTCAGATTACAGATTATAGAGAAGCGTATGCTATATTACTGCTTCTCATTAAGAAATTCGTATTCAAGCAGAACCAATATAGAAGAGAAAAGATAAGGTAACCTGCGTCAAAGATACGTTTAAACGCTTAATGCTTTACCATAGCCTATGTAATACTCTTTTACATTCTATGTCAGTAAAACACATTTTGATACTTTTCATGTAAGGGATTTCAATTTCAAATACATTTCAGATACATATTCGGGACTTCAACCTACTTTATCTCTCTTCTGTGTGATGAATCTACAATTACAGAGAATAAGATTCAAAGATACTGCATAATGGGCTCTTTCTTTCAGCCGAACTAAATTTAAATCGTTGCACGAAACGATAAAAGGGATTCGACCGAATTTCACTATTCTGCTTTCGCATTCTCGTGCATATGTAAACGCGTTCGACAAAAGGCGGCGATAAAAAAATGTTGGAAGTACGATAGCATTGAAGCGTTGATTCTGGTTGATACATTCAGCGAACTGGCTCACAGTTACGCGGAGGAACAGAGAAGCACGGTGCTTCTGGGTTAGGTAGAACCAACATCTTCTGAATGGAACGAAGCCTTCAGGGTGGTTGTAATTTCAGGAAATAGCAATTTCCAGGCCAATTAGTGCGCGAAATATTGCAAAACAATGCCCCAGTCTTGATGCTTGCAGAGTGTAGTTGTCAGCGTGCTACTCCGCCGTATATAATGCCACCCCTAGTTGATAAGTATATAGGTTGTTTTTGCAAGAAGGTGCTCGAAAGACAAATATAATTGATCTGCTCGTTTTAATTGTTACTAACTGTATTATCTTATCCGATCTTAAGCACCACATTTTTCATAGACACTGCTATTATTTTTACTTTGTTTATTATCGGTGCTGCGATTATAAATTGGATCTCATTTTCAGGGATTGTTCGAGTGCAGGGTTGAGTAGTTGCACTTTTGTGCAAAGCGAATCACTCTGAGTTTATTAGGGCGAATTGCAGGAAGGAACTTACACTTAGCTGGAACACAATAGAATTAGGGAAACGGTGTAACGAAACAATTACCAATCTCGTTAAACGCTTCGATTATTAATAATTTCTGTAAAATAGTCATAAATGACCTAAAAACACCCCAATCGTTCATATAAGTTTTCCAAAAATCAGTTTAAACCATGAAGAAATACTAGAATTTTTCTTCTCAAAATGTGATACATTTCTTTTTATTATTCAATACCACATTTGAATGTCCTCGTAACATTTAAACGACCTGCATATATTTACGCAATTCATCATGAAGTACCTCCGCAAATATGTTTCACAAATATGGCACGATTTGTATTCAACTGAAATTCTCCTGTGGGTGTTACTTGGCAAAAATCGGCATTCACGAAAAATCGTTTGAGTCACTTCAACCGTGGCAACTGTTTTTGCGATTAAAGATTCGTATGAATTTCTTAGATAAAACTGCTGTGCAAAATTGTCTCGCTATCTCCAACGAAAGTAATACTTTCTGGAGACAAAGTTAATTAAATTTTCTTGTGCTTAATGAAATTTATATTGAAATTCCGGAAATTCCAATAGGCTCTCTTACTGGTGGTAGTGTCTCGATAGGAATTCCAGATAAGTTCCCTTCTGCCGGATAATTTCGAAAAGTTCTTGAGTATCTCTCAAAAATTGACTATGCTTTTAATCTTTTGTGCTTTAATTTTTACATTTCATCTTAGCACTAGATCTACGGCCGCCGTCAAATTGACGGGTTCCTATTTTTTTAAAAATTTTTCTCAAATTCATAGAGAAGCAGTACAGTAAATATTTCACATGTATCTTATAATACATAAATTACTTAACTGATCGTATTTTTTACCGCTTGATCCATCTTTCTTTAAAGTACTTATTTAATATATTTAAATATACCAGATTTGGCAGCCGTAGATCTAGTGTTAATGTAACGTCAGATTGAATTACATTCATGCATAAGTTTAATTATTTACTTCACTTTGCACATATTAACTATGCTCATATTTTCACACTGCAAAAGTGAAGTATGTAATACAGTAAAATTATATTAGAAAATATGCATAAAATAAAGATATAACATAAAGATTTCTTCAATATCATACTACTTACAATTAGATATATTATAGCACAAATATATTCCCTTGTCTGATATGTTGAATGTCATACCACTGAAATACTTCATAGCACACTCGCGTAAACTCTTCTAATTTGTTGACTGTCGTACTACTAAAATACTTCATAGCACACACGCGTCCGCTCGTCCGATTGGTTGACTGTCATACTGTTAAAAGACTTTATAGCACAAACACGTCCTCTTGTCTGATTGGTTGAATATCATACTACCTAAATACTTCATAGCACAGACACGCCGTCTTGTCTGATTTGTTGAATATCATATTTCTTAAATACTGTATAGCATGAAACGTTTTGTTATCCAAGTAGACTATCTTATCGCAGGACACTCTCTGAACTATGTTAAATAACATTTACTTTCCTCTTGTAACATCATATTACATATTATTGTATTCTTCATACGATATATTATACTATGGATATTGAACAGGAATCTAATTTTTCTTTTGCCGAAGCATTTTTCACATTGCAAAGAGGATTTTGAATATCCGACACGTCCGTTGCGTTTAAAAAATACGTGATTCACAAAAAGGTACGGTATAAACATTTAAATTAACCACTGATTGGTGCCGGTATATTAATAGAGAAAATGGAGGTTCTGCCGTATCGTAATTAAACAAATTCCATATTAATTTCGATAAAAGCAAAAGCGTGTAAATGAAAATGAAAATTCAATAAGACGATATCGAAACTTATTTAAGTACAATGGAAACGAGAATTATCCATGAAATATGAAGGATCTTTACATTTTAACCCATTTGCCGTTGACAGTGGGAATACTTTTTCGAAATGCGGCGAATCAATTAATAGAATGGCATGAATCGAAATGAAGAGAAGTGTCTGCTTTTGACAGCGCATAGCTCAAAATAAATTATTCATTAACAAGAGCTTGGCAAACAACAGACTGAATGCGAACGAGACATATCGTGTGACACACGATACGCGGTACGTCATGATCGCACGAAAATTATTTTTTCATTCTGTACGAAGTGAATCTGCTAGTGGCGCACGATATATCCGGACACGCTTTATTTACGAAGCTCTAAATTGCATAACGACGTTATTGAAATTCAACGGAAATTAGTTTTTATCCAGTAGCAACTATGAATCATAATTTTTTTCGCGTCCCCCGTCCAAATCGAAGAGATGGAACCACGTTCGCGCGGAATTATTTTTAGTCCTTCGTCGTGAGGAGGAAAGTAATTCACTTAAACGTCTTAGACCTTCCGCGCAAGTGGACGTATTTTAATTATAAGCTTTTCCAGTAATTCCCCATAGCGAGGTATAAGTACCTGACTAAAGTCGTGGCGTCGTATAATATTTTCATATAATTATCTTTTACACGCGAAGCATAAAATGAAAATCACGGAATACGTTAAAAAATGGACTTTAACGGTAAAACTATAAAATACAGTATTATTCTGAGGGTATTAAAATTATAGGTATCTTTGATGAAATCAGTTTTGAAAGAGATTTGTTTGTTTTTCAAAAGTTTGTCAACTTTCACTATTTCTCGTATATTAATCGTAAAATCCATTTAAATGATTTTTGTACAAAATTATTCCATAAGTCATCCCAACTATGACGATGCATATTACTTTAATGTTGTAAATATTTGAACGTATTTGAACTATGCTCAAAGCACAAACGTAGGTGAAACACCCACTTTTTATGGGTATTTTTTAATGTATCTTAAAAACTAAACGTCTTACCGAAAGACTTTTCCTCCAATTTTTCAACAGTAACTTGCAGAACTCCTCACAGAGACACTTTCTCCTACTTACAAAAACCTGAAACATAAATAACAATATTGTGACATACTTGATATTCATCATTTTCTCCGTTATGTCATTCTAAACTACTAACAATGTTGTAATCAAGTGTCAAAATTTTAAAAGACTACGCTCCATTGCAAAAAACAGTGCATAGTGCTAATTTGCCCAATACTGTTCAAGCTCAGCGCACCTACCAAACATTAAAAATATTCAGAGACTACCAAAACCTCTCGCAAATCATAATTTCTAAATCAAATACACTCAAACCTGTTTTTGTGCGGTGGATAGGGACCGCATAAAAAAAATCGCACGAAACTTCACGAGTAGCTATAAGAGATAGTTTTCACAACACAATTAAAAAGTATTTTTTCTGTGCGGTGAATAGGGACCGCACAAAAAATATAAAAAAGACCGCACAAAAACAGGTTTGAGTGTACTATACAAATTTTCACTGCACATTGTAATATAAAATTCTATAATCACTGAAACCACTCGACAAATCTAATCACCACCGAAGGTATATTTCTACACGAAGCATTGTTTTCGCCCGAACGTATGATCTTCAAGCTTTTACGACTGCAGCTCGTATCCACGAAGTACAGAAATGGTATTGGAGATGTTCGATATAAATTAGAGGAGGCTGGTCTAAACGTCGGACGAATGGTTTTGCATGGACATACCTAGATGCCAACAGACGAGCAGGAGGGTGACGTTACTGCCAGTGTCGGCGTTAATGCTAATGCTAATGGTGTCGACGTCGTCCTATGACGATCTACGCCCGCGAATAGACCGACCGACAGGCACGTACCACCTCGAGTCACGAAATTGATTATCGCCCATTTATACGATCCCGATAAGCCGATCAATTGGATCCGACGGTACGTTCATCTTGCGTCATCATTTTCAAATTTCGAGTTGCGCTGGATCAACGACACTCACGTACTTAGAGGTACGCCGGCGATGGTTGAATGAGTATGGGTACACTCGTGGATGCAGCGAATGTAGACAGTAATGCTGGGGAGAATCGGGAGAGATCAATTGTGTGTATGCGAGAAATAGCGGGATCGTGCAGCATTGTTTAGCTGGAAATTAGCATTTGATCGTGAGATAACAGAAATTTCGTATTGGATGAGTAGTTTGCCGGAGCCACGTTGTAGAAGTTTCTACGAATGTTAGAATGTGTGGGGAGGCAAGAGGTTGTCGAGGGAAATGTGGAGAGTTGTAATTGATTTTTATTAAATTACGTATGGTGGGTGTTTTCGGATATTTATCAGTTAAGAATTAGGAAAGATATTGAATTTTTGTCTGTCGAGCATGGTACAAAAAATTCGTGGAATTTTTCAAAATGAGCGCGTTGCGAATTTAACGAAACTAGATAAATACTGAAGTTACAAATAAGAAGATTACATCAATCTTTTCGAATATCATGAAAGAATGGGTCTTACGTGTATCTTAGATTGTCTGTTAATGGAAAATGAGAAAGGACACAAAATACTAAAAAGAAAAGTCTTCTTTACATTCACTCGGCGCGTGAAATGTACATATTTTTCCTTTGGAAATGAAATAAATTACCTGAAATTATTACATGTCAAAATAAGACCTATCTAATCTAAAGTATCTCACTATAATATCCATATACACATCACGAGGTTTCGTACATTGAGTTCGTACATTAATCCGCATCCCTTTCCTGCCATGACAGAAGGATATTTGCGATACTTCCCCTAAGTTTATCGTAATTACACCTCGTAAAGCTACGCGAGCCAAAAGTTCAAAAGTGTATCAAAAATCTGGGCAATTGATATTAAGAAAATCGCTTCCTCCCACGGGAGACATTGACCCAAAATTCCATCAAGATCCACGAGCACCACGTCCATGGATCACGTTCGCCTCGCTGGAAATGTTTTGCATCACGATAAGTCACGCGAAACGCGATAGCGCGCACTCGGTTTGACTTGTAACAGTTTTCCCGTTCTGCTAGAATGTTGACTTATTTTCATTAAAAAAAAGACGACAAAAACAAAGGCTGATGACGACTAATGTCCTATCTCTTTTGTAAAACGGATTACAACCGACTCGAATCTTAAGCCGGGCCGACGACAGCAATGTCAATTACTGCTACTACTTTTACTACCGTAGCACATTTGCATAAACAGCCACGACTCAATCTCTATGCTAATCGACTTGTTCGCGTCCGAAAAGTGCCTACACTAGGTACGCGTACCTAAATCTGTACATGTATATAGATGGATTCCTTAGTTCTTAGAAATTTTAGTACTTTAAAACATCCTTCATTTTATGCACTTTATTTGTGCCATCTTTCTGTATTATTCCCTTTGTCGACTGCATTATGATAGCATGTCGCATAGAAATAAGGTCTAATGAAATTCAATTTAATCATCGGCTGTGTTTCCATTATTGCATTTGGGCATTACTCTCCGAGTATCTGCTTCAATAAGTGTTTATCCTCGTGGCATTAAACAATGTGCATTGAGCTTGATGTGTAACAGAATTAGTTACTTCGTCGTTCTGTAATAGCACTGTTCGCCTGATGAAACAAGGAGGAGAATTCAATGCTAAGCTGTATGACGAAGAATAACCTAAATCAAAGTACTAACCAGTTTATTCCGAAAATTATTATTTACATCTCTATTGTCACTTAATTGTTCGAGTGTTTTGTTAAAAATATGATACTTTCGAATGTTCATAAGAAAATACATGACTGATGTCGTCATTCATTGAGTGCTACTTTTACAATAAAATTGGTATAGTAAGATATCTTATTGTACACAAATTCTTACACGGAGAATATAATTGGTATACAAGTTGTCTTATTTCTGCTATCATTGAAGACATACTGGAAGTGATAGGTAGATTTTTTTTTAAGTTTTTCTTGCTACACAGTAAAATGTAAGAATCATTTTTTCTTCGTTCTAATTTCGTACAGATAAAAATGTTGCATTTTGTGAATAATATTTTGTTACTCAAAGGTATAGAAGACTTGAAACATGGATTTCTTGTCCAAAGTGCAAAACTATCAAAGTTATTTCAATTATCAGCATTGTTTCTAATTACCAAAACAATGCAAAAGGTTACTGAATAATACTTAGGGATAAAAATATTATTGTCATATTTTAAGAGACGCAATTAAAGTTTTCTTATTTACCTTTCCATTTATTTTTGTTTTTAATAAGAGAACTTCTGTGAATAAGCAATCGACCATTACCTGGCTATTAACACGACACTTTATTGTTTCTTAATGCTGTTTCCCTTATATTAATTAGTATTCGCAAATTGAAGGGAAAAAGAAACTGTAACGCCGGTGATTACACGCGCGCTTTTCAAGCATTACTTCGAATATTAATGGAGACCATTAAATACCCTGTTCAATAGATCATTCAATTTCATTTCGTTCCGGCAGCATTTTTCTCCTTTATTCCCTTTATTTCTTACTCGACCTTCACTGCTTTGCTGTCCTGTCCTCGTTCCTTTATTCTCCTGCCGTGATTCCATTTCCTTTCTGATTTTCTTTATTCCGTGCCTCCGTCTTTCTTCTGTCACACTTCTTTCACGTTTATATCTGTAGTCGCTCATTTCTTTACTTTCTCTTCACATAAAAACGTCGCCTTGCTTCCACCGGTTCTTTTTCAACAACTTAGGCAATAATTGAAATATAATAGGACTCATTTTAATTACATTTAATTACGTAATTTAGACGAGAAATTAACATATTGATATTATAATTACAAAACCAGATGATTTTGTATTTCCAGATGTTCTATTTACTCAGAATTTAATCAATAGATCACATTGCGATACGTAGTTTATGAAATAAATAGATATTTTTATCTTTTGAATTATGCAATCATTTGCTACGTTATTTAATTTAGTAAATTGTTGCAGAAGAAGGCCGCGTCTATGATTAATTTATCCTGAGTAGCACTATGTGTTATGTGCTTGGGGGTTCCTATTTAGTAACGAGACATTACGAATGATAGAGTTTTTGCTACAAAAAGTTATGTATAGTGCCGCCTAGTATAGATCCCGCGAAAAGAAGGAAAAACGTCACATGGGTCCAGATTTTGTTAGAGACCTTATGCGCCATGTGGCCCTCACAGCACGTAGCGAACAAGTCTAATTAAGTTTCTTATTTTTCAAAGTATCTTTCATTTGCTTTCGTATTTTGTGTTGCGGGCGTTTTGTATTTGGTATGTTGACCAATAAACATATATAACACCTAATAATGAAAAATAATTCTACCAAATATATTTTATCTTAATTTACTGAGCATTGGATAAACGTAATTCAAACCAATTTTTTAGTAGTTCCTGATTCACGGTGAAATTAATTTTGTGTCAACCCAGATTTTTTTCTACCGAGGATAAAGATCCCTTGCCCCAGGTGTTTCTTTTTTTATAATACTACAATAACACCAGAGAATATTACCAAATTCTCTCAATTAATTGACAAAATATAATAAAGAAGATAGTCGTTAACCCTTTTCGGTCCGAATTATTTTGTCAATATTGTAGTGAGACAAATGAAATGAATTTCACAATATTTTCTGTCGTTGGTTATTCATTTTCTTTAATGAAATCAATAATTATAGGTACTGACGGATATTAAGGTGATATTACAAAGTCATTGTGAAATTGGGAAGTCGATATCAAATCGATAGAAAATCAAATGAAGTGAAACGCTACGTCGAGTATGGCTCGACATAGGACTGCAAAGGGTTAAACATCAACCTCTTGCAATCTTATGTCAAACTACATTCAGCACAACCTCCCATTGTATTTAATTTCCCGTCGACTCAGTTGTAACTTTAGAATTTGATAACGACTTTGTAACACCTCCTAAATATTGCAAAATATTTATAGTTATTGCCCCTATGAGATACAAATGTATAACCAACGAAAGAAAATGTCACAAAATTAATCTTCTCAGGCTGGCACAAAATAGGAAAAATAATTTGAAGCGCAAGGGTTAATCATTTCGAACGATTTGAAAAAGCTGACGGTTCTAAAGGGTCGTGAACTAAATGAGCATGGTTGTATAGAAAACAAGAACTGCTATAACAATCTCGGCGTCATTTGCACGTTATTGATTTCACTTCAATATAACACTCTCTTTATGCATGTAATGTGTGCTACGCTGTTTAGTGGCACTTGCTGTTCTGAACATCCTCTTCCCTAAAGCTAATACGTGTTGCCTCGAACGTATCATGAAAATGCAAATTATATTGTCGAATAAAATGTCACGTTATATGTGGCTTCGTGTTTCTAATGCTGTTAAATGCCTGTAAAATAATACAAGGTAATTTTAACATCTTTTGTGGAAAAAATTATATTATTCACAGTGTTTGAGTAGTACATTTGATCATTATTAATTCCGAAATGCATTGATCGTACAGTGTAAGGTTTTGAATAATATTTGTACTTTTAACAGATCAGCAGACTTCTATTTGATGAGTTCCAATATTGAATTATTGGCTGTTGTATTTTCGAAGAATTTGGAGTTTTCAAAATGTATGAGTGCCTTAATATCTGTCATGTTGAATATTTATTACTTTGTACTGTAACTGAAATATGCCAGTCTGCTCTAAATCTGGGTTTTTAGAGAGAAATTTAGGATGAATAACGCGCACGCATAAACGACGGAAATATAATATTGCGTGAAATTATTTTCTGTCTGGAAGGATAGGATGATACATCTTTTATTTTTCGGCACAAGTTTTCTTTTGACGCAGTAGCAATAAATGAATACAATATTGGAATAGAGGAACGTTGATTTGACAAACATATGCAAAAACAATGATAGAAAATTGCACAATGAAAAATACTAATTTTTTGTACAATTCTATTGATGTCATTCTCTGTAAATTGCAAAGCATCATGAAACCGGAAGCGAAGCGTTAATATACCCGTATAGAATTATATATTCCATATTATTCCTACCCAATAATTCCATAATTTATTCCTAATTTCGTTCGTGACAACATGACGCAGCAGATTATACAACAATGACATATCTCGGTAACAATAGCATTCAATTTACCTGCCGCTAAAATACTCGATTTTAGTCTGTGGATTGTTATGTTTACGTCTGAACGTAAACGATTTTGGGAATTTATCGCATTAAATCTGTCCTTCAGCAAGCACGTACGACTTGTGATTTTAATTAGTTCTGTCATGCGCAGTAGTTTAACTAATTATTGTTATTAACAGACGTATTATTTTGGAAAATATGTTTAGCATATCATGGAAATTGATGCGTACATTCAGTCATATTATTTCTGCACGTAGAATTTCTGGTGAAATTTTCATATTGACATTGGTCTCCCGGTGATCATGTTTTCTTATACAAAATTAATAAATAACAAGCTACACCGGCTGTTGAATCAAAATGCTTCAAATTCCAATTAAAGCTTTCGAATTTATAGTCTTGCACTCATATTGAAAATGGTAAAAAATTAATCCTTTGAAGGATTACAATGACAACTTTTGCGTGACACTCTCTGATAAGCTCTCGTGTTTTTTATTTACTTTCTAAACTTGAACAGACGATATAACTTCTATAAAGCAACATTCAATAATAAATTCTTCAATTAGTAAAAAATAAGAGGCCATCATAGTACATTGCATCTGTTATACTTGAAGAGTTAGACGAAATATGATCAGATTAAAAGCATCCTCTCCGGAATTATTTGGTATTTTTGTATGGACTTATCGATTCCGGGAAATCGCGATATTCACGCTGTTTTTCTGACGTTTTCACAATTCTGCGTATTATCAGGCCTTACTGTTTGGATAATATGAATATCAATACTCCACGGTTGATGCAGGTATCTATGGTACGTTAGCAATAGAGACAGTATTGACATGCAATGGAGAAGACATTATTCGCGGACCTGTGTATCGGAATTTTATTCGTCGCATATAACGGATATTTCGAAGCAAAAATAACCGTATCTTGGAAGACTTCCGCCGATGATTTCCATGGAAAACTCACTATATTGGTTTGAGCATTTCCCATTGTCCATTTAAATTTTATATCATATAATATTATGTAATATTGGATCGCTGCGTATTGAAAGTTCTGACCGTCATTTTACCCTTTAAACTGCAATTATTCCCCCAGTTCATTTGCTATCAATTACGATTCAATTTCCCTGATTTTCATATCCTATCTCAGGATGTGAATGAATTGCATCCACATCTTTTAAATGAAATATTCCATGCTGATTTTTTTCATGAGCTATGGTAGTAGAGGTAATTTAATTCAGATGCATCATTAGTGTGTTGGAGTAGGGTAAACAAATTAGCAATGAAAGATGCATACAAAAATATAATTGCATTACATAGAAAATAGTAAAGGCTAAATAAATACTTCTATTTTGACGTTATAAAAAAAATTCAGTGCCGAAAATAAATCTTTCGTTTTGGTGTATGATATAAGCAGATTAGTAGTTTGAGGTAAGAATAGTGCTGCGTCTAAAATAAACTGCAAAATCATAAAGATCAATACATAGAATATCATGTAAGTGGGAATATATCGCATAAAGAATGATTCTACGTGAAAAAATTAATTGCATTTTCTACATATTTTTTTTCCACACTAAGCCACGCCCTTGACGATTTTAGTAGATGATTCCCCGTATAAAGACAATTATTTATTATTCCATCAATTTGTAATAATTGTCCAAATGGTACCAGTCTAATGTTTGTTAACACATAAGTTTTTATAATATTTATCGATGTTCAGTTCATATACTTTATACATCTATATTGGAAATCGGTCACATTGGATAAAATTGATGATTTACGATTATTTAATAATTTCACAATACCGTTGTGTCATTACTGTGAATAAAATTACCAGTTTGAACGGCGCATTAAAACTCGGGAGTTGTCTAGTAGAGAAGCAAATTCTATTTAAATTTGTTACCCTCTGAATTAGAAGGTTCAGAACGGGTAAACTCATTTCAGAATGAAAAATCGGATTTACGGGAATGAAATTAAACCTCTGCAAGAGTAATCTTTGAGATTAAATTTTTTAATGCTTTTCTCATGCTGCATCGCAACAGTGTTTATACTGTACGTACGATACGTTTGATAACGGAGGCTAAAAGACAGAAGAAAAGGGAAATCATTTGTATCGCTGAAATTGTAAATTTCGCAGTAACAATTACCAATTGCCAATCATCATGAAATTCTTCATAAAATTTTTGTTAACGAAATCTACAAGTTCAAGAAAGGCAAATACATTTATCTACGATATAAAAATGCCTCGTATAATCTTCCGTGTAAATGGTAAAATATAAATTCCTAATAAATAATTAACAAGAAGTTACGAAAAACATTATAAATAATGAAATCGTCAGTTCTTACATTAGAGTTAATAAAAAGAATCGGTTGAATTGTTATCCACCGTTTTTCGGTTTTTATCTCTCCTTTCCTCCCTTTCATCTTTAAAAGACGAAGAGGGGAGTTGAAAGATCGTTTCATTAGAATATATTCAAATTACCCGCCCTCTCATTGGCGATTCGTCGATGTAAACTCCCTCCCCAATTATTTTCCAGGTAGCGTTGCCCTGAACGCCTGAAATTCTCTCCATCATTCCAACAAATAAGTCTGATCCTAGCTTCTAGACTTCTGGTCCTTTCCTTTTTCTTATCTTTTCTGCCTTTTTGCCGTTCTTTTCTTGAATTCGTTTTGCATTTATCGCGAAACAAATGGAATCGTACTTTCAGTCAGGACAATCAGAACTACACGGTGGAAAAGTACATTTCATTACTTATACTCTCCAGGGATCATCTCGTCGTTTACCATTTGTTTCTGACCATTTCAATCGTTGAAAATAACTATCTAACTCGTGACATGAATTTCGATTCTTATAATTCCACCAATTTTTTCGTTAAAGAAACATGTATTCAAGAAAATGCACGAGTCATTATTGCTTGAACGGTTATCATTACTTTTTACTGATTTACTCAGATATTTAATGTCCTGGAAGCAGCAGAAAAGGAGATCCTTTATATCTATCAACATTTTTTAGTACTTGTATATGAATTTTATATTATTTATCGACAAAACTTAATGTAGTAAACAAAGAACAACTATTTTAGAAAGTACCGATGAATGGGATTTGTCTTCATTGGCAAAACTAATCAATATCAATTCTGAGTTTCCGCCAATTTGTGATCCTTGGGGTAATTGATGTCTTAATGATTCCTTCTATTTTCTATCCAGGCTCTCTTGTGCGATCATTCAAACGATGACTGTATTGATGCTCACTTTCTAATTGTAAGATTTAATACATAGGTATATCGATTACCGTTGGGAACGTAAATCAAACGTAAATTACGGTACATCTAACTCTGAAGGTTGAATAATCGTCGGTTAAAGGTACATAAATGAATACTTAAGATTCATTTATCGAAACTAATCTATAATTGGCGAGTTTAACTGCACATTGATTATAGTAATATTATGCCACGTCGCGATACTTCAATTTCAACATGCATGTTTATAAATGAAATTTCTAACGAAATATATCCACTCTTATATTATTAATATACGAAGAATACAACAGAACGACCTTTGTAGCCCATTACATTGTCCCTTTACGCCCATACTAACAGTGACGGTCTAATAATACGAACCTCTCACATAAAACCAGATTTTGTACTTAATTTTTTAAATGGAAGAAGCGGTTAATTATTGTATCAAGAAACAGTTATGTCGAGAAATGTTATAAAACGCAATAAATTCATGCCTAGTGAAAATAGATCGGTGAAACATTTCCATTTTATTTTTTCACGAGTCAAATAATCAAGGATGTATAGTACCTAATTCGTACAAATTGTCACCGAGCAAATTACAGCATTACACTGTTATATAATCATAAAATGAAACGAAACCAAGCAATTTTTTTTTCTCAAGCAGTAAAACTTTAAGATCGCGATAAAAACTACGAATTTGGGGAAAGTAGTTCTTCCCTGCTCGTGCAGAAAATTCTCTACATCAATGTTCAAGAATTTTGATACGATTCTACTGATATTTCCAAATTACTCTCAATTTTCGTAGCAACGCCTACATCCCGTATCCATCCCGTTCTCTCGTTTAATTATTCCGTCATCGTAACGTAATTCATGTAATAGAGCGTGGCATTTGAAGACGGTATTAAGGCATTGCTATGAAATTCGCATGCAAAACGATGACGACGAAGGCAGTCTCCATTTCGGCGGTCTCTACGGGAATGCCGGCTGTAATTTCCTGATTCTGGCTATTTGCAAGGGAATACCTGACCCGATTTTCTGCGGATGCAAATTCAGGATTTGTGAAAGTATCGAGGAATTCTTTAACTGTCTGTATTTAGGCGAAACTTCGGTCTTTAATGGAGTCAAGGAAAATGGAATCTGAAGTTACGATTTTAATTTAACTGTGCCGTATAATGTATACTGCGATGTATCTTCGGTAAATAGGACTGTTAAACTTATACGAAGAAGTAGAATCGTGCCAGACTTAACGTTAAATAAATGTCTGACTACGAAGCGCAATATCAAGATAGAGCAACGATTTGAAGTAATAAATCTTTGAAATAAAAAGTAACAGAACGAATACCAATAAAGGGATTGAGATTTTCCCTATAACATTACATGTTTTTTTCATTTTATATAGAAAATCGTATTACAAAGTAATTAATAAGTTGTTTCAATGCTTCTAACAAGCAACAGAGTGAATAAATGAAAATTCTGATTTTTGTTGCACATAAACGGACAAGAATTTATGGATTCTTTTTTCAAAGTATGTAAACAAACCTGAATTAATATAAAATACGTGTTGCAAGGCAATTCTGTAGAAATGTTTGAAATTAAGTCTCGCGCTATGTGAATTTGACGACGAGGCATGCATTAATAATATCTACGATATTAAAACGTACGATATTCATGCTAACGTCGAAATTAAAAAACATAAATACTTCGTGTCACGATGTCTGGTGCGTTTTACTTATTAATGTTAAACAGCGCGTATAATGCGCATGAAAATAGAACGTGAAACATGCAGTTCTGTTTCGTAAATAGTAATTATCCCGGCCTACGTAATTCCCTTTTAGGTCTTTGCGATATCCTGCAGTTTTTCACGATTCTACGAAGCATTCCTGAAACTCCGAAAATTCCAAGGCGAAATTTCTCCTTTTATTTCAGAAGCTCCACGGAAATTCCGAAATTCCTTTCAGCAATTTTCCCGATTTCGTCTTGTTCTTGATTGTCGTGAAACGGATTCCGTTCATTTAACTTTTCAATTTCGGTAAAAGGAGGAATTCGCACGAGAGATAATCCAACGTGCGCAGTTGGTTTTCCATTACGATAATTCGTTTGTCGGTAGAAAACATCCCTCTGACGTTGTAATGTACGTTGATAAAATTTCTTAATCAAGGATTTAGTCGTGGACTTGCATTTTTGACAAATGTAAAAAATGTGCATTTTTCCTACTTAACACAGTTTTGCAGAATTTTATGGTAACCCCAAAACTTCAATGAAACTGTTAACAAGCAATCTCCTAATTTCAAACAAATGAATGGCAGCTATTAAATGCACATTATAAATTGCATTGATTTACAATGCTGCCAAGCAGAAGTAGATCGAAACAGTTGTCGTGCATTATTGTGGATCGTTTCAATGTTAATTTCTTTTGTAAATACAGAGAATAAGTTCGCAGAGTGATAACTCAAATAAAATGGATATGTGGACTCGTCCAGTTTTTCCAGAGAAACAAAACAGGAGAGGAAAAGAGAGGAAAAAGAACAGTTCGCTGTTAAACCCACACTTGAGGCACTGTTGAAAAAATAAAGCCACAATGTAGAATCAGACAAAAGGAAATGCCTTTTGTCTTCGTCTCATAATCTCGACTTAGCCGTCTTTGTTGTCTTCATTAACATCATTGTCGTCCTCTTTACTCCTTCCGCTTTTTATATTTCCAGGTTTTCCCGCGTGGTCACTCTTTGTAGGACACCAGCTTTCCTGCGACCCTGAATATTACAGTTCACGTTTCTTCCCTCTCGTTTGACACGTATTTTGACATTCACTGTTTACTTATCCTGGAAAAATAAGTTTACATCTCCCGGCTATTTTCCATTCTCTTATAATTCACGAGAAACTATAACTTCAGTTTCACGTTAAAATGAAGTTTGACAATGCTTGGCAAATTAACTATTGTGCGGATAACAACCGGGCATTAGTGAATTCCTTTGTAAAAAATAATTAAAACATATGGAGGAATGATTTTTTATTTGACACTTCGTTCCCAAGAGAATTGAATTTGAAAATGATTCAAGTGATGTATACCCGTGGTTGCATCATATTATTACAATCGTTTTAATTATATTATAGGATGAAATGTAATAAAGAGATATAAGTTATCTGCGACCAATTAGGCTCAAAGCATGGCAAGTGCAGGTAGTCGGGTAAGAATTTCCATAATTAATTTGTTCGAAAACAAATTTATATGTGAAAAATTATTTTGGGTCAATGCTTAATTATGATACTTTTAACGACACCCTGTTTATTTATTTACAGCTTCAGAATATCATAACTTCCTTAATACAGAAGGTTTTTCAACACGATAAAATTGTAAACAAATTTCCTTCAACATGAAATCTTAAATGTGTTCAATGACTGTATCTAATTCGATTTCTGCCGCCGTAATCTAAGTATAATACAATTAGCATATATTTACGGCCTACAAATAATCACAAAAAATTGCAGTCATTAATCACAAACGTCTTTTCATCACATCAATTTCAATAGCATTCGAAGGAATCCAGCGCGGAAACGATACCTTATTTAGTCCCGTGTACACGAAATTATTAAAAACACAAAATTTGCAACTCTTTCGCGGGTAACACTAAAGCGCGAGTGAATTTTTAAAAAAAGCACTTAGTCACGTTCACTGTCAACAGGAAAGCTGCGCGCTGTGCATTTATACGTACATAAATTATAATTCAGCATACGGGGCGAGAAAGATTTCCCTTGCATTCCAAATATCCGCAGAAATTCCGGACGTCCTATAAAATCCACAAAATGATCGCTCTATTATCCGGCTATTTAATTATCCATTCCCTCTATTAATTCGAATAGCGGAAATTCTACGGTGCAACAATTACGAGATCACCCGAACGGTGGGGAGCAATCGTAAGCGGACATAAATAATCCGAAATGGCAAATCGCAAAGAGAATATTAACCTTGGGGCGATCTCGCACAGTGATAATTCAATCGTTGCAACGTTTCGGCCCTCTGCACCGTTGAAAAAGGCGACAAGTACATCTGTATTTGCCAGACGGAAAGAGGGAAACGGGGGATAAAGGGTCGCAGAAAGAAAGGGAGAAAACGCAAGCAAAGGCATTCTCTCCGGCGGAGCAGTTTCTTTCGAATGAATGGATGCAATTATCTTTTGATACTCATTACGTCGTTCCAGTCGAGAGAACAGCTCGATGTCCTATTCAGGCACAGAGAGACGTCTCACCATCGTCGCGTAATTGTGTAATAACGCATCTCTATTGCGCCACCGTATTAAAACGTCAGCTCCTGTCTTCGCGCGTACAAAGGAAACGTACGATTCGCGTCTTTGTCCTCGAATCTCCGAAACAAGCATGAAAATTGCTGGAAGAGTAATTTGTAATTTCGGTGCTTTCTTTAACATGTTGTTTTTTTCTTATACTTTAAGGCAATGACTATTGAAATTTTGTAACAAACGAGTAAATTCACTCGAACTCGCTAGAGAGGATTGTTCCCGGATTAGGCCCATTGAAGGGTCGAAGGGAGGCTTCAGTGCGCCCCATGAATAATCAATATTTCAAAAATAGTAGCTTCTCGGTTCGTATAATAACTCTCGACACATTGAGGGTGTAAACCTCGACAGTTTCGAGGCACACCCGACAGTCCTTTAGCCATATCATTTGAGCGTAAATTGAAACGTTTATATTGAAAGTGGCATAAGTCACTTTCTTTCGAAATCGAGGTATTTAGAGCTCGCGTTTTAACGCATTTATTAATATTGATGCCGATTTTCGAGAACATTTGCTTGTACTTCTTATCTTAAATACTTATATTTTTATCAGTATAAATAATTTCATATAGTCGCTGAAAAAATCACCATTTTTCATTACGGTAAAGTGACTTATGACACTTTTAAAATAAACCGCACAATTAACTATTCCTACTATTTTACAATATTTCTCTATCTGCTTGCAATCTCGCTTATCATTCTTTTCTTTCCGATTGCCGCCGTTGCGTGGCTCGCTTTCGGCGACCTTTCTTCCCATTCTCTCTTCCTCTCTCTCTCTCTCTTTCATCCGCTCTACATTCTCTCTTTACCTACCATACTTTCTACCTCCATTCTCTGTTTACCAATCCCCCCAGGGGCCTGTCCGTATTGGGCGGACAGGTACGGGCCTGACGCACCCGGGGCCTCCCGAGTCCACGACCATGCTTACCGCTCCCAAAGACAAGAGAACTCCTGTGGCCTCTGGTTTGTTCTGATTCGCCATATCGGTCCTGGAAACCTGAGATCGACGAATGACAACCGAAAATAAAACACTCCTTTCGTCGTTCACATGACGACGCAACGAATGTGCGGGTCTCTCTTGCCAATAGAGCGTCAAAATCGAAAATGCGTGAGGGAGAGGGATGTCCCTATCCGTCGGGCGAATCAGAGCAAAATACCCCTCAAGTGCCTTGTTTCTGGTCCCTCAGTATAGCGACATCCCTCGTTCTGACGTCATTTTCAATTCTAACGCGTGACTGGCCCAAAGAGACGCACATTCTTTGCGTCGTCATGGGAACGACGCTAGAAGTGTTTCGTTTTCGGTTGTTATTAGTCGATCTTAAGTGTCCAGGACCGATATGGTGGGGATAGGCGGTGCGAGCGACACTTGGCTACATTCAAAATGAAGCAGATGAAACAAGGAAGGATTTTCTAGCAAATTTTTCTATATTGAAAAGTTGATATTTCGAAAATGCGCAACCTTTTCGTATGTGCACAGCGCGGTAGAATCGAGATTCGTAGATTGAGCGGGTCCTATTCATGAACACTGAGATCGAAGTACAAAGAACGGAACGAAGAAATTGGATTTTCGAAAATGCCACGATATTTCTTGTTTCTTGGAAGAAAAGGGAAGGGTCGATATTCGTAGAATGAAATTGTCATGCATCGGTGTGTGTTCTTGCGATATTCATCGTACTGCCTTCCAGTTTCAGATCAACGTTCATTCCAGGGAATGCCTTGCGCTTTCAAGTATTTTCTTTTCGACTTAATATTCAACATTTATTTGAATTCTTGAAACCGAGTAATATTCGTGAAGAATTCAACGATTCGAAAGATCCAAGAAATCCTTAGTTTTGTTATACACGCTTAATTCGACATTAGACGGAGATTCCTTTTTGTAATTTCGGAATGCCTTCAGTTCCAAACAATCTATTGCACTTTAAAGGAATGGAGGAACAGGGGAGATTTAATATTTTCAAAAATATACATATGCAATATAAAGACAGAATCAAATTTTATGAATCGAACAAAAGGAGCGACCTTTCCTTTAATACATAAAAGTAGCCGTATAAAAATTTAACAAAGTCCTTAGCGAACAATTGCCAGATCCATTTCAAGGCCTAATGTGTGGACTATATTATTTTACCTACAAATTTATTAACTTAACATTTCTTTAGCGATGTTAACTTTAAAGATTCTTGTGTCGTGCAAGAGCCACACCCCAACATAAAACTACGCAATATGTAATAAAAATCGTCACTTACAAACTTTTCCTTGTCAATGAAAAGCTCGACGTCCATTTACAAACACCGCACAAATTTTCCAGAAGGACGATCATCCTCATAAAAAATAACCCATTGGTAGAGTTCTATCGACAAGGAGAAACCATCGGTTTCCCTTCTCCCTTCGTCATCTCTCCTTCTTCACGTTGCCTCCACAGTGTCCTCCTGAAATATGTATGTATCGCACTGCGGATTCGAGGCTTTCTCGATCTATCGCGACATATAACGCGGACTGTAAACTAGGATTGACTTCGATATCGAAAAATGGGACGGCTTCTAAGCTAGGATACGCGATTTATATTTGATCGAGTTTGATGTCTGATTCGAACGCGGTCAATCCTTGCGAGAGTAGCTATAATACGAAGCCAGGTCTCCTGCGATAATTCGAGAAAGATCTTCTTGACGACGTTGACGACTCCTTCGGGAATGGATGCCCGAGATAAATGGAAAGTTCGAGCTATGGAACCCGTCTCTCCCTCTTTGGGGGAGGACATACCTCCCGTGCACCCTGCTACAACGTCCTTTCTTTGTATTCATAAAGATTCCTTGTAGGCCGGTTGCGAGATCGGTCGGATAAAAGATTACTGACAAATCGAGGTCCGCAGGATTCACGAGGTGACCTCGAGTGTATGTCGTGTCGATGGGTTTTGATGTAATGAGGTTTTGGTAGTATTTGATGGATCGTGTTATGTCTGCTTCGATTTTTTCTTATGTTTACCATTTACGAAAAAAGACGGTCGTAAGATTTATCGGGAAGACCGCGTATAAAATATTTCTTATTCATTGTTTGAAGCGAATCGTGTTTGAAGTTTTATGGTACATTGAAATTATAGGAGTGGAGTTTCGTCGGTTTATAATTGACGATGTACTTTTCAAAGCTTATAAATATTTGAATAACGTAACCCGCACCTAATACAGACCGTTTAAAATTCATCCAAGCTAGTTGAAAATACATCATTTATTAATACGATATAAGTACTGCATTAAAAATCAAATATTTATAAGCTTTAGAAAGTAAATCGTCAATTATAAACCGACGTAACTTCACTTTTATAATTTCTATTCACCGCAAAATTTCTTAAAAATAAGCTGAAAAACGTTATTAAATAATAATGATTTCATTTGTAATAAAGAATTATTCACGAAAATTGTTATAATGAAAATATTGAGAAGTGTCCATGAAGATGTACTGCGCATGCGCCACGTTCAGTGCTGGGCTATATAAGGAGCACGTTCGGCGCGCCGCGCCCCTATACATCTGTCAACGAGCCGTATACGATCGAGTCAAAGGATGACATTTACGTTTTCGATTCGACTTGACTATCGATACCTGGTCAGTCCTAACTTAAATTAACGACTATTAGTACATGTGTCCCATAATATTAATATGTTTAAACAATGAACTACGAGCGATTTTAAATCATTTTAACAATTAAATGCAACGTTTTGTGGATGTGTCAGTGACCTCAAGTGACAGTCACCTGCAAGTGTTTTTAAATTATGTCGATAATTAAATACAATATTTTGTGGATGTATCAGTGACCTCAAGTGACAGTTATCTACAAGTGTTTTCAAGTCATGTCGACAATTGAATACAACGTTTTGTGGATGTGTCAGTGACCTCAAGCGACAGTTACCAGCAAGTGTTTTTAAATTATTTCGATAATTAAATACAATATTTTGTGGATGTGTCAGTGACCTCAAGTGACAGTTATCTGCAAGTGTTTTCAAGTCATGTCGACAATTACATACAACGTGTTGTGGATGTTCAGTGACCTCAAGTGACAGTTATCTGCAAGTATTTTAAAATTATTTCGATAATTAAATACAACGTGTTGTGGATGTGTCAGTGACCTCAAGTGACAGTTATCTGCAATTGTTTTTAAATTCTGTCGACAATTACATACAACGTGTTGTGGATGTGTCAGTGACCTCAAGTGACAGCTACCCCCAAGTGTTTTTAAATTATTTCGATAATTAAATACAATGTTCTGTGGAAGTGTCAGTGACCTCAAGTGAAAGTTACCTGCAAGTGTTTTTAAATTATTTCGTTAAATAAGTACAATGTTTTGTCGAAGTGTCAGTGACATAAAGTGACCGTTTTGTAGAAGTGTCAGTGATAGAATGTGACAGTTCCCCACGAGTGTTTGTAAATAATTGTTAAAAATTATTCTACCACCCCATTGCGCGTGGACTTTCCGTAATGTACCGTTTTCCCCCAAAACAATCGTAAAACGAGGGCAATCGCGTCTTCAGAAAGACAGATCCTTCGAAAGACGGTGCATCAAGTGTAATTTTTCACTAATAGTTACATTCATCTTAACCCCGTGAGTGGAAAAAAATAAGACAAAGTTGATTCGGGTCTTTCGGCAAAGACGTTTATCACGCAGATAGCGAATATTTATCAAACATTGCTTATTATGAAACACTAATTGTACATTATGTCATATGAATTCTAATTAAATCCGAAAGCATTGATCAATAGTCCAAAAAATTCCTGCATAATTCATTTTAACATCAGTCAGTCAGCCGATTACAATTTATGGATTAGACACATGAAACGCTCTGTATATGCATCAAATATTTTTAGTCAGTTATATTAACTGCGTTATGTAATACAATATAATTTCCAATCGCATCGTTGCATTTGTAATAATGTACGATGTGTAAAAACGGATTCTATATTTCACGAACGCCGGACTGGTATGTACATAGGATCGATGCATTGACAGAAATCGTTGAAACTTTCAACCTCTTTCTCCGAATACCTTTTGTCCAGGACGTACAAAGAAATTACTTATAACAGAATATCTCATTTCACTTCCATCTGCATTTAATTAAACAGACGACATGGATTTTGTCTTTTCTTTGAAATAGAATAATTGGACCGTGAGTAATGCAAATTAAAGTGGATTTAAGCTCGCGGGCATCGTAATCGAGAAAGTAATTCGTTGCTTTTACAAACCCGAAAGAAGAAGAGGAATTTCGTGAGAGCTTCCTTCCGGAAAAAAAGTGTAGAGTCGTTTCGAAAAAGACATTGCAGTACATTTAATATTACTAATTTCTGTCGTAATGCGACCATTACCGTATATATCTTCGTAGTGCTGCCAATAACGTATCTGCAAATGTAAATCTATCTTAATGTCTCCCCCTCGCAATTTCATCGTCGCATTTGCAACGTCAATGTCGCTTTCCAACATCAGAGTGCTCTTTCCATCATTCTTTCACCCGTTTTCTCGTACGAGGGAAAAAATGTTTTCGCTCGTAATGTTATGGGAAAATACTTCCGTTCTCTCTGTAATGGCAAAATTATAAGGCCCATTTGCAAAATTATAGGCGCACTGTTACGCGGACTTGGCCGTGTTCGACGTGAATAATCTTGTACCTCCAGATGGAACGTTTCGCTTAAGTTTAATGTCACGCGGAACTTTCGAAAAGGAGTTTTTGATTACTTCGTAGGAATGTAGAACGGGCTTTCGATGCTTCCGAGGTAATATTAAAGCCGTCGGACTTTTCGTGGGTGCCACTCGTAAAAATGTCTTTCGGCTACATTCTTTTTTCTTTTGAGAATAGAGACCGGGGAGTTTATTTTACGGAATAGAACGAAAACTTTTAAAACTTTTTAGGTGAAATTTGTACTGCTGGTTGTGAGGAAATTGTGTACATGGAAATTAAGTGAACTGCTTTAACAACTTTGGAATTTTATTTTACAGAATAATGGAATTGATTTCGAAACGTTTGTTTGACGTTCTGTTGGAATATAAACTCTACTTTAACGCTGTTTATTTTTATAAGGATGATTATAATCTTGTCGCACTAGATTTACATTGATCTGACAATAATGCATAAGGATCGATTAGATTTGCAATGAAGAAAAAATTCTTTTAACCCCTTGCCCTACAATAACGACTGACACTCGTGATGCGGTAAATGAGATAGGAAATTTTCAAGTTTTGCAAAACCTACGAAATTGAAAATATTAATGAGTCGCAACGCGATAAAATTATTTCTATAATACTAATATTACGTTAAATTATACGGTATAGCAAGAATTACTGATTAATTTTTATTTTAGCAATTTAAAACTAAATTATTGCAGATGCAGTTACAAAATATGTTGGAGGCCAAGGGGTTAACAAGTCATTAAACAATTAATTGACAGTAGAAAAGACTTCGCAAACCAGTGCATTGACTCCACGTATAACAAGAAAGAACATACTGATATTACAGCGTTGGAGGCAGAAACTATTTAGTTTGTTTTCCTCTTTATTAATTTAATTTCTACATGCAAAGAGTACACATTATGTCGGTTGTAGATAAATTATGAGCCCACAACTGCGCCCAACGAAACGAGTCCTCGTTGGCTTTATACCGTACCCCGACACTTTCGCAACACTTGTTTTCTTTTGTCTTCCCGCGAAGAACGTGCCGGGACGATAAAAAATGTAAAAAAAAATTATGATTTCGAACGAACAGGTCGAACTTTTTCGCCACAAAGCGAACGCTTTACCTATTCTAACAAGGGTCCTTATAAAGGGCGTAGACTAACACTTGATAAGTGTGGCTGCGACAAAAAGATACCGCTCTTGCTATGAATTTTTTCAAACTTCAAAGTTCAGAGTATCGAGAACTAAAGAACATTCGAAAACATACTTGTTTGAATTCAGACATCACTGTTTTGTCTGTAGGAATATCTGTACCCATTTTTTAGCAGTTTTTAGTAGTTCGGAAATTACATAAAACAGTAAATTTTAGGCGAAATAACCATTGCAGTTAAATCCGAGAAATAGTACAAAAAAAAGTTAGACATTTCTTCATTTACATGCATTTAATAAACTAAAGTAACGAAATTATTATCAGATTCACACTAACTTCTGAAACTATCAATTTGTCAATCCGCATTGCACCTAGTAAGCATTTTGTCGAACAGTTATCTCAACTTTAGGTTTCCTCCTATCAAACTCATTTCCCCAGAATCCTTTGTATCTATTTTGAATATTCTAAATTCCTCTACTGAAATCTCTCGCGAATATTTCATAATCCTTTATGAAAGCTACGAGTCCGAGGATACTCGACGGAAAAAAAGATGTCAGAATTATTGAGCCAGTAACGTTCCATTGTCTCGTGCTCGCTCGAGTTGGAGCATAATGGCTTCCATCAATTGGTTCCCAACGAAGTGGACGATTCTTATCGCAACGTTGCCTCGGAGGATGAGCTTTGGATAAACGGCGACTTACGGAACGCCGGAGGACCGAGACGTTTCCGTCGCCTGAGGGTCGGTTAATCCGGTTAGTCCCGAAGTTACCGGTCGAATCAGCGGAAGGGAGACGCGAATAGTTAAGGAAAATCGTGAGAGGAAGCGTGGAAGTTAAGGGCGTCCTCGTACCATTATCGGAGAAGAACTTCTATCGCTGCGAGTAGAAATCCAATCGATCCTTATTTATCGCGTATCAACCCCTGACCGCTTCGTTGTCGACAAGCCTCCGCCCGAGGGAAATGGTCGTGGATGGTTGCCGAGGTTCGTAGTTTCCGAATATTTCATAGCTACCACGAGATTGCGATAAAAATTCTGATTTATTAACGCGACTTCCTGTAGGGATTCCTGATTGAAACTGAAACGTACTTGTTTCAAAGGGAAAATGGTAATGCAGTAAAACTGTGGAAATTGAATTAACTTGTTTTCTTCGAATAAGTATCCGCTTGAACTTTCTTAACCCCCTGACCTACGATTTCTTTTCTGACTGCGGATGCCGTAGAAACGTTAAGTTGTTGAAATAGGAATTTAATAGCGGTTTATGATGTATCGTATATTGCAAAATAAAACTGGCAAGAGGGAAATTATTTCGTGTTGACGGATACAATTGATTTTGTGAACTTGATAGGTTTTAGAAGATCTAAGGTCTTTTTTAATTTCATTTCTGCGCTACGTTATTCCAGGGCAAGGAGTTAAGGTGTGTTCTTAAAATGGTGATCCGTACGATGAATAGTGACAGTTGAATGGAACACATCGGTTTTATTGCATCCGTAATAGCGCATTTACAATAATTTAATGAAAATTTCTTAAAAACTAGTTCAATGCCGTATTGATAGAACAATCATATTTTTAAATATTTGGCTTTGAAATTTATCACATATTGTAAAAAATAGGATAACCTTAGAAATGTGATGTTATAACATCTCTTAGTGTATAAAACTTTGCTAATTTTTTCAGTTTTGTATCCCAGTAATACAAATTATCGAGAACTTTCATCATAACAAACATACTGTCTGCAAATTCATATTTCAAGTCTCGAGCATACACGTCAGTTAGGACGTGGAAATAAAAAAAATGCATTTTTCAAAGTTACGATTAACCCATTGGACTGTCCGCGTCTTTCTCAATGTTTTTTTCCATTGTTATCCATTGTTCGCGGAAAGATGCGGACAGCCATAATAATTATCTGCGAGAACACAAAAGGCTATGCCAAGCGAGCATTCTTAATTACACACGGTGACTTCGAAGAGTCATTGAGAATATTGTCGCGACAGAATAAATAAAGAAAAACTGAAAAAAAGTTATTAAAATGCGGAAGCATGGATATTTGTTTGCTAATTAAAAAATGTCAATTTTTATTCTCTCAAGGCAGAAGATAAAACGAAATTAATAAAGGAACAACGTTTTCAGTGTATGTAAATTTCTAGAACAAAAAAGGAAGGTGAAAGAGAAAACAGCCAAGAAAGTATATTAAGTTAAATATAAACGATCTTCAACGTATCACGGTAAATTAAATTGAAGTTGGAGAAAGAGGAGCAGCACAACGCACCATCTTATATTTAGGAAATCATAGAAAGAGTTTCAGCTCCGAGAGACGTAATATAATCCAAAATAGAAGAGAACAAGCAGTAACATTCAGACTGAAAGTCAGATATACAAACACCGTGTACGCACACCAGCTAACAAAAAACAATCTCCTTAAATGCACCGGTACATGCAACATCCCTTTATCTGTTAATTAGATTGTGTTACTAGACTGCTCTACCTGCACTGAAAGTCTGTAGTCAACTTCTCTGGAACGTTAGAACTTGATATTCAATTTAATGCATAACATCAGAGATCATTTGGAAATCCAAACATTCCTACTCTGTTTTGTAAGTAATGAGTGTCTCCGAGCAAATAATATAAATTGCATAATGTATCAGCTTCAACGTATATTATCCCATGTTTTAAGTAATAATATGAAGATAATCCTTAATACAGATATTCCGTCGAAGTATTTCAAGTAATCCATGTTTATTTAACACGATCTTCACTTAGAAGAAATGTTTCAAATCAAATTCAAGCGTCTGCTTTAACGATGCCGGTTTTTCTATGCAAGCTAACAATTAATTTGATTTTGATACATAAAAATGATTATGGAATAAGAACAAGTATTTAGGTGGCACGGGGAAGCAAATTAATCCATTTTAGTTTAATTGCCAGTAGAAAGAGGTGGGTTATATAAATATACGAGTACTCTACTGCAATTGCTATCGATCATAAAGAGACATGAAAAAATAAATGAAAACAAATTGTAAATTTATTTTATGACTATCTATGATATGATTTCTATATTATATATGTATGTATACACTATATTATGATTATGATATCTATTTACGACCTGACGAGGATAACAAGAGTTTTAATATTATATTTTAGTTGTCATTCTTGTATAAATAACACGAAGGTAGTTTAAAGAATGATGTCATTCATAACAAGTTTATTCATTCATTTAAAAATATGAAGCAATTTTTATATGTTATGCATTGTAAATTATTAAATATATGATGGCTTATTTACTTTTAAGAGACTGAAGGGCTCGAAATTCGAATCAACATTTCTATATTTTTGTCAATTTACAATTTAAAGACGACGAAAATCGGCAGAAACGGGTTCTACGAAGTTAAAAAGTTTAAAAATCAGACAAACAAGAAAAGTTTTTTAATCGCTGCTACCAAGAAACCGTAAAACTTGTCGTTATCTGCGATCCACAAAAAGAGTCCCGTCTTTCTCCATTTTCTTTTTTCACAAACATGTAATATTTTATACGTTTAAAGGGCAAAAAACATGGAGACTTTCTTGAAATGCCCGATAAAACTGATAGACAGATGCAAAAGGAAGGAGAATGCCACGTGCTATCGCATGGCAGACCGAGGGTTCGTACAATACAAAGAATATCCACTTTTAATCTGGCAGCTTTTGCTTAACATTAGTTAGAATATAAAAGGGGCGAAGCAAAAGGTGGCAGGTCAAGAATGAAATGAAAAGAGAGAAGACAGGGATATCAGTGAATTGCTGAAAAGGGGAAAGATGCGTGGACGATTTCTGGCAATGTGGATGGATCGCCTTTTTCATTTGATACTGTATGAACGACCCTTTGTACCCTTTTTTCGGTACTTTCTATGTAGTCCCCGTTGAAAATGGGTTTCAATGGCATTGATGGAACGATTATAAATTATGCAGAATTAATAAATTATAAAGATGACAGTTTGCTTTGGGAATTGTTTGATATTTAATTTGCACTGCGTCAGTTATATACTACGGTACTATAATTTGAATTTTATGGATATTAACACCGTAATAGTATAAGTGTAATTAACACAAAATTGTAATTTAAGCTGGCACGAAAATTTGAAAAACATGTTTACATTACATTTTAATGCATAATACTGTAATATGCGTAATATAGAGTAACTTAAAGTTAAATAATAGCTTTGTTTACCAGTAAAAAAGATGGAAAATGTTTTATAATATTGTCTATAACATATGTGGCTATTGTGACAAAAAAGAATCGGTTAAATTTAGAAAGCAACGAAAAATAGTTTATTGATAAAAGCAAGTTACAAGTCTTTCACTTCCTCTCACTTTGCAATTATATATAAAACTGAATAATCAATTCGCTCCTGATGATGCGGCACGCTTCTTGTAATTTTTAATACCGTTTCTTCGATAACTTGGAAATGGAATTGCATCCACCGTCCGTTTTTATAGATTTTTGTAAATTAGATTCAACGGCGGTGTACGTAAATTGATAGTCATCTGTTCAAACATTATTACTTTGAATAACTTTTGTTAATTATCAAATGGAATTTTTTGCTGGTCTGCCATCAAAGGTCTTTGTACTCAGCTTCCAATTGTTTTCCACGTCTATTGTACAGATGCCTCCATTGAAGAAACACCCCACTAAATCACTTAACGAAATATCCTTACTGTTACAAGGAAGTCTAAAGTTCCGTTATGTAAATAAAAAAAGGTGGCTTGCTTTCATGACAATGTTCATTTTTCATTCGATAATTTTCCGTCAGGATGCTCACCACGATACGTTATTTCTTCTTGTTAAAGTAGTACTACATTGTTTATTATTGAAACAAGATAAATTATCTCCATAACACTTTTCGAGTACCGATACGATGGCGTCTTCTTGCTCATTCCATTTCCTCTGAGTTCAATCCCAAAATGCGAGACGGGGAGAATCAAACATAGAGAGTAGAAAAAGAAGGACGAAGACACACAAAGAGACAAAAAGTACAACGTGAAAGGGAGTGCAAACTAGCCAATACCCTTTGTTCCTTTCCCTTTTCAACGATCCTTCGTCTACGTCCTTCCTCGATTCATTCCCCTCTCATTTGCCGCGTTTGTTGCCGCTCTGTTTCAGAGCTGGCAGACACCATGTGTCGCATATACGAGGAAACATGATAATGCACGAAGGAAACCGACGAGGCTATGGTGGTGACAAGGATATAATCACGAAATCTCAAAGAGTGTGCATGAATTCAAAATCTCTTCCTCGATATGCCATATGTACAGTATTCTTCATATTGTTAAAGGCATCTTAACACTATAGACAGTTTAGAAAAAGCGATATAATACCTTGTAAAGTTTACCACTAGATTTACGGGCGTGAAATTTGTTGCATTGCAATATAAATTAAATAAGGACTTTGGAAAGAGAGGGATCAAGCGGCAAAGATGGTAATTCGCTAAGTCATTATTGTATTATAAAATACAGGTGAAATATCTATTGCACAGTTTCTCTGTAAATTTAAGAAAATTTTATAACAAGTAGGAACCCGTCAATTTGGTGGCTTCCGTAAATCTAGTGTTAAATAATGTAAGAACATATTGTTTCGAGACAAACACGTTTGAAGATTCTCATATAGTGAGGGACCAGAAACAAGGCACTTGAGGGGTAATTTGCGATAATTCGCCCGATGGATAGGAGCATCCCTCTCCCTCACGCATTTTCGATTTTGACGCGCTATTGGCCGAAAGACCCACACATTCATTGCGTCTTCATCTGAACGACGAAAGGAGTGTTTTATTTTCGGTTGTCATTCGTCGATCTGAGGTTTCCAGGACCGACATGGCGGGGATAGGCGGTGCGAGAGCAATCTCCCCTTCCGTCCCACGTGCCTTGTTTCTGGTCCCTCACTATACCAGTTATATGAGAACTATAACGTATAACCTCATCAATTTCAAATTCGAAAAAATCCTTCGACATTTTTACTTTTGCAAATATCTACGTTAAAAAATGCAAAAACATCCATTCTTTGAAAAGTCGGAGTTCAAACGACACCCTTAATACTAAGTTGTTTAAGTGTCTTAAACAAAGTTGTGAGTTTATTTTCTACGAGATATGTATAGCATTCACAGAGAGAAAATAGTCATTGAGACTAAAGATATAGGTACTATGAATTAGTTCAAAGTTGGCGGTCTGCAAAACAAAAGTTAATTGGCATATTAACACGATTCCAATTGGAAAAAGTACACAATGCGATCGGTGTCTGACGTTTCAGAGGATTTGAGTACGCGGTTTGCCACTCACTTCGAGTACAGAAGCATAACGGTTAAGAGAAGAAGGAAAAGGATGATAAGAGAGAAGTAGGCATGCTTGGCACGTGTCCTAGTGGCACGTGAGAGCAGCCACCTGGGGAAATCCTGATGGTAAATGTTTCGCGACTGCATGGGATACGAGTAGTTACCTCACAAACCTATTCCGCCTCGTGCTTCCCCCTTTTATTTCTTTAACATTCACAAGTAACTGAATTGCTTCAGACTGTTGGATACTTCAGTGAGAATAATTATCTTGGAATGTAGTCTGTGCTCTTAATTAATTTTAAGAAACTAACACCGATTCCGAAAAGTTACGGGGTATCAAGGGATGCATTACGACTGTCTTAATTCTATTTTCTTAACGACTCAATACAAATATTAGGTTGGTAGGAAATTAATGTCGGTTTCCAAACTTTATCTTTAAATACACATGTTGAAAATGGGAATAACTTTCTTTAATTAAAATAAGTTCCATCACAATTTACACATTTTCTCAACGAGAAACAAGTTTTTTAATATTTTTTTTTTCTAAATTGATATAAGAAGACAAACAGATTAAAATAAACGGTTATCTCAAAATTAAGCAGCAACATTAATTTCTTACCAACCTAATAACAAGAATATTGTAATATTTTTAATTACTTTATCATTTTATACATCCGAGTAGTCAATGGAATTTATACAAACAATAACCTGGGCCGTTCTTTTCTGAAAGTGGTGTGGGTTGAGTTTGGAAAAAGAATTGATTTAAGTTAGTTTTATCTAAACATCGTCAACTTGGTTTCGTATTTTAAATGACAAGGTAAATTGATCAAATTGTCCTCAAGAAATTATTAAAGGAAATTTAACTGTTAACTGTTATTAGATGGAAAGTTTCTTACAAATTGGTAAATATGTCGGTGTAAAAATACCTATAATGCATATCCCCTCAACCTCACATTATAAATTAATACCCATCGAAATTCCACCTCTACTCTTCCTTCTTCCCACCCCCATATGTCGAAATCCAACCGCCGAAACGCGTATCTTTCTCAACACCTCGGCTCATTACCCTCCGTAAGGTGTTAACCTCTAACCCGAAGCAATTAACGTTGCTGTTGCAGTAGTTTCACAAATCACACGATTATAATACAACCGGTATCCCGCATGAGGAATACCTAAACTCAAATTACGTACTGAGGAAAACAATTACACGTGTGATTACGATTAATCACTGTCTGGAAATTACAACGGTCTATGGCAGCGTTATTATTATCGTGGAGGTGTTACGTCGTTGTCGGAGTGCTGGAACAATCCGCAAGTTTCTCGATTTATCGCACACAACAGCGATCGTGCACGAACAGTAATAACCGTAGGAGGGTCGTGCATTAACTGCTGCGAAACCTCGGCAGAATTTAACCGTAAAATTTCATCACGAATCGAATGCACCCACCGAAGGACAATCTTCGTGTCCTTCCCAAGTTTTCGAGCCGGATGGAGTTCTTTCTTCGTCTCCTCCCTCCATCGACCCGTGAAATCCATTCTCCTTTTATCCCTTTTATTATCTCTCACGCTATATCGCGTCATTTCAGAGTGTTAATCCCACCGCACAGTGGAAGGAGCAAGAAAGAAGGAGGTTAGGAGATACCCTTCCAGAACGTCGCTTATTACGCTGCAAAAACTTTTCTCATTTCGACCTGTGCTCGGCACACGAGAATGTTTGAAATGTATCGCGACGTATGCTCCGGCGAACTAAACGAGATAAGGGCACGAGATACGCGGAAAGGATGCTCGGATTTCCGATTACCAGCGGAGGTCCCTTGAAGTCGTAAAGTAGCAAGCGTTGCTGCTTGAGATATCAATTTTTTCTCTCCTCTTTTTTCCTTTCTTTATGGCTGATGAAGAGAAGGAATTTGTATCTCTGCTGTTTTATGCTGTTACGTTTTACAGTCTTTTCGTATTGTTCCGCCTGTCTTCTTACCGTTTTTCCCCTCTTTTTATCAGAACGTAAAGGTTCAAATGTTTGCGTTTATGACATGTGCACCTCGCGGAATAGTTTTCAACGGATTGCCTTTTTTACAATTTGTCCGAAAGGTATCTGTTTATCTTGGCGAACTGCTGACGAATACGGAATTACTTGACAAACAAGAAGTACTTTGCATAAAAGGATCTTTCTCGGACGAGGATAAGAATATAAAAAAAAATTACCGAATGTGTCAAGCCCTTAGCCTTAATGTACAGGATTTATTATACGGACGGGCAGGCAACTATTTCTTAGAAATTAATTATTTTTGAGGGATGTAGAAGTCAACTGTGTACTTTCTGCAGTCCAATGTTTAAGTTTCAATGTTTTCGACGTAGGCTTAATAGTTATTGCCATATAATTGTCGGGCATTTATTAGAAATATTAAGTAAAGAATAACACATAAGTGGAAACATACAATTTTAGAAGAAACAAAATCACACACACTCTTGCATTTACTATATTATATTACACGTTCTTCGTAACGAAAAATACCTATAAAAATCTGTAAAGTGTTTAACTTTGATAGGAAAATAAACGGAAAAGTTTACGAGTCAAACGAATCAAGGATCAACAAATTGTAAGACATAACGATGCAGGAAGTTTGACACAGTACAAAGTTCGAAAAGTACAAGTAGTTGTGAAGTGGGGACGTTTCATAATACGAGATAGTTTCTTCAGGTGACAAGTTCTGTGATGAGTGCAAGTGTTGAAGCACTGTGGAAGTTTCCGTCTGTGAATAAGTAAATAAATATATTCTTATAGTATGCATTAATATCTGTGCACCCATCTCTTCAATGCTATCTCTATACCGTATAATTGTTGGCAGATTTTCGTGTCGAATTCTCGAAAAAAATTTGTAAAACAATGGGAAATTTTTCACGGAAATCAATATTAAATTTTTACAATAAAGTGCATTATACATTTAAAAGTATGTCCGCTTAAGACATCATGTATACTTGTGACTTGAAAATAGGACTGTAAACTTTGCATAATTATGAATTCTTGTTAAGTTTCTTCAAATATTTTTATAATATTTTCTATTACAAAAGTTTGTAAGTATTTCAAAAGATTGTGATGCAACAAATTAATAATGTTCTTGTTCTCATAAATATAATATCAAGACAATATGATTATTTATTTATAATACATGAACGAAATATCAGCAGAATTTTCATTTGCATTTTAATAAAATCAAGAAAATGTATTGTCGAAATGCGAAGCATCTTCGGTTCTTCGATCTTCTATCAGATACTCGTTTAATAGAATACTAGGAGTGCAAGAAGAAATCTTTGTCCGATTCTTACTTCTTTACCGTAGCAAATTCCTGCTTTACGATTGCTACTGTTCGGAAAGCTGTACAAATTTCTTTTCTCTTGCAATAAATATTTTCTTGAACACAGAAAATATTTCGCTGCTATCGAATACACATGTTTCATTTATATCGAATATAATTCCGCGCTTGGTATAACACACAAATACACTATTGCCACTGCTTCGTAAAATATTGCACTACGTGTTATTAAAATTCCACTGTTTGTTGAAACGCATCTACATGAATTTATAAGAAACATAGTAAATACCTGTTTCTTACGTTCCTCTCTGATTCACAAACTGTTGAAAAGTAACACTGAGCAGATATCGTTATTTAGGGAGAAACTGCGTTTAATTAAAAAATAATAAACTTATTTGTACGTGTCTTCGTTGAATTGCTCACGGCACAGAGTATATAGAAATTTTATATCATAAGCATCGCAGTACGATTTTATGTTTTTATGTAAATGTTTTTAACAAGTATAGGCTTACACTAAAATATTTTGTCGAATTTGTACAGTAAATTTGATATCACATTATTTTAATTTAAATGAACGGAACGTGCGAAAAAATGGGAAACATTGACTCGACATTCCTTTAAAATGTTTCGTCGCTTTGCTGCAGGGGAAAAATAAAACACGCTGATAAATTATATAGAATACCACGATTAATTATTTCGAACTGTAGGCAGTCGCGAAATGAACAGAGAGACGATATAATTTCATGATTCATTCAATGGTGTGCATGGAATGCCCGAAAGTCCAACATTTTTTTATATACTGTCGGGAGTTAATATTTATGGCGAAAATAAAACATTCCTTTAAACAGCCGTTGTATTTCAAGTCAAGCACAATGATAACATATTAAAGAGATAAATCTGCGAACGTACAGCTTTTAGGTATTGTTGTGCATAACTTTTAAAACGGGATTTAGCTTTTAAAGCGGATGTGCTGGTGGAAAATTTGCACAACTCATAGAAACAATTTGACATTTGAATACTATTAAATGTGATTCACTGACGATTAGATTTCTTCTTAAAAGTCATTTTTTTATAGTTAATTAGGCCTAACCGAATATAACAATGCATATTACTTCTTTGATACAAGCAATTAAATATTTTTAAACAATTGTCAGATCGGAAAAGACGCTCAAAATGTCCCCAATCTTGTGGATATTTTCGTATCTATGTTTAAAAGTATACATCCAGAAAAAAATCTAATAGCAGAAGGCAATAGAACCGACATTTTTCTTCGGGAAATAATAATTGAAATTTGCAACACGAGTTTCGTTCTATGCTGTGAAATTAAAATAACTCCGGAAGACACTAGATACTGTTAGCTATTAAATATAGATAGGAAAATATCCACAAAATTGGAGACATTTTGGGCGTCGTTTCCGCTCTGAGCATTCTTTAAAAATATTTAATTGCTTATCACACTAAAGTAATATACATTGTTGTATTTGGAGGAGGGGTTGTAGAATCTTTTTGCGTAAAAAGTATTTAAATGACTTTAGCAATTAAAATACAATAAATTATGAACGTTGGCACATTTGTTCTAACACATTTCTTCAGTATATTTAAATATATTAAATGAATGGTCATTATGTAATGTTAAGTGACAACTCAATTTAAATACGTGAATCATGAGCAAAATTACCAATTGAAAAGTTTCATCAAGCAAAATGACACGCCCCTTAATTAATTCGCAGAATGCAGATCTTCCATAAACAGAAAATGACATATCAAACTCATACTTTTTTTTTATCCTCACCATAAACATTTTATTCCGAGCCCATCTTGCGCGCTGGTAAAAGACGAATTTCCACTGAATACAGCGTGGAGAATATGGCGCAGGACTCCCAGGCGAAGCTGGATGAGGGAGAGGCCCCAGGAGAAAATATGGTGGGATTTTGCGCGGAATGAACTCCAAATTATGCGTCAGACAAATGCCCGACCGTGAAAACTAAACTTTAAGCTTCGAGACGGCGTTACACTTTCTGCCACTTACAACCCTTACTTGTAATTTAGTCTGTTGGCTTCGCAAGTACCTGCTGCTTTGCAGATGCACCTGCATTCCACCAGTTCCTCATCGAGATACACTTTCGCACAGCAACAACATCGCTGTGCCTTAGCAGATTTATGTTTAACAGGGTACCTCTTATTTGTAAAAAAATTGTCGGGCCAATATAATTCATTAAATATTCTAATGTCTTTTCGGGAAATTTTGCACATGCTAAAAAGGGAACACCCCCTTAAATGAATTTTTTTAAAGCACTGTAATTGAAAATTTTTATATTATTATTTTTAAATCTGCGGCGGGCCAGATCCCCCTTTACCTTTACTTAATGAAAAAAAAATTGAAAATGTTACGAAAGATAAAAGCTGTCTGAAATATATTTTAACAAAATGTGTGTTATACATAGGGCTACATCGTAGGGGACAAATTACTTTTTTACTGGTCAAGTAGCGAAGAAGATTTCAAGATCAGGTACCATTTTTTAAATGGAATCATATAATGATGAACACATTAACCAGTTTATCTGGATATTTTATATAAAATAGCAGTATTATTATTTTTAAATCTGCTGCGGGCCGTGGTTTGCCCACCACTGATCTAGTCGAAGAAGTTATTCACATTTGGCCACCCAGTAGTCGGCAAAGTGTCTTTTTCTGTTTTATATTTTATTAGTGGATGTTCCCCATTCTCTATAAATCACTTCCTCCTTTGGTGCCTCCACGAAACTGCCGCAAATTTGTGAAATAGAATTTTGCATTTCACTGCTTTCACGCAGAAGTGATCCACGTAGAGAGAAATCCTTTAAACAACCCACTGGATCCCCCAACGTCCCGGGAGTGCACGGAAACGCACAGGACAGTTTCAGTGTGATGCTCACGAAATTTAAAGGGCTATTTTCCCATGCATCACCGTGCCATTTTCGAGATGCTTTATACTGTCTTACTACACTGTAAACCAAAGTAAGCAGACCGTAAAGTTAACGTGCGTAATTTAATGAATTTCTCAATAATTTCAACATGCCTGTCAAATTTCTGAATAAACTTTCTGTGCACAGTGAAATGGGAAATGCATTGTATTCAAATATATATTATTAATTTATTTCATTCCATTTATGATTGCCAGTTGAATAGGCTTGTTGTATCGAGAAAAATACGGAAAACCTTTTTTAACAAATAGATTGATAACAGAAATTAGAATTTGCGGAATAGCATTACGTTCCTCTTTTTATTTCAAATTTAAAAGCCAGCTGGAAATACATTAATTGAATGTATTCATTAGACGCTGTCAATATTGAATCCCTCGTTGACAATCAAAACCTTGGGAAGCTAACAATGTGATCGAATTTAAACGTACTGTTGGAAACAAAATTTAGTTGACCTATAAATCTCAGAATATATATTTTGTATAAAAAACAGAATATCTGCTATTTATACATACTTTTCAATAGCTGAATTATCCTTATGAACATTTTTGCTATCCTTTTTGTTTTCTATTCTCTTTTAAACAGTTTACTCAAATAACTCTTTGATAATATGTAAATATCATAGAAGAGTCATTTAAAATCAAGCCCCAGAGTTGTTTGCGCTGAATTTTGTTAAAGTTCGTAAGCTTGTGAAAACATTAGCAGGAGTTAAAATAACGGAAGTTGTCCATGCTTGTGCTGTCCGCCGGAAAAAATTTCTTAAAGCGGCAAAAAAGTATAATCCCTCTTTTTTCTTAAATTCTACAAGCAACGTGTTTTCCTGCTTTTCAGAAATTTCTATACCTTTGTTTTTAAAATTGTCGTATTTAATTCCATTTTGGACTTCACGTAAAAACTGCTCATTGTTGCAATACAATTATTAAACAGTAGAAGTGTCAACTATTTTATTAAGTATCTTGCTGTAATGAATAACATTCTATGAGCGAAACAAATTATCTTAAATTTCGATATTCACGGATTACATGTTCAAAATAGCAGCCTGTAATGATTATAATCGGGGATTACAGCATTCCTTTCCTGAAAAATGTGAAACCTAGTTTCTTTAATTTATATTTTGACTTTAATTATTAGCGAGGCTGTAACCTTCAACAATTCCGTTAAGGTAATGAGGATTTGAAGTCAGGTCCACTAATTGAGGATCTGAGCTTTTAAATTCACAGCCATCACAGACATTTCCACTGTAATTAAAATTTGTATGCGATGTAACCTGCAAAAAAGTCTTTATTTTTAAGATTGAGGGAATATATGCTTGAAGGATGTAAAATAATGTCATCGCAAATAGCATAATATAACTTTTGTCTTCATGACTTGTAAGCCATTGAGAACTTCTTATATTCAAAGACGAGGAATTTTGTATTGCCCATAGTGAAACAGACTTCCCATAGCGATGATATTAAATAATCATTAGCTCTCTTAGTTAGTTTGATACTTTATTTTGTATTTTATTTTATATTGCATTCTTACCCATAGTAAAACAGACTTCCCATAGCGATGATATTAAATAATCATTAGCTCTCTTAGTTATTTTGATGCTTCATTTTGTATTTTATTATTACATTTTAATTATTAGCGTGTGCGTGTGTTATTACGGTTGCCATTACGAACCATACAATCACCATTAGTTTGACCAACCCTCACCTTACACCTAATAATCCTACTACAATTTGTAGGATGCAAAAAGAAGAAAAATAGAGAATATTGAATTAAAGATTAAAAATTAAAAATTAAAATTAAATTAAAAATTAAAAATGAAAATCTAAATTATAAATTAAAAATTAAAGAGTGAATAATATTTCTTCCCGATGCAAGGATCTTTTTGTAAATAGGCCAATGCAAATTCTGTATGAGTTATATTCTATATCTCTCGAAATAGTTGTTTCGCAGAAACAGGGCTCTGCACTCTGAATTAAAATAAATGGCACAGCATTCCTAAAAACTAAGATGATAAAACTCACCGTTGTTTTTCGCAAAACACCCTAACCGGTGCGAGCCTCGTGTTTGAGTTAGAATTTCGGAAGCCTCGCACTTTGCAGAATCATAGCGCATTAGAATCCACGGTGCTAACGGCGTACCACGTTTCTATCTCTAACGTGATCCGTTTCTCTCTAACGCGATCCAAATATGCAAGACTACGAATGACCTAGTTCGCTGCTTTTCCTGTTCGGCGGAATCGTCGAGGTAGGTACCTTATTTACTTAGCGAACAAGAGAGGAATACTCGGTGGAACACGGTCGAGACGGAATTCCCTTTCAATTACGACGATGTTGCGGGTGACAAATCTATCGGCCGCTCGCGGATTTCCGGAACGTATGAGAGGAAATTCCTCGTCATCATTGCCCTCTAATTGTTCTTGCCACGTGAAACTGTTATTTATCTTGAATATCTAATTTTAGTATTTGCGATTGAACTTGTAATTACAGTTATTGTTAGTGTTAGGATGGTAGGGCGAAGTGTTGCTCCTCTAGAAAGATATATCCACCTGAGCTGATGCGATGTATAATACGTATATTTAACCTTCATTCGCTCCTTTAAAAAATCACACTAAAGTCCCGAGGAACATTTCTGTCTCGTAGGCTGATTTTTATTAAAGAAGCAAAAGATTTTCTTTTACCTTTTTTTTATATAACAAGTTTATTGAGAATAATATATATTTACTGTCTGCAATTTTCCTCGATTGGGGTGAAAAGGCCATAGGGACGTTTAAAGGTTAATAAACCTAATTTCATATACGAGGGCAATTGAGTTACTATCTGTAGTATAATTATAACGCTCATTTCACTCACAATCGAGTTATTGCGATAATATTTTTCGATGCAGGTAATTTCATTTTTACTGTAGGAAATTATACCTGTGATAATATATAATGAGAATAATAGAGAAATTTTGAAATGATTACCGTCCAAAAGATATCACACCATTAAAGACAATTATTAAATCATCCTCGTAGTTAATGTGAAACGTACTGCTTTGAATATTTAATATTTCTATATCGAAAGTACTTGCTGCGAAGCATATATGTAATAGTTTAGGGAATATAATATTTATGATAAAAGTAATTAAGGAATTACAAAATCATCGGTAAGAAAAAATCTGATTAAAATGCTGCTAATTATTGAATCGTCATTGTGTCTAGTAAAATGAACTATTAGAATTTGTTTAGCATAAATTATGGTTTAGAATGGCAATTTTGACTATGTAAATCGGTTATCATAGAAAAAAAGCTAACTCTTTCTCTTCTCTGTTAAAGGTTCTATATACACTGCATTATTTAATAAATTCAGGAACATTGATAACCTTATTATATAAGATATAAGATATTACGATATATTACTTCATCGTGTTATTACGCTTCCGTGTTTACTACATACATTATGTGTTCCTTTGGAGCCGCTAAGTAAACACGCTCGTGTAGCTATAAACTTATTTGATAATACATCGAGCGTCATTACACCATTAATTAAATTTCCACGAGGATACGCTGCGGGCTGTACTAGTTTCAGCGTTGCTATATTTGCTATTCAATCGATCGTAGTCTATCCAACACCAATACCTGCCGTAATTAGCTATATAACTAAATTCCACCATCTTTTTTTTGTATTTTTAAATAATGTAATGTACGTTATAAATTTTAAAATATACACTTCCTTCTCTGTTATCACATTCGTGCTACAAAATAATGAAACGTATGGTTTTTAACTCTTTTCACTCCGAGTAATTTTTACTGAGCTGCCAGCTACTCCAGAACTATTTACACGGTGCGAATACACATCTATAAACAATTGAAAATCTTGCTTTGTCATTAAAAAAGAGACATATATATTTTAATCTCATATTTTACAATATAAAAAAAATATAAAAATACCCCGGATTTATCTAACAACGGAGTTATCAGTTTGTATTACAGTATTGAGTGCAAAGGGTTAAGTACAACGACAAGGAACTAAAAATTTCGACAATAGCAAATTCCCCGAGTTTATGATGTCAGTTCAAATTTACTCGAGTAACAAATGCAAACGAATTCAACAGTTTCAATTAATTAGCACCTCCGTGAATGAACCCTCCGTGCACGACTTGTTTCTTTTCCGTTTCGAAAGAACATTCAAGGACGCCGTCATGCTTGAAAGAGAAGCGGGAAATCGGAGACGTCAGTTGGACAGATAAAGAGGAAAGTGAAAAGAGAGATCGTCGTGGGGATGAGAGAAAAATGTGGAGAAGGGTGACTGAAAGAGGAAAAGACCGGTGATGGCGGTAATATCTTTCGGATAATCCTTTGCAGAGGGATTCAGGTCAGGAATCTTTAATCTTCGTCGAAAGAAATTCATGGAGACTCAGTGTGTATGTGGGTGGCAGAGAGCAAGAGAGAGAGGGACGAGGTGGGCAGGAAACGGGAAAGATTCGCATAAAATCAGAATTGACAAAGAATCGAAGACTCTGAGCGCGTATCCGACTTCGGTATATTCGGAATATCGAAGATTTTCCGTAAACCGAGTGTCCATCGACCTTATCATCCAGGGTTTTAGTTTTAAATTGTAGCACAGTATTGCTCATCTAACTGTGGCTTCTGAAGAGACCTACCAAATGTTGTCTAGTCTCAACTTGTAAATGAATTTGGATAATGTATAGAAAATGTGAACATTGTGCACCCGTTGAAATTGGACGATTTTAGATTTTATATGAATACGAATGTTTTAGTGGAAGGATGCAATAAAGCAAAGTTTAATTAATGTTGCACATCAAACGCGATAAGAGTGCTATTCATGTATTGTGCAGTCAGAAAATATTCGAAAGGTCGTGGCTTTGACATGCTTTATGATATTATACCGAAAAAGAATGATAAAGTATTGTTTATAATGTGAGGCTTGCTCCATTTTAACGAAACAATGTATGAAAATGGAAAAGTAAGAATAATCAGGGGAATTACTTTTCTTAAATTATTTTCTTTTTGGCATGAATTTTTTTAAAATTCTAAAATTGAAAATTATGTTGAATTTTAGGGGATCATTTATCATCTCTCTTTGTTAAACGTATTAAATACTTGACGATGGCAAAAGGAAAGTTAAAATCACTTTGACGCGTATGTTTAAAATATCCATGTTTTTGATGATCTGTTCCATTTTATGCTTCTTCAACAATTGTTATCATCTTTTTTATGTAAGCCTAGTATAAAGCTAATTAATTTGTGAAGGTGTAGGCTGATTGTGCGGTTACTGATAATTTTAAACAGGAACAGTATATCATTAAGTTTTCCCTTGTCGTTGTAGGGGGTCGTATGTGCAACGAATACACTCATTTCCAATGTTAAAGTAAAAATATGGACAAAGTACCGTTTTCATTTACATTTGAAGTGTATTTAAGTAACTGAAACTATTTAAAGAATTAACCGAACCGATTTACAATAGCAGATTCATAACGCCACAAACGATTAAAGCGGTTGAAAGTGTTAATCAATGATATAGCGATGCAATGCCATGGTGGGCAGTTAAGCGTTTATCTTTTTTCGTCGATATCGGATTATAATAGAGAGACCAAAAAAAGCGCTCTACAGCAGGACCATTATTTAGACGAAATCGATCCCAAATGGCCGCCCTCGGGCTTTTTCGAGAATGTATTTTTATTGTGTCCGTTTTTCATTCCATTGGCTGAACAATAGAACATAACAATGAGAAAACTTCGTTTAAATTCAAGACAGTTCTTAGGTAATACGGTCGTGACGAGTGCAACTGTCATTTACAAAACGACTATTATTTACCGGGTCCGTATTTTTAAAATTGTTTAAGCAATGGATAAAGGGAAAACGGCGCCCAAAATTCCCCAACTTTCGCGGACATTTTTCTATCTATTTTAAAAACTGGACGCCCCGGAGGAGTTCTAATAGATGGAGGCAATAGAGCAGACTTTTTTCTTGAGGAAACCATAACTGAAATTTGCAACACAAGTTTTGTTTTCGACTAAGACATTGAAATAGCTCCGCAAGACACAAGGTATTGTCAGTGATTCTCAGCGCTACCGTTTCACCCGCGCTACTATTATATATTGCTCGCAGTACTTACAAATACATTTATTGTGGAGGAATTAAACGGGAAAAATGAAGAATGTTTATTTCAATTAACAGTGAATCGAATATTAATATAACACAAAACAAAACAACACAAATAATATAATAAATAACGACACAAAACAACTCGGACTACACAAACAACTCAATTACTAATCTCTCTCGCACAGTTCTCTCTCCGGTCTCACAGAAGTCTCTCAGAAGTCTCTCTACCAATTCTCAATCGCGCATATATTTATAATATTCACACGGCATACTCGTTCAACACTCGCACTCTCGTCATCAGCTGTTTGCCATAGTGATTACCGATCGATAGCTCCGGGGTCATTGGCCTTTAAGGACAAATGAAGATCCTGTTCCCGGAAGCTTCTCGATGGTTTTACACATTCAGGGCAAACAACTGATGCGCTGCATTCATAACTAGAAATCCATTCGTACCACAATTGTTTATGAGTTACTTTCTAACAGTAATGCTACATTAACACTAGATTTACGGAAGCCGTCAAATTGACGGGTTCCTACTTGTCTTATAAACATTTCTCAAATTCACAGAGACGCTGTACAGTAGATATTTGACGTTTATTTTATAATACAATAACGACTTAATGAAACACCATCTTTGCCGCTTGATCCCCCTTTATCCAAAGTCCTTATTTAATATATTGCAATTTAACAGATTTCATGCCCGTAAATCTAGTGTTAAACAAAGTATTATGTTCGACAACCGCCGCGTGTTGTCAAAACATATTCGGCCGTCCTCGGCGACCGTGCTCTGCAGATGTTCGTCCTCTAACAGTAACAAGTTGTTTCGATGATCGCCTCGCTATCAGTTTCCCCCCGACCGCCGACGAGTAACCAGTGCTTCGTAATCGAGTTCAAGTATTTTCACCTCTTAGTGCGTGTACAATACTTTCGAAGACGAAATTCAGGATTACCAAATACCTCTCTTTTTGTGGGCTACTTGGTAACTCATCTTTACAGTGGTATTAACCCTCAGTTAACCGTTTGCCCTACTACAACGAGTGACACTCGTGATGCGGTTGATGGAACAGGAATTTGAAGCTTCTCAAAAATGATCAAATTGAGAATATCAATGGAACACGACACGATAATATGATTTCTATGCTATTAACATTGCGTTAAATTCTAAAATATAACAGCAGTCACTAACATATTTTTATTTTAGCAAATTACTTTTCATTTATTGCGGAGGAAGTCACAAAAGAAATCGTAGAGCAAGGGGTTAAGGGTAATTATTTCCGCTTTACTAACCGACCAGTACAACGACTGCCGCGTGTTATCAAAACATACTCTGTGGTCCTCGGTGACCGTACGCTTCAGGTGTTCGTCCTCTAACAATAACAAGTCATTTCGAAGTCCGCGACGCAAGCAGTTTGTCCTCGACCGCCAATGAGTAACCAGTTCTCCGTTATCGGGTTCAAACATTTAATTTATTAGTGCGTGTACAATACTTTCGGAGGTGAGAGTGAGAATCACCAAACACCTCTCTTTTTGAGGGCTGCTTGGTAATTCATCTTTGCAGTGGTATCAACCCTTAGTTAGAGGTCGTACGTCTGCTCACAGCCACTAAACCAAAGAATCAGCACGTTTTGGAGGTATATATAATTCTTACTAAGATTTTAGTAGTATTCTTTTAAGTGCGATTACACATTTTAGTTTTCAATGAAACATAACTGCAACGGGGATACCGTAGGTCAAATGGGTCGTACGCGTACTTTAGTTTGAAAAATACGAGTTCCTCTGTTAATCGAAATTGATTCTATTTTTCGAGAGGAGATACAATTTAGGTTTAGAACAAAGTGCATTTGAATGTACGGGATTAAAGTATCGGGTATATGATGGTCGAAAGTGAACAAAAAAACGTATTTTTTCAAACTGTTTTCCGTGATCACTATTTTTCCACATCTTCTTTTTTGATGGAACCGATTTCATTGGAACGAACGCGATTTTCAAGTTATTCAAATCGAACATCGGAGTTTTCCATGAACGTTTGATCAGGAGAGAAATCGTTGATTGTTGATCAGTTCTTGATTAAAATCAGATTTCACCATCGCCGATGAAAGATTCCGCGCGACTGGTTTAATCATCGGAACAAAACATTCTAGTTGGTCAGTTTAATCAGTCTGATCAGACATATTTTGTTTGCAACCGGAGCGTCAAAATCGCCACAAAAATACTGTATGCACTCTAGTTTTTGACCTGTATCGAGCGCAGGGTTTAATTTGACATCCTCACGTTTTTCGAGTTTCCGCAGCGCTCATCGGACATTGCTTCTATTCCGTTTCATCTCGTTTCATTTCCTCTTTTTTATTTTTTTTTCCTGCAATGACAAATCTTTGCAATCGGCTATACTGAATGTAAAAACCGCTGGCGAAAATTCATGCGTGTGAAAATAATTTCCTTTTGCGTGGTAAACTAGAAGTTATTTCGTAATTATTAAGTTATTTTTATCATATGTTATCGTATTACCAAAAGCATATTCGCGTCTGAGTAATAATCTACGCTTACTAAAAAAATATTAAAAATTTTAAATAACTTTTTTACGCACTACGAGGATGACTCAGAAATTGTCACAATAAAGTGATATTTTTAAATACTTACTGAACGATAAAATTCTTTCACACGTTATTCTTAATAAGCTGGCAGGGGTCTTTTGCGTCTCATGAAAGTAAAAGTGACCGCACCGCTTTGCGTTTGTAACAAAGAAGAGTATTATACTATCGACGAATAAAAAAAACATTGATGAGTGTCTGTATTTACTGTTTGCATAGAGACAATACTTATTGATAATTATGGGTTATTATAGTCGTTCTTCATTTCCACGCAGCACTTATGGCAGGTAAAGACAAAACATCCCTTAAATGACTGAAAACCCCTAGAGAAGACTTAATATGACTTTATAATATTCTAAGAATTTGTACAAATTTCCTTTACTTATTTCCTTTATATAATATCCAAGTAAATTCTGAAATCAGTGTCACCTGTGTCGGATTAAATCTACTTGTAGCTATTGTAATTTAGATATAATAAAGTTAATCATATCCATATCCATGATATCATATCAATAGTTAAATATTACAATGACAAAGAGGAAGTTTAAAAATTGAACTATATATTTTCACATTGGGTCAATGTTGTAAAACGTTGGAAATGCCTCCTCGTCCGCTTGTCCCGCAGTTTTTTATTTCAATGATATCTCAGTCAAAGCGAAATAAATATAAATGAAGTCCCGCGTGGGCTACGAGTGAAATTCAGAAAACAGGAGCTCCACCATTTTTTTCATCGGGGAACGCTCTGTCGCGAATTTGCATACTTTTTGAAGTACAACGACAATTTTTCTACCAGAACAACCGCAATCACCGAATCGAACACATTTCGTATAACATAGTACTCCTGAAGGTAATGGAATTTCAACTATGTCTATACATATACAAAAAGGTGGCCTCTTTTATCAGAATTTTCATCTCCACAGAGAAACACATTCGCGACAGTATTTACACGATTTAAGGAATTCTTTACGTTTATATGCGTGTCGCTATCAATCATACCTGACACACGAGTAATTCTTTACGATGAGATTCCACCTTAATTCATACATCTAGAAATTTTTTGCAATCTGTACTGATTTTTAAAAATTTACTTAAATCATAGTTAACTAATTGATTACAGTCAGAATCCTTTCACCTTTTTTTGTTTACCATAAATGAAATAAAGATTAAATATGTTCTGTTGTTATTAAAATTAAACATTCGGCATTGAATAGCTCAACATGAGGATGTTCTTGCTGTTTATGTTAATTGCGTTCTTGGAGAGAGTATGGTGAAAAGTCCTTGACGTTTTAGATGTTGAATAATGCATGACACTCAAAGTGTAATCATCACGTATGATATTTTCCTCTATATTCAGTATCACATCCGAACAATAAGGTAGGATGATAAACGACATTCTAAATCCGAACGATCCACCGGTACTCTTCAATTAACGTTTTAATCCAACTGCACGAGTGTTCTCATTACTCGTCGTTCCTAATCACATTATAAACCAAACAGCTCAAGCTCCCATTTAAAACCAAGCATTACCGGTACGTGTGAATCTGTGGAAAATGTGAAAAATAAAGTCAACATTAGTCAAGAGTCATCAGACTCTTATACCGCATTAATTAAACGCGCCTCATCAATTAGCACCTCATTAATTAAAAGTACGATGGGACAGTTTTCTTCTTGCTGTGCAAACACTCGTAAACGTATCGCTTGAAAATCGTCCCATTTCGTCGAAAAGTGTACAGAATCTTAGCCTCTTCGTTGCTCCGCTGCATCCACTTCCAAATAATCCCTCGTACGAGGCAGTTCGTAAATCGCGAACGAGTCGGACTCACAAAACAGATTCAAAGGGCACGTGGTCCACGGCTGGCTTTTCCGTACGCGGGAAAAGCTCCGTCTCATGTTGGCAACTCTTTTGCCTCGGTTACGAGGATTTTTCCGACGGTGCAACCGCAATCGTCGAATCGTTCGCGTTTTGCCAAATGAAGTGCCTTCAAAGGTAGTAAAAGTTAAAATGCATCCGGGCGTAAAACGAGGGACCGTGGTACCGCGTAGGCAAATAAAAGCGTCGACGTGGCGAGACTTTATTGCCGGTGCGCCATCGCTTCGTAGCTCGTTTAGTCAATTCAGCATTAATCTGCGCGATGTAGAGATCAGGCTGCATGCTCTTTTCCTTCATCGTCTAGTTCACCGACCGTTATGCTTCTGTTATGCCGATCTCCGACGGGGTTATAAGTTCTTGCGCTCGTGTATTTCCACGGCTGAGTTCTTTTCGGGCAATTCACCCGTGAATAATGGGGATTTTATTGTGACGGAGGACCAGTGCTTTTTCCTCTACCGAATAATACTCTACTCGACTACATCTCGCGTCGACTTAGAGAGGATTCTAGTTGTACGATTTTCATTCGTGCAGCATATTTTGCCGTTAAAGGGACACGTCGTGTATAGCATTTATGATTTAAATGCTACTTAACACAGCTTTTAGAGGAGGATGAAGTTTTTACGTTTTGCATGCATCGGAGAAGGGGAATTTTGTGGTGCTAAACATACGATTTATCGCGAGACTTTAACGTCAAACTGAGTGCAGGTTTTTGTAAGGGAAACTGTGAAGGAAATGTTTTAGTTTTTACTGTGAGGCAAAGAAAATTGAGAAATATTATACTTGAGGCTGTTCCGTTGCACGGGTATAAAAGGGAGCTCGAAATGGAGGGAATGATTTGTTAATATTTTATGTCCGGGATCAATAATTTTTAGTCGAAGAATTAGTCGACATTTGGCCAGTTTCGCGCAAAGGTGTCTAAAACGAGATTATAATGTGAATGAATTGTGGAAATGGTTCAATGATCTCTGAATGAGAAATTGAAGCCCAGTCGATGTGGAAACCGCGAATATTTGACGACGATAAACACATTTGTCTTTAGAATTTGAATATGGTTTTGTATGTCGTGTAACTCTGACTTTCCAACTTGTTTCTGTCGTTCATCCGCTCGTTATGTTCATATACACGAGTAATTGAAAAGTGTCCCATTTCCACGTTCCAAAGCCTTATTGGAGCATGTTACACATTGATTTTTTATTTATACATGATCCAAGCACTTATTTCATTTCCTTTCATTTGAAATAAAACTACGTAGCAGTTGTTCATTTAACGAAATATTTAAATGCAGATGCAGACAAGTTGAATGCCGTTTTATTACAATAAACTGTTGTGTAATATATTTCCTACATGCACTCCAGGTATAAACGATATGAATATATATTTGTACCGGAATCACTGGTTTAAATACCGACAGCTGTTCCAGAATTATAGGACAAAATATTTTCTCACGCTTCACGTCCGGTGTTTCTAAAGTATTTTGAAGGTTTTGATTGACAACTCGACAATTGAAATAAATGTATCAATTCTTGGGTAAATGTAACGTTACCTTTTGCCGAAAAGCAGAAATCATTGTATATCCCGGATGTAATGGAACATTTTATGTATAAAGAAAGTCTGAAAATTGTTATCTTTAACTTCAAAGCTGAAGGGATGTTTGTAAAACGTAATGAAAATATCGAGATAAAGGGTCTTTAATTTTGTATTATCCAGTTTCTTTTTCTAAATTTATTTAAAAGGGAAAATTTACATGGATAAATCACAAAGCATACAACAATAAAAAGTAAATGTTCCTATAACAATTTCGTGCCGCAATATGAAATATATTTTGAATAATCACAAGAATCTTATGCCTCGCGGAATTAAAATTAATATAAAAAGAACGCTCGTTCATTTGTAATTTTAGATTAACAGACTGCAGCCGAGTAGCGGACGTTTAAGGGTCAATTTAAAAGGTTAATTATCGTATGGACTGTACGTGACCCTAAGCAGAATCACCGGATAAGCTTTTTGCCTCACAGACGTATATATATAAAAAATTCTTGTTAATAAAGCGCTGAATGTAATTGACAATTTTTATGTCAAGTATTTTTCTCTTCTTTGAATACGGCGTTTTTATTAAAGTTACAAAATTACTACTATCTCGGTATAATAAACTATCATGTGTACTATAGTTCTTTTAACGTGTTTGCCTTTCTCAGCACATAATTTATGTACGAAACAAAAGAAAGTGCTCGGCTAATCCACTTTGAATGGGGAATTCTGTATGTATCTAATTTACAAATAAAATACGGGTCAATAACAATACATCAATGCAGAATAAATATTACCGCGCATACGTTCGGATTTCGGAGGTTCCGGACAATTGATGCCAGCAGATTTATGGCACGAGTGCGAGACATGGAAACACCCACATCTGAGACTTTGTAGGGGTTTTTCAAGCATCCCTAAATCTTGGATATTTTGACAGTTTTGAACGCGTGAGTTGCACGTGAGCCTTCTCAATTGTATGCCATAAATCTGTTATTCACCCCACGATTCACAATGATGACATTTTCGGCACACCGTCAGAGAACTTTCAAATTACAATTTTCTAAAAGAACCTCTCCAAAGCTAGAAATAAACTTTATGTAACTTCTTATTTTAAATGATTAGTGTAACTGTTTTCAAGTTAAAACGATCCAGTGAAAGCAATTTTCAAGACTTCTTCGTGGGAGCATACGTTAAAGCGAAAAAATACTTCCACTAGCCCGTGAATTATTCAGAATTCTCACAGGAAAATAATTGATTTCACAGGATGTGTTTTGGAATCATGAGCATTTTATAAGACACTATAAATACTTTTTCAACCCAGACTTAGCCCCTTATTTTACTATTTCAAATGTGACTTCTAGTGCTGTGATTAAATATTGAATTGCTTAAACCAACTGTTACCAATTCACTTTTATTGTATCCCCCATTGTATACTCTATGGTAAATGCTATTACATAACAGTGACGTTAATAATTTAGAAACATCGATACCTATTGAAATTTTTAACTGGCAAGTTTCTAGAATCCCAGGTTCTCTTAGTCTATTTTTGAACGTAAGATTGACAAGGTATTCTGAAGTAAACCGTTAAAACAGATACGAATCAGGTTGTAGAATCAATCCCATTTAATTTGAGCTGATTGTGAGCTTAAACCAGATATGATTTGAATGTAGAATTGAAGTAGATTTACAGAATTTACACCGGAATGCATGGAGGGCCTGTGATAGCTATGGAATTAAGAATCTCGTTTCATATTAGTACGTCGGAATTTAAATACTGTGCATCTTTAGAAAATTATTCATACACAATATGTGCATATATCATTGTTTAGAGCTCACTTAAAACTGCGGCTTCTAGATGAAATATGACAATTTGGAGGAACTACAGGGCTTATGGGTTTGAAACGGCCGCACTTCCATTTAACATGCCTAAATGTGTCTCCATCACTTGTAAGATATTTTTTATTAATTTTTAATCTACGTGAACTCCAAGTTCTAAATTAAATGACCGCAACAAGTAAAACCAAAACGTAGTGTAGCGGCACGTGCTCGTATGCAGTAACCGATTTACCGGCCGTCATTACTCCCGCGCACGTAGTTTACGGATCGTCCGCTAGACCACGTATCCTCCAAGGGATCGCTCTCACAAGTTGTCCTCCGATGTCCGATTTCTATATATACCGCCGACCGGCATTGAACATCGTACGAACACCGCGTCCAGAGCAGGGCCTTGTTCGGTCAGCCCTATTGACGAATACAAAACACAGGCTCAAGGACGAAACACCAACAATGCGCTAAATATAATAAATATATATTAACCAGCTTTTACAGTTACAGTTTACAGACACTTAAACTTACCTTTATACTTATAAATAATTAGTTTCCACCAATCCACCCTTAAAACATCTCTCGAACTCTTTACGAATTCTAAAATCTCTCAATAAACACACATCCTGAAACCGTGACGACCAAAAAGAGCAATTAACACGACAAATCCATCCACGATTAATAATAAGACCAGGTGCTATTCCCGGAATAGACAGAAGATATACATAAATCCTATTAGCAGCGTTTCCAATACACGAATATCCACTTGTATCGTGCGCTAATTTATGTCCGTGATAAGAAATCGTACATAAAATTTGACCGTAAATACCTAAAACCCCAAAAACCTGTTAGAAGTAAAAAAACATTTGAACACTTACCCTTATACCGTATAAATAATCAATTTCTACCAAACTACCCTTAAAAGCCGGAACCTTTACGAATTCTAAAGTCTGAATAACACATTCCAAAATCTGACAACTCAAAGAGGTAGTTAACACGAACACATCATCCGCGATAAATAAGACGCGTGCAATTCCCGAAAGAGACAGAAGACAATCCTATTAGCAGCGATTCAAAACATTAGCATCCGCTTGTATCGTGCGTTAATTTATGCCCGTGATAAGAGATCGTACAGGAGATTGCGAAATGTGTCCGGCCGGGCTTATTACCTGCACCTGCACGCGCACGTGCAGGACTGTTGTCTGGCATACGTGTGGCTTTGCAATTGCATGGTACTCGAAGGTTGCACGTTAGCCACGTTTCACGCACCACTACGAACCACGGCATGCGGTTAGGTACATACGTCATGGTTATCGGAATGAGCCACCACGGAATAAAGCATTCTGGTTTTCAGGTGTTGTTTCATATTGCGAGCGTAAACTCGCTGTTCTTCTGTCTTCGTCCGTTCGCTGGGGAATTATTGGTCGCCGGACACGTCGAAAGCTGTGATGCGAGAGTTCGATTGAAATTTTCACCGGTGACTGTAATTTACGCAATGCAAAGCTTTCAATTTGCTGTGTTACATTTCTAGGTGCTGCGGAAAATTTCATTTCACGATCGCCTGCTTTATTTGCACGGGAAGATTTCGAGTATTTTTATTTTTACTGCTATTTTGCAGATCGTTTTTGTGATTTTATTTCAACGAAGTTTGGGTATTTTGTTTAGTGTGTGAGGCTTATTTTGTTGGAAGTGTAACGCTGTGAAGTTTGAATCGTTGTTCAAATTTGAAGTTTTGAGCGGTTGAGTCACCGATTATGCTAAGAAAAAAGTTGAAGAAAGTTTGAAGAATATAAAAACAATTTTATTTAAATAGCTTTTATAGATACGATAGCAGGTTTCATACATAGGATTTTGATAAAAAAATAACGAGGAGTACTTGCTTTATTAATACTAGTCGTGTTCTAAAGCAGTTTCTTTTTATTTCGTATCATTCTATTTCGTTTCCGTAATTATTCTCCTATCTCTATTCAGTATAAAAATATACCGTGGGCCATGAAATTAGCTGCAGGATAAAATTCTTCGCAGATGTGTTTTACATATTTGCCTTCTTTTTTATTATTTTTCTTTTAACTCATTTCGCCTCATATTCTCGACTTGCCGTACTTCGTGGTCTTTTTGAATTACCGTGTCGTCGTCGTAACTTTGCTCGATATATCTTCCACGGCAGACTCTTTACTTCTGGCTAATACAATAATTCATCTCTCTCTTTCTTCTCATCTTCATCATTGCCTTTCTTCGGTGTCTTAAATGACTTAATAATGCAACGAGTTTCAAATTTCCTCCACTGTACGTGAAAACGAAGAGCCACGTAACCCAAGAGCACAGAGAACAAAGACGCAAGATGAAAAATTAATGAACAAACTGGGTTAAAAGCATGACCGATTGTCAAAAATAGAACGAGCTTCTACTAAGTTACTTTTGTTAAGCTGTATTTCGAAACCGGAAATAGATCTCGTGCTATATTAACCGTTTTCGGTGTAGATTACTTGTTTTACTCTATTTTAAGGAAATTAAAATGGATCGGGTAAGATTCTGTAGTATTGAATGGATTTACCTCCTTCTGGCGATGGCAGCAACTGTAGGTTTTCGCAAATAGTATCATCCTGAAGTGAAACCTTTGAGTTAAGTGCACATAATATTTAGAAAATTTAAATGTCGAAATTACATTAATAGAAAATTTGTATGACGGAGAATCGTCGATTGTAAGACACTCTCCTTTAATATATACGGTAACGACTGAATCTTAAAATTGAAACCATAATACTTTAGCAAAAAATTAGCTACCACAGAAACGTCAGCCATAAAACCGTAAATGTTGACCTTCAAAGCTCACAAACATTTTTCTTTTTAATTTCAACTATTCTTACGTACCGTCTTTAAAGAAAGAGCTTTTGTTGTACAATACACAAGTGTAGATGAAGCGCTTTAGTATTTCAGGACGATGCAATTTGATAAGTAGAGATAATTAAAGTGAGTTTAATTTGATATAATTAGGAATACAGCTTTTTAAATTTACGTACACCATGCACAATACCGTAGTCTAATGTAATTAAAAGGCTGCAACGTCAAACTTGGTCATAATTTTTAAACGAGGAGCAGATATACAATTATTCTCATCTATTCCATTTCTTATAGTTTTTAAGATTGATACGTGTTTTAGGATTTCAAGGAAATTGTAGAATTCACAAAGAAATTGCGAAATTGTAGATAATAATTAACTGCCTAGGAAATATATTCCGAAAGTATCGACATATATACAACTTATTAGTGTTCTATTCATTGATCACATTATTTTTATTTATATTAATTAGACAAACATTACGCAAATTGTAAGAAGTTTTTCAAGTATTACTTAACAGAAAATAGTGAATAACGAAATACGTTTCAATGTAACCAAGCGATCGCTACTGTAGAAGTAACCACATATTTAAAACAGTTTTCCTTTCCAACCAAGTTGATACAAATCAACCCACGAACTGATATCGTAATATCTGTTATAACTGTATACACGTTTGCAGAACATTTTTCGCATAACATCGCCGCCATTAATAAGTAAAATACATCTCACGCCAATTATCGTACACAACTCTCCTTAATTACTATTCAGAGGCGATGATGGATCACGAAAAATAAAATGCACGCAAACACCCGAACAGTAATACCATTTCAGGAAAAAAAACCCATCCAAATAACTCATCCGAACGATCAGACGTTCTCGATTTTATCACCCAGAAAAATCGCAATCCCGTGCATGCTATCCGTGCATTACGCAGGTATTTCTTCTTCGATCCGGCTGGAATTGCCAGTCAAGGACAAAAATGCGAACGACCCAGGCGAGAAGAGGGAGTCTTTTCGTCGCATAGAGAAGATGGCCACACGGTTATACCACGTTTCGTTGCTTATCCGACGCTCCTATCCAATATCAACTTCGCTTCTTTTTTTTTTCTGAGATCTTATTTGTCGAGGGCTCAAGGGGAACGACCTGAAGGACGAGTAAGAAAATGACGAAGAAAGACATCGGCAGAGCGCACAACATCATTTGGTCTTCCTTCAATCCTGCCCGGTATCGACTGACATTGTCCTCACGGACGTTAGACCGTGGAGATCTTCCTCGATTTCGGACAGGGTAACAAACAAGTCCCTCGAGAAAGTAGCATCTCCTCGACAAAGCACGACCTTTTCTTCCCCTTCGATCCACCCCGCCCCATCCCCCTTTCTGATCTGTTATATCCTTTCTGTTCATCGGACATATCTCGTCTACGTGCCTTTGCGCTTCCAACGGTTCACCTTGATCGAGTCAGCATCATGAACGATTATTACTCGTTTCGCCTTAGACGACTTTCGACGTCGCGACGCTGTGAGACGATACAAGAAGTCATTTTAACGAACGGCACGAACTGTGCGAACGGTGATGGAAGAGTTGTATTAATTTGAAAAATTATAGAAGTGGAGGCGATATCGAGGGGAAAGAGATAGAGTTTATGGGTGATGTATGAATTGTGTATTCTCTGTGGATGTTCCTCGCGCATCACAAGATACAATTAGAGCGTGAAAAGGTGACTCGACTCGGGAGTTAACACTATTCCTACCGACACTTCACTTATACCTTTTCCTACCGTAACCGGTGAATTTGTCAAATGATAATTTTTTCCCAGAAAATGAACAGTGAAAAAAGAAGTGAATATTGAAAAAAATATTATAATGTGAATGTATTATACGTATATTTGAGGAAAAGTCGTGAAGTTTAAAGGCGATTCAATTACGTTATATATAGGAAATTCTATTCGAAATTTTAAAAACGGTCATTTGACCGGTCGTAGTAGGAATAGTGTTAAGTGACTTTAGTTACGGCACTGTAAAGCAGTTTCTACTAATGAGGCTTCTGTTGGTGTATTGCGCTTCTCCGATAGTTAGTCTCCATATTTTTTTCGAGGGGCATGGACGTCGGTTTTTATTTTTTGAGGAAATAATAGGTAGATGGTGTTATTATACTTTGATGAAAGTTGTCTGATTTGCAACGAAGCTGACGGTTATTCCAGAAAGTTGGCCAATGTGTAACGAAAAATAGCAGTATCCTATTTAGAGATGAATGCCTTGTTATTTAACCCTTCTGTTCCTAGTCTTTTCACCATAAAACCGCATTTCAAAGAATTCGTTGCGTGGTAACTAGTGGTGATCTCGTGAAATCACGATAAATAAACGTTTCTCTTTTGTCCCAGTGGTTATCTAATGGAACCATCACTTTTTTCCTATTATGTAAAAAATATGCAGCAATAAATGATACCTTTTTCTTGTTGGAAAAATTTCATTTCGGTCTTAAAGGGTTAAATAGGATCTCCTACCTTACAGATCATAAACCAATCGGACTTCTCTCTAATGAAAGGGTTAATGGAAAGGTTAAATGTCCGAGACATTCAAATTAATCTGTCAAATTTTAATTCTGACGTATATAGCTTGGTACACCGTGTAAATGACAAACACGTACATCTTCTGTTCCTACTTAGAGTACTTACTTTAGCCTGACGAAACTTTGGGTTTATTATAATTATGGTTGATGGGGAAACACCCTTTAAAACATTGACAATTTTTCATGATACTTTCAAGGGGTCCATTTTTCGAGGTCAAATATATTCGCTCTTCAGAACGATAGAATTAGGTGAGCATCGCACAAAGATGCAAATTCGTAGAAAAGTGTCACGTATCGAAGAAATGTTTTTACATAATGTTGTTCCATTACTTCATCGATTTCGAAAAGAAGTGTTAGTGTTTGTGTGGTTGTTTATTACTTATTTTCCTACACGCGAATATCTGAAATTATAATGGTCAATGAAAGGTCAAGTTTAACTGAAAAATGGCGTGCAGTAATTTTCACATGGTCTTTTTATTGCCCTTATTTCATTTCGCTCGTACTTTCGTATAGTTTTCTTTCTTAATATTCGTGCAGATTTACACCAATGTGAGTGTTTTTACAACGACTGGCTATCGCGGGTCCTTATAACGCGCATAAATTAGGGTTAAACCTATTATGACGTTGACGTGCAAATAATTACTTAAACGGCACGCGTATCGCGAATATCGTTGAGTGTCTATACTTTAGTGTGGACGTAATGTCGAGCTAATAATATCACATGTTTGACGGCATGTATGAGTTTCGTGGAAAAAAGGAAACACGAGTGAAACTGTAGAAATAAATGGAATACTTTGATGACTTTGTCGAAGAATGAGGGAAAGCGAATTGGCGTCAATTAACTCTTTATGGGCCCTTGCGATTCTAAGATAGTAATAGATACATCTCTATTCTTAGTCTTTGAAATGAAGTCTTCAATTTTGCAAAAATGAATTATTCAATTGTTCAGAGGCATACATTTTCTATACAATTAAACGCCTACAAATCAAATTAAATTCATTATGCAAAATTCGGTTTTCAGTTTGTTTTATTTAAAAGTATGCATACGATATAGGTGATTTCATTGTTGTCTTAATTAGTAAATTTTTGTTTCAAGGACTTAGTGCTTAACTGTAACACATAGACTTAGAAGAAATCATAGAATAAGGAGTTAAATACAAGATTGTAGTCTCGTAGTAGATATATAATTAAATTCACTAACTCCAGCATATCAAGGGTATTAATGCCAGCAAGAGATCAATATGGTTTTGCCGACATACATCCATTTAAAATAATTACAATTGAAGTCCGCTATTTAAAGTACACCCGTCAATCGTGCCGAAAATTGGTTTTCGATGCTAAACTTATACCCTGCTGCTATACACCCACGTGCAAACCTTACCTGTGAATATTAAAGTACAAGGCTACATTGATCGCGAAGAGATTGACATAAATCTTCCAGATTAATCTCACCATGAATGATAACATTCCACGGATTGCTATTTTCACTGTAAACCGAAAATAAGAACTCACTTTGTCAAACATACGTATTCCAGGATGGTAATAGCGTAAAAGATATTCCGGGGAACATGAAATTTTCTATTATCAGAATGTATCAGAACATATTTATAACTGCGAAATTTCCATCTCAGTGTAATCAAGGTAACTGAATCTTATTGCATGTTTATCTCATTAGAATCTCGCGAACGTTATTTCTATGTACATTAAAGGCGAACCGTTTATGTTATATTACATAAGCTCGTGTGGAGTGCAACGTGTTGTTAAATGAGGGTAAATATTATGATGTCAATTGATTAAATTACTATCGGTAGCGGTAATTCTGACGGAACAATTCTTTATTTGCAGTATCAAATGTTGCGTCCCAAATATCACGCAATTAGCCCGCGAGCATGATCATACTCGGGTCGTAAATCCGAGAAACTTCGCCTCGATTGCAGGAAGTGACGTATTTTGGAGACGCGCCTCACGAATCAACGATTATGACCGTGAAGCTAGTTTCGCGTCGAGTGAAAGCGACGAATGATAATGGTTTGAATCATTTGCTTTCGTTTCATAACTTTAGTAAACTTATAGGAATATAACAAGTACTTGGTAGAATAATGTGACTATGTTAGCAACTGAAGGTAAAGTTTCGATTCGAGTTATTATTCATAACAATTTATATAATAATTTTCCCACCTTGATTAACACTAGAACTACCAAACCAGTCAAAATGACTGGTACACAATTGTTTTAAAAAAATTCGACAAGTTTATAGGACAGTCATAGAAGAAATATTCTACGTCCATCTTATAAAACATAAATTACCGAATCGATCATCTTTTCCACCTCTTAATTCCTCTTTTTTCAAATTACTTATTTAATATTTTTAAATATGATAGATTTAACGCCGGTAGTTCTAGTGTTAATAATCCCCCCGTACTGGGCGGACAGGTACGGGTCTGACGCACCCGGGGCCTCCCAAGTCCGCGTGCCGGCCAAAGCATATTGCTATACTGAGGGATCAGAATCAAGGCACTTGAGGGGTAATTTGCTCTGATTCGCCCGACGGATAGAGACGTCCCTCTCCCTCACGCATTTTCGATTTTGACACCCTATTGGCCGAGAAACTTGCATATTCGTTGCGTCGTCATGTGAACGACGAAAGGAGTGCTTTATTTTCGGTTGTCATTCGTCGATCTCAGGTTTCCAGGGCCGACATGGCGGGGACAGGCGGCGCGAGAGCAATCCCCCCTTCCGTCCCTAGTGCCTTGTTTCTGGTCCCTCACTATATAGTATCGTAATGTACTGTAGGGAGCTGAGGACATGGCTGATTACTGTGATTGACTGCAACTCTTTAAGACAACGTACATGTCCGCAAATGGACAGCTACATGAAACCAAAACATACGTGATCATCTTGTTAGCTTAATAGTCATATATTTTTAAGTTAATTGTGTGGCGATTGTGTCTCATTTGTCAACTTGTTACCTCCGGATACTAAATACATGGTTTTACGCGATTTATTGTGCAACATAATTCCTCGATATGTTAATTCGTTATACTTCAGTAAAGTTCTTGATTAATTTTCATTTGTGAATATTTTGAAATTTAACAAATGACAATTTTACCTTGCCAGAGAAGGTTAGACTTCTATCAAAGTATAATGTTAGCGAAGGAATTCCGTTTAAATTGTATTTCTCTTGTAAATTACCAACATATCCGTAAAAGGAAGAGGTTAGAAGAAAAAGAAGTACATAATTCCCGAAGAAGTTATATCGAAAAATACTCTACCTTGCGATCGAACGTAACTCTATACACTACGGGAAAAGTGCCTTACTTTAACGATTAATCCAATTAGGAAGTTGATGGCGCAGACTATAATAAATGAAATTGTATTTCGAAACAGAAGAGATATGTATGTCGGCGCCACTTATAAACGTTACCGTAACTGATAATAATGAAAGGGAAGAAAGGGGTTAGAATCATGAGAATAGAAATTGTTATTGTAGAAGCGAGAAAAAAAATGTACGGATCAATATGACCAATAAGTTGATGCCATCACTATAATAGTCAGCGTACTTTGTAATCAGAACAATCGCCGGCAAATCGTGTTACAGTAATGCGAAGGCAATGGTGGTAAAACATGAAAATTGTTTGTCTTTGTGCTACCGTTCCGTTGCTATAACCATCCTATCGATCGAAATGGTATGAGGTAGCGTCACTTTTTTTTTGTTTCGCTTTTGTTCTTCATAAATATTTTAAAGTTGCCACGTTATGGCTTATATGTAACGAAGCGATCGCTATATTAGCTCATGCATAAATGAAAAAGGCTTTGACTGTTCAAAATTATCGGGACGAAAAAGTAATGAAGTTTTGAACAATGTCGTAGCCGTAGTTCTTTTGGATAATATCCGAGCGATGTGTTCGTTAACATCAACGAAGAAGAAAAGGCGAGCCGTATGTTTTGAAAGTGGTACGAGTCAGTTACTTTCTAAATCGAGATATCGAAGATCCGCGTTTTATCGTCTTTAAAAATATTGATGCCAATTGTCGAGATGATTTACTTGCACTTGTCATTTTGGATAATTATATTTTTCTCAATGTAAACAATTTCGTATAGTCATTGAAAAATCACCAGTTTTTATTACGGCAAAGTGACTTGTGCCACTTTCAAAATAAACGGCTCACAATTAGATGTACTAATTATCGTTTTAAATATTCGTCAAATTGGAACGGTAAGGTATTTAATAATTCGCATGATTACTAAATATAATAAGTTGTTCTACTTTGTAATTAACGTCAGAATTTTGTAGTTACATCAGAGTAATTAGGCAGAAAGAATTCTTAATATTCTGTGTCATTAATATTTTGAAAATTTTCTTCTGAAATAAGTACGTGCTTGAAAATTCAGATTGACCTGAAAATTGAGATTGCAGATCAAATTCAATTAATATTATAATGCATATTAAATATTCAGTGGTTAATTTCTACTTGTATATCTAATGACAAATAGTTCTATTACAGTTATAATGCACAGTTGCATAATATAATTTAATATAATTATTGCATTGATTATTTTTGCATCATTATCTTACGAAATTTTTTTTATTGTTACAGGTACGTACATAGTTCGTTACCGATAACAGTCATCGTACGTAAGTAAAATGAATGAAACTTATAAAAAGCATCTTCGTCCAAGTATGTAGGTACATATATTTCATTTAATGCGCCGTAGTTGAAATTCATCTAATTCTTTTTATTGGAAGTGGAAATTGCATTCCAATTGTAGGTAGCAAAAAAATATTGGACGTTGAAATTAATAAAATCGTAAAATTGTGAGCTACAGTTTTTACTTCCTCGGTGTCTCGGTTTTAGCAAAACTAGAAATCGTTAAAGATTCTTTATTTAGGCATTTGAGTGAATTCATATTAACAGAAATTAGGACACAATATTTAAATATTGTATAATCTTCAAAAGATCGTCTATAGGATATAAAAGATATACAAGGATGCAACGGAACAGAATGATGGAAATAATTAAATAATATAATGTTCAACAATGCATGTAACCACTTGCCCTATGATTTCCGTTTTGACTGCGCGTGCAATAATGCAGAATTAACTTCTGAAATAAAAAGTTCTCTCTCATTTCTGATATTTCAAGCGCAATATTAGCACAAAAATTACCAAGGCGGTCAATGACCAGTTTCCAATTTTTTCTAAAAATTCCTCAAATTGATAGGAGAGCCGTACCGCAAATATTCCATTGCTGTCTCATAAAATCTAAATTACTTAATTGATCCTCTTTTTCACCCATTGATTTCTCTTTTTCCATAGCAGTAATTCAGTATACCTAAGTATAATAGATAGAACGCAAGTACTTCTAGTGTTAAAAGTACAGAAATAATTTGATCGTCTCGTGAGCGAATGATATTTTCAATTTAATAGTTTTTAGAAAACTTTCAAATTTCCTATTCCCTTTACCGCGTCACGATTTTCATATCTCATATCAAGGGGTTAACCCCCATACTATCCTCAAAAACACTTACACGAAAGATCCTCGAGTGATATTTCATCCAGCTTCCCTTTAATTAATGTTATTTGTAATCTATGATACCCTATTTCACTAAAAGTACATCAAGTTGCAACATATTTAAAAGGAAATTAAACATTATATAGTGGCGTTTGCTGAAGTCGTACCCCCTATGAAAGAAGATCTATAAATTGTAGGTCTTATTAAATAAAAGACACAATTTTGCTCTTTGAATATTGCAACTACGTATTTTAAAAATTTGAAATACACAATCGATGATAATTAACCCTTTACGGGCGGAGACTGTTTTGTATATTGAAAAATAATCATTTATTTGGCGTTCAAAAACTACCTTTTTATCAGAAAGTCAGAATGTTGATGTATGGAAGTTATAAATTACTATTTGTGTAATCATATTTCAACGGTTACATTTCAATTTTTCAACTCTAACCGTGTATACATGCACCGATAAACTATAATCAGATTTTTTCTCAGGCCGCATATATGCGTCCGTCGTCCTCAAAGGGTTAACAAAAACTAATACAGTAACATCGGTACGACTGAGGAAACGGTTTCTAATGTACCACGCTGGTGTCTGAAAACAAATACAGGGTGAAACTTCACCGAGGAGCGTACAACGGTTAAGAAACACCATTTTGTAAACCATAAATTTCTGTTATCCTCCATATTTTGTATCGTATAAAGAATGCACAGTGTATATTCGTATGTGCACGACCGCAGCGAAGTTTGCAAAATCTCCACGCGATCGTCCTTTATGTTGAGGATAGAAAAGGAGAACCTCCAAGTGTACATAGAATGCTACGATCGCTCCATAAATCCAGCCACGTTTTATCGCACATTAACTGTTCTTCGTTGTCGGAGAACGCCTTGAGCAGAGATCAAGGAAGCGGGCGTTCAGACGAAACGCCGGCGCCAAGAGTGCCGCCATTGGCAATCCATAAATATGTTATTTCCCTTGAGCAAGATCATTGCCTCTCTACGTATAAGATTCCCTCCTGAGAGCGGACTGGATTGCCAACTATTCACAATTCATTCCTCGCCCACCTCTTCATTCCCTTTGCGCTTGCTTCATCCTTTTCGCAGATTCTTCGTTTGTTTGGACGCTTTGTCGATTTGTTTGCAGCAACTGCTGTAATTATTCTGTTGCAGCGTACAGCACAGAGAGCAGTGCGATCGAATTATTTGCGAATTTGGAGGCACTGAGTTTCCTGGTGAAGTCGTTGTTTGATAGTTATGATTTTATTCATTTCAACTGGGTGAAAGAAAAACCGGGTGTCTTTCAGATTTCGAATTAGAGGCTCGTTATGGAATACTTCAAAATGTTTCGCTGAAATGAACTTTTTTTTTTAAATGTGTCTGCTTTGGTACTCGAGGATACGATTAACGCTGTAAAATCGTCAGGTTTCTCCGGGGTTCGTTTGATGGAGTTTATTATCATTTCGATAACGAGAAGCTCGTATATCTGTCAAAGTAATCGGTGAGCAGTTTAATGTTGCATTTTCTTTTTCAATTTTAGCGTCGATCTAATTAAAACTCTTCGTATTTATTGTTGGTTTAAAAATACTATTCATCTCACGTTTTATATGTATATTTCCGTTGATTTTAACAGCAATAATGAGAGTAAAGTCAATTCACTGTTTACAAACGCTCCGTCCTTTTTTTGTTACATTTAATATGCATTCGTTCGATTAACTGCACGACGAACAATAAAAATAAACTGTATTATCAAACGGTTAAAGAAGTGCTAACATAATTGCGGAAAGTACGTAACGTTTTTCATGTTAACCCTTAACCGCTTAAGGACCGAATTTATATTCAAAATTATGCCGAAAATGCCCGATTTTTTTTATAATATTTTTGTCATCTACAGATGTAGCTTATTAGACGTGCTTGGCAGAATGTCGATTGCCACGCAATATTTCGGGCGCTGGCATTAAATATTCCTAAAATTTTCAGCGCACGAGTTAACTCGTTCATAGGAAAATCGAAACGGCATCTATGCCCGAGATATCTCGGGCACGGTCGTTAACCCTAGAACTACCAAACCAGTCGAAATGACTGGTACTCAATTTTTCCCCAAAATTCTCCAAGTTTGTAGGAGAGTAATGGAATAGATATTCTACGTCCAACTCATAAAACATAAATTACCGAATCTATCGTCTTTTCCACCTCTGAATTCCCCTTTTTTCAAAGTACTTATTTAATATATTTAGATATAACAGATTTAACGTCGGTAGTTCTAGTGTTAAGCGGTTAACGCTCCAAGTGTGTCTTTTAAGCCCCGCCGATGTGCGACGCATTACTCAATTATAGTTAACATAAATATTGCAATCAAAATTATATTACTCCTGAGATGAATAAAGACTGTTTTGAATGACTTTAATATTATTTTTATACGTCATTATAGCATTTAAAATCTGACACTTAAAAACTTGCAAGTTGAAGTATGATGAGAATAAGTTGGAGTTGCCGGTCGATATTCACAATTAAAAGTCGGAGCGTGAAGGGTTAATATGCAAACATAATCGTGTATATAATGTGCAAGGAACATTATTATTATATTACATTATTATTACATTATTATTAGCATATTATGATATTACTCTAATACCGTTACCTCCCATTCGTGTGAGGACGAACCCCATCGTTTCTCGCGCCACAACTTATGGCTGCCCACGTGTACGTTCAGTTTCAAAAAATCTCCGCACGAAAATGAATATGATATCGGAATACGATTCTTTCCAGAAAACGCACGTGCCTTTCCTTTAAAGGAAAACAAATGCTCGGCCTGATGTTGCGGGCAAACGTCGAACGTGACTCGGACGATCTAGAAAACTAGTTTTTCCCCTCGCTTTTGTTTATCTCTCGGAACGTATGTTAGGTGGCACGTATGAGCGAGTTCTCCTTGCTCCGGCTGCCTCTTTCTGGACTTTCCATCTGCTTGAGGATTTCCTTCGTCGTGAGATTCGTAGGACAGAACTGGACAATTCTGTGCACGTTCGGAGAAAGGAAGGAAGGAAGGAAGCAAGGTGACTCGTGCCAAAAGAGTAGCGGGTCGTGGAAGAAAAACGGTCGAATAGGAGGAAGAAGATTCTAAGAGAGTCATGGAACCAAGGACAACGGCGGATGGCGTATAGGTCGGATCAAAGACAAATGATGATTGACAAACATTTTCAGGCATCTCATCGACTACATTGTACAATAGTTTCTGCCTGAGAGCTATGACAGATAAAGGTGTAAAGGTTCGGACTGGCAATTAGTAGGTCCGACTTCAAACCCCCCGTTGTCCTTGGGAAGTTTTTCCTTTGTGTAGGCTTCACGAGTTTCTTAACCCTTTGCCCTACAACGACTGACACTCGCGATGCGGTTGATGGAACAGGACATTTTGAAGGTTCTCAACAATTATCAAATTGAAAATATCAATGCAACATGACATGCTAATATTATTTCTATGTTATTGATATTACGTTAAATTCTAAGATATATCAGGAATCACTACCATATGTTTATTTTAGCAATTTAATGTTCAATTATTGCGGAGGCAGTCACAAAAGGATCGTAGGGCAAGGGGTTAAACTGATTGGCAGTCTATTTATATATCGGGTGCAAACGACCTGACGGCGCGTGGCAAGCTTTTCGGTCGTCGCGCGCACCTTCTATTTCCGCCATATCGTTCCTAGGAACCTGAAGCTCGGACGGTAACAACCAAAAACAAAGCACTTCTTTCGTTGTTCACACGATGACATAACGAATGTGCTGCTCTTTCGGCCAGTAGCTCGTTACAATCGAAAATGACATGCGAACGAGGGATGTCTATCCGTCTGACGAATCAGACTAAAACACTTGCCACGCGCCACCAGGTCGTTTAGGTTCATTCAAGTGTGATATCTATATTATAACCTCGGTGGTTTGGGAGCCGTCTAAAACATAAATAGAAACATGTCCATAGAAGTTAAATCCGAAAAAAGTACAAGAAAGATTGTGTCTTATGGACAACGTTTAATTTCATTTCTATTAAATGAGCCAACAGAATTTTTTATATCTACTATCTTGTAGATTCGAATTTGATAACACGTGGGATAGAATAGGACGTTGTCCGATTTTCTTGTAACGAGGCGATGTAACGGGCATCAATAAACCTGGTGGATCTTTGTTTCTTTCCGCTTTGTCTTACTAAAAGCTTCTGTATAGTCCGGTGTTCTACATAGAGAACGTTTTTCGTGCGGACGTGATTTACAGTTACCACAGGATCATTAATTGTCCGTCGACAGGAATATCGTAGTACATAAACTAGAAATACTGTTCTGAAGGTGATACATCATGTGTACTTGTAAAGTACTTGGAAGCAACGGACATTGCATTTTCTTACGTAAGGTCGATATGTAGCATTTGCATTGATATTCCCCTATAAGAAACGTATTATTCACAGTAGTTTTCTATATTTTACATTTCATTGTATAATTGAAATCCTTGAATTGGAGATTATTAAATTATATTTTGAATTGAATCATAGCTGTACTAAACATGATTCTCTTTTGGACAAATACTTATTGAATCTTAAGTAGGTATTTTTTAACACTAAACTACCAAATCAGTCAAAATGACTGGTATACAATTTTTTCCAAAAATTCTCCAAGTTTATAGAAAATTCATCGAATAAATATTCTATTTCTATGTCAAAGAACGTAAATCACCGAATCGATCATTTTTTCCGCCTCTCGATTCTTCTTTTTGAAAGTACTTATTTAATATATTGGACTGTAATAGATTTAACGTTGGTAGTTCTAGTGTTAAATTCTACCGCTAAACTTGTTCCACATTTTAACTGATTCTGTTCCAATTCCAGATTCGAAGCAAACTCACGACTTGTACTTCTATCGTCTAATATAATATTTTGAATTCTACAAAGAATTAAAATTTTATTTCGGAAAGGCACAAACTTTCTTTGGAAAGATATACTTCTAAATGAAATTTATTACTTGCTTAAATTGCGATTGTTAACGTATACTAACCTGATATCATTTAACTAGTTTTTTGGCGCCATACAAAATTCTAATTGTATGTAGAAGAGTAAGTTGTTATAATATTTTATAATAATACAAATTTGGAATCTCAAAAAGGTCTTTTTTGTCCCATGAGATATTAAATTGCTCGATTAATAGCCGCAATAATATAGCAAACGATGTAAGTTCGACTTAACGACCAGAATCGATTCTTCACAACTCGATTACTTTTTCAAGCTCTATACTTTCGTCACTTATGTTTCATCTTGCGTCTACATTCCCCTACAGTTCTCAAACTCACTTATACCTCCTTACAATTGCATATACTCTAATATGCACCCTTTCAACGTTGTCCATATTCCTTTGTGTACTTCTCTACTACGCTGCACAGCCCTAACGACCTAACGTTACTCCCATAATATTAACCAATCGTCTACATCCATTTAATTGTACAATTATTCCCTACATTAGCAATCTACTATCCCAAATCCATGAAAATGTCTCTAACCACAGCGCCATCGAAATCATTTTGAATTTCCTGCCCGAAACTGCAAAACTGTCGTTCCGCAATAATCCTCAAGCTATAATGCCCAACGATGGAGAACTAACACTGTCAAAGTAATGCTTCTAAGCTCATTCTACTACCCTCATTGCCGTATATGCCGATGATCATTCACTACCCCTATCGTAGTGCCATCAAAGGCGATATTACCTCCAAGAGCCATAATCTTCGGACAGTGTATATTCACATGCAGAAGGTGGAGACACAGAGGAGAGATTATGGGACTCGGGGGAGTCTGGTTAATACATCTTGCGCGAAGAGAGGTGTTTGCCTCTTTGTCACTGCCGCTCCTATATCTTCCTTTTCTCTCGCTGTTTATTTGTCCTCCTCGCGACCCCGTGGCAGTCCGGGGGCTACTGTAGGGTTCATGAGCATCCGGAAATCCCACGCACGTACTGCTGATTTCATAATTTCGGCATCTTGCCAGGGTCGAGGTACGTGACCGACTCGAGGAATGCGCTCAAGGAGACGTAGATCGACCCAAATATCGTGACGAACGCCATATCGGGCAAATGGATTTCGAATGTAAATTGGAGCCGGAATGTATGGTCGCCGGTGCTCGCTCGAGCCGCGTGATAAATCGGCTTGAATGATTGCCTACGCTATTGCCTACGTAGGTCCTCGTTTGCGAATCGAGCAAAATTCGTTAAATATTGAGCGAGGGTATTATGGGATCGGGAGCGAACTACGACCAGTTAATTCCGGGGATTCAAAGTATATCCTTATAAATTTTAACGCCCTGGGAATATGAGTCGCCGTTTCTGCCGATCGTAAAAACATCTATATCTATTTCCTCGTGCTTCGGGCCAGCCGAGTGACGGCGTAAAAATGTTGAACGATATTACGCAATGTTCTTCTTTTTTTATTCATTTCTGTAAAATGCTTATAAAATTGTTTTCCGTTTGGTTGCGTGAGCTGATTGGAACTGCACAGGGATTGATAGATTTTTGTTGTGCTTTTAACAATTGCAGTAGTTCTTTAATCTTCAACATTGAGTATCTTTTATGGGGAGACATTGCTGATGTTCGAGTAGTGTTAACTCTTTGCAATTTTAATCGGAATTTGATTAATTCTATTAAAGTGATATTCACTTGGAAATTAATAATCATTTATTCTGTTTAACCCCAATGTTCTGCTGGATCCCCAATTCTAACGCTAATTTCAAGTTGGATTTCCCGCCGAGAATCGACAGCAACACTTTTTACCACTGTGGGAATTTTATTAAACCCGCGCAGATCTTTCTAGATTCTTCTAGAGAGATTCAACGTAAGACAAAAGACGAACGTGGACTGCACGCGTTCGAGAAGACGCAGAAAGTGACGAACGCCACGGTAGACACACGCTGTTAGACGAGTAGAAGAAAAATCATATATACTGAGGGACCAGAAACAAGGCACTTGAGGGGTAATTTGCTCTGATTCGCCCGACGGATAGAGACATCCCTCTCCCTCACGCATTTTCGGTTTTGACGCGCTATTGAACGACGAAAGGAGTGTTTTATTTTCGGTTGTCGTTCGTCGATCTCAGGTTTCGAGGACCAACATGTGCCTTGTTTCTGGTCCCTCACTTTAGACGTAATAGACGAGTAGACGTAGTGCCTAACAATGGACGGTCAATACATGTGAATGTATTTCATATAGGTGTAGAAAATGAGTAAAAATTTTAAGAAAAGATACATAAAAATGTCGTTTTTCCTGCCGAAGAAAACGGATCATGTAAAATAACTATAACGTAAATCGACGGACGGGTGTAGTACACTGCAAAGCATATCATACTTTCCCCTTAAAATTTTATGATTTTACAAAACACGTCATTTTAAAGTATACACATAAACTTATTACGAACACAAGAACTTTTCATACCATAGCATACAGGAAGCTTCCGCATGCCGCGTTAAAACTTTTTAGAAAATTTCGTATAACGATAGAAAGAATAATTTAATACCACAGAATGTTTTCTACATTGAAATGTTCTAGCGCGCGTCGATTTTATCGTGCGCACTTTAGCCTTGTAAGGAATATTCTACAAACGCTTGCTAATAAGTCAAATTCACACATCCCGATATCATCGTTGTTGCTCAGAATGGTTAATGTAATTTTTTCATCACTCGGACACTATCTGAGGGCAAACAAAACGTACGTGGCATATCTGTTTCTGCTGCGGAAGAACAGATAACAAAAGAGAGTATAATTAACGAGGCAACTGGTGCAAGTAACGTGGAGAGTCACGGAGAATGTTTAGCTCGCAACGATCTAACACAGACCTCTCTCTCTCTCTCTCTCCCTCTCTATCCCTCCATTTAGTGAAAGGCAATACACAGGCATAATTAATATCAGTAATATGCCTGTTGGCTGTTCTTGATTAGTTGATGTGCGCGCAGTGAGTCGTGGCTGAAGACGTACAAGAGAGTTTCACTGGGCTGAGAAACACTGTTGGGGTCGAAGAGGAAGAAAGGAGGAACAGGGGTACGTCGAAAGACGCAAGGAAACGTACAGAATCGCAATGGCAACGCTCGTCCAGAGGGTCGTGCTTTTCCATCTAAAGGGTGCATTATAGCAGAGACACCCGGTGTAGAGGAAACCGTGGACTATTGTCATTGAAGTGTACTAGAGTGGGTATCTGTGCGAATCCAGAACCAAGCCGACGAGAGGCGATACCGAAGGGAGAGAGACGAGGGATGAATTTCTCTCTATGTACACCCGTCACGAGGGAGTGAGATGGTACGATTGTTTATACCATCGTGCAGGCGTGTAAGTGTGTTTACGTTTGTGTTGCGCGTATGTTTGTACGGCAGAGATGGCTAGGACGCATTCCAACAGCCGCCGTTGTCTCTCGAGAATGCCAAATGGAATCTCTGAATTCTGTCGGTTAGGCTCGTGCCACGTGAAATACCGGTATCAATGCGAATGGCTGTTCGCTTCTACGACTGACAGGATGCGCACCACCTGTCATCGTCACTTAGCTCATCTATTGTGCGTGATCCCGCACCCTTAACGCTACAGAATCGACTGTACTTATGACAGCCCCGAAGTCAAATACCGAGCCGATTCTGCATGTGCATGTGCTAAGTGCATACGGTGTTGCGACGTTGCTTTGCACTCTGACGTGAAACGAATCCCATTTTTGATATTTTTGACAGCTGGCCATGAATAACTGGTCAGTTTTTAAGGGTGAGGATTGTTGGATACCGCGTCAGGAATGAAGCGCAACACTCTTTACTACTGACGAGTATGAAGAACCTTATTTCTGAAGGGTCAGAGGTCAAATGTGGAAATTTGTCGGTCGAGATTATCGCGACAGAGGTTTACTTTGGATTAGCAAAAAAACAGAGCTATAGACCTGTGTTTGAGGGGTGTTTCCATGGATCCCATGAAAGGGGTGCATGGTGACTTCCATGTTGCATCTTGAAATGCAAGTAGGACTTTTACAATGGTACAGTAGTCATCCTTGGCTAAATATTATTGAAGAAAGTGACGAAAACATGTACATCATCTAACAGCATGTTAACGTTTGTATTTATCTAACGATTGGTAATGAAAATCTGTATATTTCTGAGAAATGTAGACGACCTCAGAAAGATGGAGAATGAATATGCAAAGTTTAATATTATATGAACTGTAAGCTACAGTCAGAGCGCGCCTTTTATCTCTACAGCTATCATCCAGTGTATCAGTTACGTTTTATAGTGTAGTATTTTTTGGGGAATGTTTTTTATTTAAACAACCAAAGCGACACAACGTCCAGTACTCGTCCAATCCCTGTTTATTCAATCATTCAACGAAACAGTCGGTTTCAGTTAACCGAAAATGCATTAGTTTGCGTTGCGGGGACAGCGAGACTCGTAACTTCGTCCTTTGAACTACGCAAAGCAACATCTCCAATTATATTTGCTAATGGTAATTATACTTTGTCATTAATGGCTGTGTTAATCGATGAATGTTCTCGTTGCCTGGACAGATGTTCAAATAACTGATTTTCCATTAGAGAAATAAATTACGCGGTATTATGAAAGATTGCCCCTTATCTACTAATTGAAGTACCTACAGTGGGTGTAGAAAGTATTCGTACACCGACTAATTTCGAATAATATATTGTGAAATTGTAGTTTATTAACTAATTTTTTATAAACAACGAGTGTGTACATATTCTCGGAAGTCTCTATAACAGACACAGTGCAAAAAGAATTAATTAGTTGAATAATTTGCAAAGTTATCAAGAAAAAAACGAAATATTGTCCGAAGTATATTTCTTATTTTTTAAGCCTTCTTTAGAGGATATGTGATGTTTTTTAATGTGACGTTCCAAGTAATCCCATTGGTTTTCGATGGGGTTAATATCAGGAGATTGTGATGGAGCTGGTGGCTCTTATATTTCTTATATTTTGTTTTTTTCTTGACAATTTTGCAAATTATTCAACTAAATAATTTTTTTTGCACTTGTATCTGTTCTAGACATTTCCGCGAATATGTACAAACTCGTTATTTATAAAAAAAGTAGTGAATAAACTACAATTTCACAATATATAATTCGAAATTGGTCGGTGTACGAATACTTTCTACACCCACTGTATTTATGTACACATTTCATTTCTACTTTTAGTATGTCTCGAGTAAAAAGCTGTTATTCAATCGCAAAAAGAACTACGACTATTATATTGCAAATACTATTCAACGTTTTCATCTTACCAATTAATTAATATAAAAAAAATAACTCTATCCTATATGGTAAACTCCTTACGAAGGAACAAGATTATGCGTAAAAATTGTAATGGTCGGCATGAATCTGAAAATATTGCACGACGTCGCAACTTTGAGGTTTTATGCTAATTGTACTATTTCAAATTTGCAACCGCTCAACATTCCAACGGCTTATTTAAAGAAGGTTGCTCGCTGAAAAGACTTCTATCGGGTAATACAAAGAGAATATCCCGGAAAGAATTTTCTATTGAATATTCGTATCGCAGTGCCCGGTGTCATGCATGTCCCAGAAAGATTTCAGCAAGTTCTGACAAAGCTCTATTGATTCTCCTAACGGCGCACATGCCGGAAGTCGTACCATTTTCAGGCTCCTGCTTCACACGACGCGTACAAAGGCGATCGCTTTATCGTACCGAAATGCAGTGTCGTTATTTCATTATCGGTCATAGTGAGGTAAAAGGGACGGAAAATGGTTGTCTGAGAAAAGATACTCGGCTATTCGCTCCTTGGCATGCATTATCGGCTATCTAAAGATGCATCGTCAACTTTCACGGTTCAAGTAATTTTTTCCCGCTATTTCCAGTCAATTCTAATTCATATGGTAACATTCTCTACTTTTAGATAATTATTTTTCTTTGACTATAACAAGAATGCGAGTATTGCAGGAGACGTAGGTCAAATTAATTATAACATTCTCAGATCTGAAATTGATTTAACATAGGATTGATTGTGGCGGATTTCCTATGAGAATAAGATAAGAGATAAGGGAATAAGATAAGATAAGAGAATAAGATGAAAATGATAATCCATTTTTGACAACCGTCGCGCTGCGCCGTCCAGCGACTCAGCGCTGTTCGAACTATGTTCGAATTAATTAATTAATTAATTATCAGCTATCTAAAGATGCATCGTCAACTTTCACGGTTCAAGCAATTTTTTCCCGCTATTTCCAGTCAATTGTAATTCATATGGTAACATTCTCTACTTTTAGATAATTATTTTTCTTTAATTATAACAAGAATGCGAGTATTGCAGGAGACGTAGGTTAAATTAATTATAACATTCTCAGATCTGAAATTGATTTAACATAGAATCGGTTGTGCCGGATTTCCTGTGAGAATAAGATAAGAGATAAGAGAATAAGATAAGACAAGAGATAAGAGAGTAAGATGAAAATGGAAATCCAGTTTTGAGAATCGTCGCGATGCGCCGTCCAGCGACTCGGCGCATTTCGAACTCTGGATCGGACACTGCAAAAAATTAATTTAATTGAAAAACTCTGAATAATGATTCTTCTGCCGCTCGAACTGTGCTATTTAAAATTGAAGAAAAAGTTATGACTAAATATACATTTCCATTTGAAGTTTTACGTGAGTACGTTAAAGTAAAATGAGTCTCCCGAGGAACGTTTCTCCGTTCGATGTTAACCCCGCCCCATTGTTCACGTAAGATACATATAAAACTTGGTCTTACCGCTCGTTCCCTTTCATCAGTATCAATCCCTGTAACATCGAACAAGTATTTTCATTTTACGTTCACACGCAAAGTGTACTCGTTTTAATACGCGTCCCTTTAGTTTTCCTATCTGTGCGATATGCTTCGTAAACTAATGTCTGACCACACAGAAAAACCCAAGATTAAGCTGCAAGTGCGGAAAAGTCATAAAACGCTTGAAAATCTACTTACCGCCCACTTTTTCCACATTTATGACTTCCTTTATATTCATCCCTACCAAGGCGGTCCGTCTGTACACCCAGTAACCGCGTTTAAACCAGAAACCGAAGATGATGATCTATAACATCCGCATTCATCAAATTACGAGCATTCCCATAGGTACGCATAAACAGCTGTAGAGCTACGTCGCCCACGAGATGGCGAAGCCGAAAGAGAAGATGAAAAATATCTACGGTGCTGGATAGAGAGACGAGGGATGAAAGAACTAATCGTGCTTACCTATTTCGGAAGAGGCACTAGGGTACAGCATTCCTTTTTTTATGGAACATAACCGTCTCGCGGAAGAAGGTTATTACCTCGCGATTCCCTCGGGACGAACTAAAAACTCCATTCCTTGAAGAGAGCCCTCGTCGGGCTCTCCTCTCTCTTTTACTAGTCCACCCATTCCTCTTTTTCCGTTCTCGTGATATTTCTCTTCTCTTTCTTTCTCTCTCTATCTGCCTATCCGTTCTAGCCTTATTGTGTCCTTTCTCCGGCTCACTTTTCTACCCTCGTCGTTCTCTCTGTCCTCCCTTCGGTTACCCTCGCGAAATTCACATTATAGAGCGGCTACGCCCTTAAGCCCCGGAGCCGCTAGTGCTGGCAGCAATCTCAAATAGAGATACAAAAATCCGACGGAGGTAAAAACAGAAGGAAGCTCGATAAGAGCCACCCACCCTTCCTACGTCCTCGCCGACACTCGTCTACGGGACTGTTCTTTATTCTGACGGGAAGACAGAGATGAAAGCAGATATAGAAGAGGTTGGAAAGGGATGATTCCTTCCGGGCGTTTAACGCGTCGCTGCCTCATGCCATTCTTTTGCATTCTGTCCACGGTACTCGCGGTAATAGCAACAAGGAGCGAATTGATTATTGCACTTTGTCTATAGGAAGGAATTTTTTCGCCTGAATTATTATCGGAAGATTTCGTGTTTCGTTGATTGTGCAGTGAAATATGTTTGGAATGATTGGAAAAATTCTGTTAGGTGATTTCAGTCATGAACTATGCTGCGACATTTGATCTTCCTCTGTGCTGTCGATTACTTCGGCAAGCTATAATGTAATGGGTACATGGAGATCATGAATTTCCTAATTATAATGACGGAATGAATGACTTAACATTATTCCTACCGACACTTCGCGTATACCTTTTCCTACCGCAACCGGTGAATTTGTCAAATGATAATTTTTTCCCAGAAAATGAACAGTAAAAAAAGAAGTGAATATTGAAAAATGTGTTATAATGTGAATGTATTATGCGTATATTTGAGGAAAAGTCGTGAAGTTTAAAGGCGATTCAATTAGGTTGTATATAGGAAACTCTAATCGAAATTTTAAAAACGGTCATTTGACCGGTCGGAATAGTGTTAACGGATCCACGGAATACGCTGTTAAATGTAATGACAGTATGAACTCATTGATATTAAATTTTATGAAATTCTGCTACTTGCGTTGAACGGAATAGAAGATTTAAGTCCACTCTGGTGCGGGTGCATGTTAATATCTGGGCTTTGTGCTGGCAAGGAGCAATTACTTCCCTCTTATCCCTTGCATTACTGCCATTCGCATTTCGTCAGACAAGGGCGGGCCACTTTTAACTAACGTATGGAATTATTTCAACGAGTAATTATTTATTTCATATCGGGCGAGTAGGATATTAAGCAGTCAGAATCAGTCTTACTTTATAAGAAGGGAGCAAAACGACGAGAGGAGAGACAAACAAGATACGCGAGTGAATGTTCGTCGTACGAATAGAACGGGACAGTAACAATGATAAATTAGGCTACCTGCCAAGAGCAGAGAATGCGACTTTGCGAATGTTGTTTCCGTTCCTAGCTCCATGAGTGAGCTCGCATTTTAGGCATCCTCGATTAACTTCATACGAGGCAGTAGTAATGGACTTCTTGAGGTAATTACATAATAATTTCATAATAATTAATCGCGAATAGATGATTAACAGTAGATTTACCATACCAGTCAAAATGACTGGTACACAATTTTTTCCAAAAATTCTCCAATATGAGAGTCATAGAATAGATATTATACGTCCATCTTATAAAACATAAATTGCCGAATCAATCAAGTTTTCCACCTCTTAATTCCCCTTTTTTCAAAATACTTATTTAATATTTTTAAATATGATAGATTTAACGCCGGTAGTTCTAGTGTTAAGAGTTTTCGCTCATTTCTGAACGGGCAATATTTTTATTTGTTATTAAAACGTGAATCTATACTTTGATTCGCGCAACGATTTGGAAAGTGTTGAATTCTGATAATTTCAATATTTCTAGCTTTAATTGTCAACTTATATTGCCTATGATTATAATTACGCTATGAGTATAGAACTTGTAGCTTCAAATGCGTACTAAATCTCAAGAGTTATAACTGTCAATGAATTAACTGCTCTGATTCACTTTCAATTTAAATAAACGACGATAGTTTCGATTCACTTCGATAATAATTCAAGTTTGCAACTGTTGAAACTAATTAATATCATGAAATATAACATTTCTATTGCCTACGGTCATAGTTAGGCTGTTAGTAGAGAAGTCATAGTTATAGGTAGGTTTCGAGCCACAGGAGTTATGATTAATGATTAAACTAAGAATTACGTCAACTCACTTTGAGCTTAAATAAACGATAGTAGCTTCAAGTCACTTCGATGATCATTTGAAGACGACGACTGCAGCAATTATGGAAAAGGAGAGTACGAGAAATACAAAGGACTCCTGAACGTAAAATGTCTAACAAGGGATTAACCCTTTGCGGTCCGAATTATTTCGCCAGTTTTGTAGTGAGCTAAATGAAATTAATTTCACAACATTTTCTATCGTTGAATATTCATTATTTTTTAATGGTATCAATAACTGTAGGTAGTGACGAATATTCAGGTGATATTAGAAAATCATTAAGAAATTGGAAAGTCGATATTAAATCATTAGTAAATAAAATGAAGTTAAAAACTATGTCGAGTAGAGCTCGACATAGGACTGCAAAGGGTTAAACGTAGATTAAATCAGATATTCAAGTGTTTTAGTGTCCCGAATAATGTCATTTTTGAACTCTTTGAGGCGCGGGAATTCAGAAAATAAAATGACCCATGTTGCACAGACAATTTATTTTTTTTTGATTGAATAAAGTTGGTTTGTATTTATCAACAAAGTTATATAACAATATAAATTTTAGAGGTGAGACAAAAATGATGCCGAAAAATTGAAGTGTATTAAATCGTGTGGTTAAGTTTTTCAACATCTCAAATATGCTTACATTAATTACGATCTAAGCAATCATACCGCAATTCATAAAATCCTCGACCCTTTATGCCCAAATATGCGCACATAGAAAAAAACAAAACGTCCGCATGCACAAATCATAAAGCTGAATGCACATTCTTTAAATCCGTCAGCACGTATTTCATCAAACACTTTCAAACAACGGCGTTGATCTGTGCGAAGGATTTTTAATTGAAATATATTATAAAGGCAAACAGCTTTTAAAACGCTCTTAATCTCTTTCATCTGGAATTAGGATTGATGCCCTCGGCATATTTCATCGTATCGTCACTGAATATCGAAGAAGCATGCCAGCGGAAAAGACTAACTGTCGGAATATAATAGACACGCGCGACTTGTACGTGGAAATCAATTAAAGCGCGTTAAAATTTCGGTGAGCCAATTTTATTGAACAACCTATTCACGTAGCCGTCTGCCGGCCTTTTTTTTCCCTTGGCTGTTCACGTTGCTACAGCAATTTATCTTTCTTTCCGCTCCACGTGAGGCCGTACTCGATACTCAGTCTACGGGGTTGTTTCGCACGCGAGGCTAACATTACGTCATAAAACGTGAGGTGTTCCTTTGGAAATACGTGACACGTACCAGAAATTATCGGCGAGCTTACATTTTCGCCGTTTTTCATTTCTCGATTGCAGAATTTTAATTAACATCGAAACGACCCGAAGCCCGCACTTTTCAATGCGAATGCGTAGTAGATATTCATTTGAAAACAGTGCAAAATGGATTACCGAGTTTTATCGTTATTTAAGTTGTAAATTAATTGTTGGCGTACGACTAATTGCTCTGTGTATCAGGATTTCACTGATTACTGGATGCGTGGTGCATTATTAGCTTGTTTTTAAATGGGGAGGGGGAACCAGCTTGTTTTTAAAGGGGGAGGGGGACTATTAGCGTAGCTTTAACATTGGACCTACAGTGACGATCAAAATGATAAATCTTTAATTGTTTTGAAAATCCTGTCAAATTTTAATACTATTTTATTTTTGACATGTTGAGCGAGTCTTACAACATGTGAATGATTGAATCGATCAGTTTTCTTCTTCCATTTGTACTTTTCTACTAGGAAGTTTCTTCGGTTTGTTTAAATCTGCACTGAACTAATTATCGGTATGTCCAATAAATGTTTGATTTACCATATACATTTTTTTTCTAATTTTAAGACTATTTATTCGATAGGCAAGTTATCATTATCACTTTCTCACAAATTTCCATCTCACTCGTCTTACAATTAGCAAACTTTTTCATAATTATTATATAAGAGTTATTATACGGACAAACTTATCGTTTCCATCTTCCCTTCTTCAATCTCCTTCAATTCAAAGATACTTTACGCGAATACGAGAGACTGCTGTGAAATTCCAAGCCAAAATTAATTTGATACAAAATTCACGGTGATGGAAAGCTATGTCGAGTTTAACTAGATATAAGATTAAGACATAACAGCTGGATTAATTATCTACAGCTTCATTAATTACAGTATCATTTATTTCCTTTGTTCCCGTGTTATATTTCGTAACTCCAACGTTCATGGTATACCTTGAGCGAATCACATAATTTTATCAGCTCCACTACCCCAGTTCTGGCAGCTCAATTAGACTTTATAAATATTTTTATAGAATATTTGATATCAATGATTTTCATTACATTTTATTTTCATTATTTTCATTACATTTTATAACCGAGGGGCAGAAATTTTGCACGCCAGAGCCATCCTTGGAGAAACACTGCCTACTTCACCCATACACAGTAATGTACCGTAACTATTGTTGCTCTCAATGTATACAAAAGGGCAATTTGCCCATCAATAAAGAATAATAATAATAATGTTTCTAATAATTGCTTGGTCATCACAGCATTACGATCATAGTACTCACAAGTTAGGAGAACTTCACATTTTCTGTTGTTATTGTAATAATTCACAATGGAAATAACATTATCAGTCAAAAGATGGGAAGGGACTGTTAATGGTTTATCTCTTAGACTCGGCGCACGCTTCTTGCGACAAAATGTCTAATCGTAAGACAAAATGGCTCAGACATTTGTCTGAGACAAGTGACAAATGATAGTCTAACATCGTTTTACGGCACGCGCACCCTTACTACCAGATATTATTGTGAATATTGCATTTAGATGGATATTGGATCGGGGAAAAAGTCCTTTCGCATTGTAACGCAAAACTGAAACAAAGTTTTTGCCAGTAATCGTAGAAATTTTACAATTACATTTACGGTTTTACCTAAAAAATGGCAGAAAGTGGTGGAACATAACGGCACCTATTTAATTTAATAAACTCCACTTAAAATATGAAGAAACTCCGTAATTGATGTTGATTAGTAGTGTTCCATTGACAATAATAAGAAACGTTACTAAAACTTTTTAGAGAAACTAAAAAATCAAACGAGTAATTAAAATCGATGTAAATTAAGTTACGCTGCATAAGCCGGGCTTTAATATCAAAACAATACCGTTGTGAATATACGGAAATTTGAGGATGGATTTGCGTCAACGATTCAAGGGGAAAGTGAATGAATTACTCAAAATCTTCGTGTCTCGCGTGGTCCTTACGCCTACTCTCAACCCCTTCAGTCTGTTTCTCCAGTTGGTATCACCCTCGCAACCCCTATTCGGAGCGCGACCGAGAGAATTCCCTCCTTAAGCCCTTTCAACATTTCGCTTTCTACCTCTCTTGCTCGAATGACGCGGTAATTTCCTAATTCGAGCTAATGCGCCGGATCCACTGAAAAGTGGAAACTTAGTATGGGGGTGAAATGGGCTCTTGGAAAAACGTGGATATATGGTCTCGTATAATTCCCTTTTTTTACTTTGCAAAATATTCTATGAACGTCCTCGTGTATATTATTGGGCTCGTTAAATCAAATTGTAATTTTAGAATTTATTCTATCTTTTGTATTAATCCTTGTGGTGCGTTCCTTTATTCGTTAAAGTGAAGTATTTTGCAAGGATTAGCGAACCTTGATATTCTTTTTTCTTCTTTGCGAAATTTAATTAGGTTTGAACAAATTTACCATCTCCGGAAAAGTCACTGCCTATGATTCACCGCAATGATTGCTACGACATTTTCTTGATCTACATAAAACTATTTTTTTAGTAACGTAAATTATTTTTCTGACACTGACTACTATCTCGAATGATAATCACCGGTTCTATAATCTCATTTGAAATCTTACTTCAACATTTTTTTAACTCGAGAAATGTACTTTATATATTCTAAATTCGTAGTATTCATTCATCTCTGTTTTCCTGACATTTTTCACCCTTAGCATTGTTAGCGTAGTTTCGCAAAGTTTCATACTACATTAGAGGAACATATACCGCAAGATTCAGCTGCTGAAGTCCTTCTTTTGGACCTATTGATTCGGATGAACGAATGTAAGATTAAAAGTTAATTAAGAGGAAATTGTAAGAAGGTATAAATTATGTTAGCGATGGTCAATTTTTGACGTAGAGGAAACGCCAGCAGGAATATTTCAGGAGGTACTATGGCCTCTGGTAAAGACCTTTAAGTGTTGCTGGTACCTATTTCTAGTCTCCAATTCCAAAGTTTGAGCACGTCCAAGTAATTAAACTGTTTCTACCAGAAGTGTTATAAATCAGATTGCAAACTTGTACTCGAACTCAGGAAGCGGAGAATCAGCGTGTGGTACGCAGTTATACCTGTAACAGAGGATTTTCGTCGCGTTCTCTTAACCTATGACTAATCTCCATCGTAGGTACTGATGCATAGATTCTTAAATAACTCTCGTCAAACGTAAAGTATTACGCTTTTTAAAAAATTGAAAAATTGGATTGTGCATTATATATTTCTTGTAATTACCGTGATACAATTTTGTATTACTTTCTTCCGTACGCTCAGAATTATCCTGAAATATGGTACCTTATGACACTACTCGATAGTTCATATTAGCAATATTTAATAAACGAAATAAATATGTTAAACTTCGATATGTTTAAAACAATTTGACATTCATAGAAAGGAGGAGATTTCAAGATTATTTCAGTGAAATTAAAAAGTAATTTAACGTGATAGGTAGTAAGTACAAGTACATGTCACCGGTGCACCGCGGTGGATTGAAACTGCTAACATATTATTCCTACTAATTTGGAGCTTACTGATTTAATAATTACGTCTTCAAGTCTTCCAAGTGCTATATCTATATAATGTACAGTTTATATCTAGTTATACAATCATCCTTATATTACGTCTACTAATACAAAGCTTTCTCTTATTCCAAGGACGAGAAATTTCTCGATGGCATATGCTAATTCCGTGTTTATATACTCGTACCACTTATTTTACCGAGATTCATAAATAGATCCCGTCTCAACGTTTAATAACTCTCTTCATCATCCTCCCGGTCTTCCCTCTCCAGGGAAACGAATTAACGTCTTTTCACTCCTTGAAAAATTAAGCATCGCGTCTCTCGTCATAAATCGGGTCAAGTTTCAGCTTCGAAAGTGGAGCACGACTCGTGAGTCTGTGAGTTTTACGTGTATCGCGGGCAGAATTTAAATTGAATATTACCAGTAGATGGGTGCGACAAAGAACCCTTTTAGTCCTGAAACCGTCCTTATCGGGCAGAATATTTCGGTGCTCATTCGCGCGTACCGAAACCGCGCCAGGAATAGGAACAATCCGAAAACTTCTTTGACCGTGGCACAATGATTTATTAATCTAACCCGACGGAACGACGAAAGTAATGAAATGTGGAAATTCCCGTCGTACATTCTAACACCAAAGACCGGATGTTCGGTCGATATCGTTGAGTCGCAATGTGGATGCCTCTCGGGTAATCGAAGATTTGCTCGGAGAGCATTGTTAAAGCCGTTATTCGATGAAAATGGTCGTTCCAGGTGGGCTCGAAAACCACTTCCGTTGATGCCGCAGTTTTATCGCTGTACGTATAATGGTTTACGAAACTGTCCGAACGCGTGCAAGTATAATAAAAATTTAAAGGACAGAGGTAGTTGCTGTTGTTTAAAGCTTCGATGGAGGCTGTGTAACTACTATAGGACGTAATTTCAAGATTGTTAAGGAAAATTAAATACCAATCGAATGAAGCATGCTGAAATTGTGAAGTGTTTAGTGTATGACGTGAGATATTGAATGTAAGTATTATTCTGACAGTAGTTGTAGTATTACAGTACTATTAGGTTGATAGGAAATTCATGTCGGTTTTCAAACTTTACCTTTAAATACACATGTTGAGAATGGGAACAACTTTTTTTAGTGAAAATAAGTTCTATTACAATTTACACATTTTTCCTAACGAGAAACAAGTTTCTTAATAATTTTTTTTCGTCTAAAATGATATAAGAAGACAAACCGATTAAAATGAACGGCTACCTCAAAATTAAGCGCCACAGTTTGAAAACTCGAAAACCGACATTAATTTCTTACCAACCTAATATTAACACTAGAACTACCAGCTTTATATATATTATATTTAAATATACCAAATAAGTACTTCGAAAAAAGAGGAACCAAGAGGCGAAAAAGATGATCAGTTGAGTAATTTTTGTTTTACCAACTTGAGGAATTTTTAGAAAGCATTGGGACCGGTCTTCTTAATCGCCCGGGTAGTTTAAGTGTTGAAACTCTCGGAAGCGTTATCAATATGTTACACATTTTAGTATCAATCAAATAATATATGTTGAAATTATGAAGGATTTAGGAGGTCAGTTAAATGTAGAAAATAGTTATCAGATACGAAAATTGATATTACTTTTATAAAAAATTGCCTGTAAAAGAATCTCTGTGACTTGATTACTGGTAACGCTTTAATGATTTTCTGGAAATATCGAATAACCGTTTCAAATATACCGTAAATTACATTCACATAGAATTCTTTATCATCGGTTCAACAACCATTACTTTATAAATCCAAGATCCCATTTCCAAAAAACCAAGAGCTCAGAATACGAACTGAAGAATGAAAGTAAATTTTAAACGATCCCTCCACCAAATCATCGAATTATCCTCGATCAATCCCACTGACCGATCAGTTTCTCCCCGATCAAACAAGGAGAATCCATTTTCTCTTATCGCAGTAGGTCTTCACTTACAGGCATCGATAGCGATCTCTATTGCTAATTTTATCCCCCTAGAATGGATATCGCGTCTTCTACGTTTCCCCTCGGTTCGCATGGTCCGCTGAGAATTCCATTCGCCTGTTCCTCCGGTTGGTCGGCAACCGCGAGACAAAGGTCGATACACGAAGGCCGTTCAGAATCCTCGAGGATTCCCAGGACGTAAACGGACACCGGGGATAGAGGCAGACAGTCCAGGACATCGGAAGGAGAACGAGGAAGGGACGTAGGATATATTTCGAGAGATATCTATCCGTAGGAAGACACGATCCTCGCAAAGAGAAGTCGCTACCCGTTGCCTGAGGTTGGATGGGGTTGCTTAAAATGGATGAGATCTCGGACCTCCGCCGAGTGGATTACCCGTATGGCCAAGTAGAGTCATCCGTCAAGTCTTAGTGACCGGGCGGATCGTGTACTCGACAAAAAGATCCGCGGCAAAAGGATTCGTCTGCTTTTCCTACGACTATTTCACCCCCATGGGAACAAAACCCGCTTAATTGAGGTTGAGACATCGTGTCGAGTCTCGGTGCATGGTCGGGGGTTTACCGGTATCGACCGGTAAATATACCGAGTACGTGGACCCGCGATATTTACACGCTTCGTGAAAACTGTCCTTTGATAACGGAAAGGGGCTTCGTAAACACTTTATGCAATGATCGTGTTACGGGTTGGTCAGAAGTTATTAGAACAGAGGGTCAAAAGAGGGTGGATAAGATTTTAAAGGAATATTTCATGGGGTGTTGGAAGTTTTAACAACTTTATTTTTACAGGGCAGGGGGATACCATGAAAATTTGGTTATTTAAGGAATTCGAAGTTTTAATGGGTCTTAATGAATTTCGCGGGGAATTGTGCGATGTTGCGCTAAACAGGTTTCTTTTTACGGTGTGGGTTACAAGGTTAGTTCGTTTAAATTTTCTTTAACCGTGCACTTTGCTATTATGGCGAAGAGTCGGGTTAAATCTTAATATAATCATTTAAATATTTTATATCTGAAAATAGATGCGTCAGTGGGAAATGTTAGTACGACGTCTTTCGTTTCGTTTTTAAATTTAAGAACTGAAAAAGTAATTAATTTATATGCAGGGCAAATTTTGTTTTTTGGAAGTAGTCTTTGTCGATAATTTTACGAACTACGGTAACAGCTAGCGTTAAATTATCTGAAACCCTTATTTAAGCAGTCTGTTCACCGTCTTTTTCTATTTTCTCAGTTGTATCTGTCCCATGTAAATCTTGCTAATGGACTATTTAAAAATCGTTACACCAAGTTGAGAATAACTCGTAAAACCAAATATGGATTAACACGTTAATTTCTTTGTGAACTTTGCGGAACTGTCTTGATAGAAATATCCGACGAAGCGAGATGATATAAACAGAAACCGTGCAAAACTACTAATTCCTGAGAAATTACATTAACCATTATATTTCTCTTTATACAGACACGAAAGCGGCATTTTTTATTGAACGTGACAATCTTAGAATACAGTATTGGCACACTGATAATTATTGACATTGTGTCTTATTTAAGCATTCCTTCTATTGTACGCTTGCTGTTTCCACCGTACGTACCTGTCTCACTTGAACTTTGCACCATAATATTTAACACTAGAACAACCAAACCAGTCAAAATGACTGCTACACAATTCTTTCCAAAAATTCTCCAAGTTTATAGAAGAATCTTAGAATAAATATTCTACGTCCATCTTAAAAAACATAAATCACCGAATCGATTATATTTTGCGCCTCTTGGTCCCTCCTTTTTCAAAGTACTTATTTAATATTTTGAAATATGATAGATTTAACGCCGGTAGTTCTAGTGTTAAAAACCATCCTCCAACAAACGTATAATAATAATTTTCGACACAAAACATCGATTAATAATTATTCAAATTGTACCATCAACTATAAAACCTTCTCCGTTGCCTGTCTCATCTTTAATAATTCAATTCCCTCCCTCCGTGCTCTATTTTAATAAGAAAAACGGTAAAGCCAAACCCGAGCGGCACTTCCCTTAAGCCGTATAGCCCCGCGACAGACACGAAAGACTAGAAACGACGTAATTTGCATGGACGAAAAATCACGCGGATCTCTTTCAATTCCCGATGACGAGGGCTCCCACGATTGCGCCGTGCTTTTTTACGTGCGAGAAGCAAATTCTCAATGCGGGCCGTCGTTGACGTCTACGACATGTCCTTGCGACGGTAAGGAGCGATGAATGGAGTCGTTCGAACCCCTCGAAGGCCGTCGGGACCCCCTTTTTTTCTAGCTTCGCCGAGGTGCAATGACAAGGCTGGTAGCCTCGAAGCGAAAAAAATGGTGGCGGAGAAAAGATCAACGAGCATCGGAGAACAAGAAGACGCGTAAGAAAAGAACAAAGGAGGGGCACAGACGCGGAGGAGGAACGGTAAGGCGACATACCGGATGGAAGAGAAAAGAAACTGCTGGCTGCAAAGGGGGACATGAAGAGTGGCTTATGTCTGCGCAAGCCTTCGGGCGTGTGGAAAAGACGGACTTACGGAGTTGCGGATACACGGAGGAGCAAGCCGCATTACCTCGGGGCCAATCTTGATAAATATTTACGAGTTCAGTGCATATCGCGCTAGTGTACCCTTGATGTTACCGCCGACGTCGTAATATTTTCTCGGAAGTTCTTCGCGAGTACCTAATCTATCCTCTAGGACAAATAGAGACACGGTCTCTTTCAGTCTCCCCGGTGGTCTTTTCTTTCTTTTACCTATAATTTTAACTCCTTTCTTCCACCCTTGCACTTCGTTTATTTTCTCTCGTGCTTTTATCTATTCTCTACACTCGCATCTCTCTCCGTACTCGTGCGTTTTATTGCCACTGCGTGGATTCGAGATTTAGGTTCTATCGGAACGTGTGTCGGTTACGTACGACGTTCGTAGGGGGTTGTGATATTAACATTTTATTCAATGTTAGAGGATGGGTTCGCGGTGTAAACTGGTTTGGAATGTATCTTCATTCTTTGTATGGAAAGTGCATGTTGGTCTTTATGAGAATTTATTTCAGGAATTTTCGTATCGCAGCTGTACTTTGGTGCGATACGATTTTCTTTTTTCTGGGATGAAGACAAATTACGATTCTCCGTTTACTCCGTTACCTTTCGGTTCGTTTAAACTTTAACGCCCATTATCGTTAAGATATAAATGGACCTGTATTTGTTTACCGTGCTACTTCTCTGCCGGCCGTTTGTTACCTTTTCGCGCTATTCAATGTTCGTTTAAAATTATTTTGAAAATTCGCCTTGGTATTTTTAAACACGTTAACGCAAACCTGTAACGCTAGAACTACCGGCGGTAAATCTATTATATTTAAATATATTGAATAAGCACTTTGGAAAGAATTGAATCAAGGGCTGAAAAGCATGATCCATACAGTCCTTTATGTTTTATAAGATAGACATGGAATATCTACTATATTGTTCACCTATAAATTTAGAAACAAATTATAAGAAATCAAGAACCAGTCATTTTGACATCCTTGGTAGTTCTAGTGTAAAATATCTCGGTTTAAAAAGAACGTTACTTATGCCACTTTCAAAATAAATGGTTCGTATAAATACCACGGCAAAAGACGATGTCAAGTACATTATTAAATGTGAAAAACTAGAAAAACCCGAACGCAATGTCGTAGCGCGTTTCGAAATTCCACATCGTGAGGAAGTCGTACGTTTTATCGTTAACGTTCGCCGCTCATCGGGTCATCGAATCGGTAATGTGCCAGAAGGCTCTTAGGAAACACTTTGACCTGGTAGAAATTTCATTCGCGCGAGGAGTCCCGGAATACATCGAATATTTCATAAACGACCTGCGCATCCTGAATTCCAAAGTTCCACAGGCGTCCTTTCCGCCTTTTCCGCTCGGTCTTTCTTCAACTTTTTCCTCCCGCTCTCTTTCCACCCCGCTTCATCGTATTTCCTTCTTTCCGGCTTCGCGTTTTCGTCTTCCACGCACCTTTATTTTGCCGGCAGTAATCGAAATGCGTTTTCTAATAACTCGATAGATTGAATTTTCGGAATTTAATTGGAAATCAAAAGTTCTGCTAGCGAATGGAAACTGAAATTTAAAAGCACCGGAAATCCGTCCTTCTATGGCATTTGACATTCTATGGCAGTTGACATTCTACTTTTCTTATCTTCTGTTTTCCAAATGTTTTTTTTTTCTTTATTCCATCCCCTTTTCAGCAAACTCAGTTTTTTTTATGTCAATGTTTTTACAGGGAACTCAGGTGTTTGGTGATACTTTTTTGTAAACATGTAAGTTCCTCTAGGAAATGTTTCAGCCAGAAAATTAATTTCAATTCTCGTTAGTGACATCTCGTTAAACTGAACAATTTGCCGCATTCGGCTTGTTCGTTTTCTTTGAAATTTAATTTGTCTGATACGCTTATTCGACAAATTATCACATTTATTTAAATTGCGATAATTACTGCCAGGTGGAACAAATTTAATTTATTTTTGGCGTCCTTTTCTATTGCCAATTTTCAGCTGTCAATGGAGATATTCATTGTCCTCTTTCCACCCTTTACGAAGCATAATTATTGATTGTCCAAAACAAATTCAAATTTTTTGTTCGAAAAGAACAGAAAGTTAAATGCCATCCAGCACAATAACAGTAAGCTATTATATGTTATATTATATCATATGTTTATCGCTAAAATGTTAATTGCATACACTATTAACTGAATGAATTAAATTCCGAAGAAATTTAATTAACGTGCATTTCAAAGGGGTTCAAAACAACATCTAAAAAAAAGACACTTCAATTTCTTTTACAAACATGACCCCACCAGTTTACATATTTGATTGACAAAATCATTTTTCGTTGTATCAAAAAACAGTTTTACCCTTCTCAGAAAAATATAATTTCTTATCTTCTCTAATTACATTATAATCTTTATTAAATTTTAAGAAGTGTGAAAGTTTTAACACACTATAGCATTGCATTAAATACATCATCTTTGCCTCATAATTTTCTTTTTAGAGAAACTCGCTGGCGTCATTAATCCCACGCACGTTAAATATCACTATATTTTAGTGCAAAGTCGAAAAGCTTCATTCCGTTATAGGAATTGAAATTGATACGCTCGTTAAACGTGCGAAGTACAGACAGCGTAAACCTGGTAATGATTCTCTGCTAGGAACGTGTACACGTATCTATCTATGTTATATAAATGTCCGAGTTGTATCGGACCACGCATTATTAACTCGGATATACCAATGGCAACGGCACCTCCGCAAACCGCTAGAAACACCAGAACCCATCACGAAGCCATGAATATCGATATCGCGATAAACACTTGCTAGTTTAGTATACATATATGTTTCACATATTACGGAAAGAGCTCGGTTTATATGTTAAATAATTTTGTTTATCCGCTAATTTCCACACGTTCGATGGAGCGTGTAATTTATAGGAACTGATAAATATCTGGTAATGAAGTTAATTCTTCGCTAGATGAATCGTTTACGAATATAAATTGTAGTTCATTGAGAATCTTAATTTGGAGAATTATATATATAAATTGATAAATTATTGTGCAATTTTAGAATCTTGATTGATAATTATAAAGTAATTTGAGCTTTGATTAATTACTGTCGGTTTAATCAAGATTCCAACGTAGCACGGATGGTGAAGAACGTTTAAGAAGAAAATTTTAATTGAACGATTTGCTTGAGATGTTAAACGGGCAAAAAATGTGATGAATGTTATACATTTATAGAGGAAAAGAGATATTAAAAATGTCACTTGTGATTGCCATCATAGTGAATGTAGTAAAATAGGATTTATCTCAATTCATAACTTCTATTGCAATTTATTCCACGAACTAAAGCTATGTTTATATTCTACGTAAGTAAGACTACTTGCATGCAAACTTTCGCGATTTTTTTCAATTTCCGCTCTCTCTAATGTCCTGTGCTAGTTAAAACGTGTCCCTCTTCAAATAGCCATATCTAAACTGTGTTTTTTAGCATTTACGAGACATTTGAAACTACAAAAATATACAAAATGAACGTGAAAATATTTACAAAAATATCAAGAATATGTTGGTTTTTGTGATACTTGTGAAATCAAGTAAGCATTCGTTTAGCTTCCATCTATATCGTTAGTTGTATTCGCAACAACTTCATTTCGTTTAAAAATTCGCAATCTATGAGCTAAATCATAAAGAAGGCTCTCACGACACATTGCATTCATTATTTGAGTAAACAGGATTTGGAAAAATATTACAAAAAAAGTTTTTAGGTACGTGAAAAACAGTTAAATATTTGTACAATGTATCTATGCTTTGTAACGATTCCCAGCACAGCAACATTTTTCGCAAATCAATCCGCGACGAAAAGCTACGACGTCTCTGCATAGTGGAGATTGCATGTCAAGTGACAGTGTTCGCATTTGATAACGGAAATTGCTGTTTCCCCGTTGCTGCCTTGGTTCCTGTTCCATTGGCATTTCTGTGATTTCCATTGTTGAAACTTTAATTTGCATTTAAATGACGGGAAATCGACATTTCATTATTACAGATCCAGTTGCCGTAGGTAGATTACAAAAAAATCTATAATTAATAAATTTTAATGTTTTTTAAGCAGTATATCTCGAAACAAAAATAAATTGATAAAAGTAAAGTAGAGTTGAAAATCTAGGTCTCGGGAATTGTCAGAAATTTTAATTCTCTTCGTGACAATTGGCTGTCGTATCTCTTGGAATCTTTAAATTTCTTTAACATTAATCGATGCACAGTTGTAGACGAAACTGCATTTATAATTAAAACGTTATGGCAGTGTTATATAATAGATGCATCCTAAATTCTATGCGAAATTACAGAGTTACTGCAATAATTTAAATCGAAAGTGTGAAAATTAAATAAATTGTATAAATATTTTAGTTATTACAGAAACGTGCCTTTCTCATTCAATTCTCATTTAAACAATACAGCTAAACTGTCAAACGTTTGTAGCTTGTTATTCAATTCCAGACAACGTTAGCAAAACTCCTGACGCCTAGCATCATGGAATTGTCAGTTAGTTTTCTCATACAATATTAGCAATTTTATTCCAATAATTAAAAATACACAATTTTTGCTTTATATTAGGTGTGCTTTATAAACTATGGCCAAATTACGATTCTTTTTATGTCTAACTACTGTTTATAACGAGCAACCGAGATTTTCGTTTTGCTAGCAATGCTGCATAAATATTATCACTACGATTTTCAGTAAATATTGCAATGCATTTGTATTAATTTAGTCAATTTTCCCCCTCGGTACTGAAAGCCTTAACAATCCAATTTAATTTCACAAAACTCAAAAAGCCCGTTATTCATAAAGGTACCAAGCCTTGCTCGAGATACGAAGACCACGTTGTTCTAAAAATCGGGACTCGACTATCACCGAACACGATTTTACTTTTACCGATCGCAGGACACAACATAAATTCGTAATGTTCAGGGACATCAGAAGGGCCGATTCCACGGGCTATGTAGAGATGTCCCCTTGCAATAGCGAGTGAATAAATAAACCGGTGAGCATGAACGGCGAGAGAGTCTTGGGGATCTTCGTGTCGTAGAGAACAAGCTCAAAGCAGACAGAAACGGACCTTTCGAATTGAGAAAATCCTGCCACACATCCGTGGTATGGGTCAGATGGAAAAAAGGGAAGAATGAAGAAGGACGAGACGCATGTATAAGGAAACCTACTGGTCCCTTGAGGGTTTCGATGCGGTTCAAGGGATTCCCGTGTCTTTTTTTTCTCTCGTACTTAGCCGAATGATAAGTCAGAGGCATGCTTCAATTTACGTATATTTTGGTGAAAAGACGGAAAATATTTATTTTGAATACATTTTCTAAATCAATTCCATACTTAAGATTGAACTTTATATATCTGTAATCGTTATGGGAGATTTATCACTATAATGTCGGTTTGTTTTGTTAAACGATAACATTTTTAATTCATTAAGTGGAAAATTGATACATTGATTGGTCAAGGTGGTCAGAATAACTGATCACGAGTAGTTTGAAAAGTTAGATAAAATAACTATGAAATTTCTTACATTTATATGCCAGTTGTACTTGCAAAATTTTAACACTTGAATCCATTAATATTATTTCCTTTTTCGGGTATCTTTCTTTCAACATGTTTGGTTGGTATACTTAAATATACTGTTTTGCTGATATTGTAGTTCATAAATTTGTCAATCGCAAATTTGACACGTATCAAGTAGGAGCCGTGTAATTACAGCAACGTATTACACTCAAAATCGCACTTCGTTCAAAAGTTTATGATATGTCACGGTATAACTGAAACTAGTTTGTTTAACCGTGATGGAAAATTTGGAAATATTATGTTCCAACCGTGTACGTAGAATGTTATAACATGAAGCACGTATACGAACCACATTATTAAAGACCGGCAGAATCGTGGAGTATGCAGGGCTTACTATATGCATAAATCGTATAATAATCAACTCACCGTAGCCGCAGAAACGAGATTGTAATATTTATATTAACGGAATTCTCGCGTGCTTTAAATTATTAATAACATTTTGTGCAAAGATTGGGGGACTTTATTTTATTTCGATTTTTAATCTCGTTATTTCGATATAACGAGATTAACTCTCTGCGGTCCAAATTATTTTTCCAATTTTTCGTTAAGCAAAAATAATGTCCGAAAATGCTCTGCTGTCAAGTATTCATTTTTATTTAATAATAGGAACAACTATAGGTACGAAGGAATATTTATTTGAACACATAAGATCATTGTGAAATTCCAAATAAAAATTTTAAAATTTGCAATTTGTCAGACATTCCTAGCAGTATTAAAAGAGCTATGCTTGAAGTTTCCATATTGTAATTAAAATGTGACAAATTGAGTCTTTAATTGCTTTAAAATATTAATGAAATTTCTGAGAAATGAGTATTTTTCTTCATTCACATTCTTCTCTCGCACGAAAAAGATGTTAAATGCTCAAATAGAGTTTGTTAAATAAAGATATTACACCGGAAAAGTGCCGCAAGTTCTTATCTCTTCTTTTGAAAATTGAACGCCATACCCTTTTTTCCCTGAGCTTCGTAGCTTCGGTATCGTCGAGATGAATAATGAGAATCATGACTTGGGATTTCAAGGACACATGACTGGACTTTCTATAAGTAATACTTTTTTTTGCCAGACTGAATGATGTTACGGGATTACATTGTTAGGACTTATAAGAAAAGAAAAACCTTGCTCTGTCGTTTCCATTAGCTAAGTCCTGATTTATGCTGTTCATGTTTCCGTCGTAAATCTCGTCTCCTATTTTCTGCTACTGCATGCTCTCCGGTTCTTCTCCATCCAAATCTCACTCTCGCTCTCTTTATTTATATATACGCGCGCGCGCGTGTGTGTGTTTGTGTATATATATATATATATATATCTTCGCCTGGTTCAATTATTTCTCCTTTGTTCTCGTGTTGACTCGCCTATATCTATATATTTGGTTAATTAAATGGAGCAACGCTATCAGATCGTGATACGAGACATTCGTAAAGCTTAATGTGGAAAGCTGTGTTGTACACAAAATAAAAAGTCATCTGGAATTCCATTGATCTCACTGACTGCGCTCATTACTGTTACGCTAATGAGAATTTTATGAATGTAGAAGTTTATGGTTTTTAACGAACGCGTTATTTGATTTATCTTCTTTTTTGGTACTACTTATTTCTGCTTAAATATAATGCACTGACGAGAATTATACATAATGAATTAAAGGAGAGCATAGAATGTTTATTTCAAATATAACTTTTCAACTGTGATTTTCAAATATGACTTTGTTATGTCAGGCTCTGTAAGATATTACTTCCAATGTTGATGTCAATTCTCACTTAATTTAATAATTAAAATAATACAATCACATCTGAAAAATAGCAGAGTAATGTATATGATCATAACTGTAGTTTGTTCTTTCATTAGTGAGATATCTCTTTTTATAAATGTGGAAATTTATATAAGAAATAATGAGATGTTCATTTTAATCCTTCTTTTTTATATTAAAAAAAGTGGGTACAATTTCCTATTACTAAATATTACCTATAATGGGATTAACATATTGAGGCATTGAAATCTTTGGTTCAAAGATAGGGTAGAGATACCTATCCTTGAAGTGATAGGATTCATCTTATTTCAATGAAGATTTCAATGACGGTTCAAAATTTTGCTTGAAGTTTAAAAAAATTCTATAGAAATCTCACAGATTATTTAACCTTGTTATCTACAACACATACCCAGATGACTGGAAGATTTTCTGTTCGGCAGATGCCATAGAGGAAGAGTGAAGTAGGTTTGAAGGAGTCCCCGTACGTTTATTGAAGTTTTCAGGAATTACTTCCACTACTTTAATGTTCATTAAACACTACCTGCCACATATGCTCACTTTTAACCCTACGACTGCAGCATACTTCGATACTATTGAACATCAAAGAAAGGATTCAGTAAACGTATAGTACTATATCTAAGTATAAAAATTATAAGAGGCAAATCTCTTAATATTTTGTAAGTAATGGGTGAACAAAACGAATAAATTGTTTCCAACGTTTCGTCTCCTCGAGGAGGCACGAATAAACATGAGAATATGAATACGAATACGAATGAGGGTGTGTAATGTCCCGTGACAGGTGTCTCCACCCTCTTCATCCCCCTGTAAGCATTCGTCATGCGTCCAATGTCATCAGGGTGGGACAAGAGCGAACACGTATATGGTTTTTGGTTGTCCCAAGGGAGGCACGGAGTGCCAAGTGAGGGTGGAAGTGGAATCTGCCTCAGGAGAGCGGCTTCGTCGGTTTTCCTGCAGAATTCCAAGCAGGGAACACAGCTTTACGGTGCTCGTCGGCTGGTTGCATACCTTTTACTAACAATGTAAGATTTTAAGATTCTCCTAACTGAGCCGTGATCCTGTTTCTACTTAACGGAACGTTTTATGAGTTAAATGCGAAGGTAGGATCTACTTTAGAGATGTTTGGTGCTTATTAAAATTTAAGGTTGATAATATAAGATGGTAGGATAAGTAAGGAAGGGGGAATTGTGAGGTAAAGTATTTATACGCTCGCGAAATAGATAATACTCGACTTGAACATCACGACTTTCTGCTCCAGTGGTCCTGATATGTTTTTAGGATTTCTGGCGTGGCGGTTTATTTAAATTTTTTTAAATTGCTCGTGGACCTTTTAAAGTTAACTATAATTAACATATTGGCTAGTGTTGTCAAAACATTTTTGAATAAACAATTATTTATTGAGAAAATGGCAAATCTTAGTCAGCAGATTTACATTCATCAAAATTCCAACTGTGTGACTCCTTCGCGGCTCCCAGTCTGAGAAATAGTGAGCGAAACTGTATTTAAAAAGACTATACTATATATTTATATATAATTATGTAGATTTTATACAATATATAGAAGGTATATATTCAGTTTACCAATGTAATTACTATTCTGTTTGGACGTCTTGCACAAATCATTGTTCTACCGCAGTATTTATTCTCAATAAACACACCTTTCTTTACGTTTTATAAAGTAAGACATATCTTTTGAGGAATGCCGCGTGGTTAAGAATAAAACATTACATGCTTTATTTCATTATTAATGCGAAGATGTAATATAGAAATTTCGTACTTGCAATGGTATCGTTTGCACTAAATCTTTATTGTTGAAGGAAGTTGTAAGCCTGCCATTTCTCAACATGTAGGTATATCTACATATAACGATTTCATAACTTCTATGTTTCGGAGAAACGTAATCTTGTGTCCTTTATCTGTGTTCGAGCTTTGATTGTATTACAACTGTATAGCGACCACTCAAATAGAGATGTTCCGGGTAAATTTGTACAGGATTGTTGAAATGTTAAGCCGCACTTACAGACCTGTACGTGCTATCATTAATGTCCCTTTCAGTGTCCAATTCGAAAATAGGAAGTTATATTGAAAATTGGATTTATCGAAGGGCTTTAGTAAATAATAAATGTAGTAATGTCAAAAACGTGCAAATACTTTCGAAGTAGTAAAAATATCTTCGTATTGCGCCACATATTACAACGATGCTTGGTTCAACCATCTATAACTCAAAATGGAATGGTGGTCTCGTTATCTATTTAACTTTACCCAATAAATAATAGTTTGCCAGATGGGATTTGCTAAATAGGTTTCTAGGGAATGATTGTCTTTGCAGATGCTAGCCGTTCAAAATGGAGAGTGTGAAAAAATATCATGATGAGCGATTGACGTGTAATTCGAATGGCGTGTGATTCAAAATTCATAATTTGAGATTTAAAAATGTGAGATTAGGAACTCGTGGGTCGCGATTCGTGATTTGAGAGCAGCGAGCGACTGCGAAATTCTAGACACTACCTTTGTCGCTAGTTTCTCTACATTCTCGTCCTTATAAAAAAGCGTTTAATACAAGTTGCATTTCATCCAGGAATAAATATAATTTTACATAAATCATATTACGTAACCCAACTCCTTCTTTTTCGCAAATAATCTTATCGCCAAACGACTTTAGCCCGGTTCTTTGCAGCCGTGAAAGAGCACACCCCGAAGGATTAATTTTCATGAAACCAGATTTATTGCTTCACCTTATCGCTTCTACAAACTCAACTTTAACCTGTTAATTATCATCAGAAATGTAAGTCCCGCAGAATCCTCGACATTCACCGACTACGGGGGATATATCAAAGTTCTGCAAAATCGGGAAGATCGACACAATAATGACCGTCATTCGCTTGCCCGAATCAGTCTAACATATATAATGTCTATCGTACGTGGACGAAGCCGGGGTGTCGTTCTAAATCACTCGGTTCTCTTTACGAGGATCAGGGGCGATAATTCTTGGGGAGGTCTTCTCTCTGATGGCTTAACCACCCCTTCGTGACCACCTTTCCCTTTCCTTCTCTCTTCCCCCTCACTCTTTCTTTCTCTATCTCTCTCTGTACCTGCCCCCTTTTCCTTTCTCTCTTTACCCTGGACTCATTCTCCGTGCTTCTTTCTTCCCATTCTTTCTCATTCTCTCTTTTCCTCCACCTTTCTCTTTCTCCCTCGTTGTCCCCCCTTCCTAGTCCTTTTCTCTCACTCTCAGATACTCTCTCTATCAACCTCATTCTCTCTCTTCATCTCGCTCTGTACAACTACCCTTCGAATGCTCCTCTCTTTCACCGGCTTTTCTCTCTTAGGACTTCAATAAACCGTCCCCGCTCTCTCACCCCTACACATTCACTTTCTCACCTATCTGCCTTCGGGACGTGTGTGTCGGTCGTTGGACGGTAGTCGAAAAGAGGGTGGTAACGTCGGAGACCGATTCTAACCCGGCGTAATTCAGTCTCCGGGGCTTTTCACGGGACAATGGCTAATAATTGTCGGCCGGCCGTACGGGAGAACGCGGCGAACGAATTGTCTGCCGGACGAGGAGTGAGCAAGAACGAAAAGCTTACACTTTGCTTTGAGAACGAAGTTTGCAAAATGGGAGCGAGTCTTTTGGGTATTATTGTCGTTCGTCCGTAAGGGTGGATAAAATTGAACTGAAAGGAATAATTGCGGAGCGGACTGTTTACATGGGCCAACGCTAATTTGCTTTGTCTACGAGCAACTCGTGCTTATTTATCGTTTCTGCTGCGTGTGGTGTTAACACTAGAACTACCGGCGTTAAATCTATCATATTTCAAAATATTAAATATGTACTTTGAAAAAGGAGGAATCACGAGGCGGAAAAGATTCTCGATTTGGAGATTTATGTTTTTCAAGATGGACATAGAATATTTATTCTAAGACTCTTCTATAAACTTGGAGAATTTTTGCAAAGAATTGTGTACCAGTCATTTTGACTGGTTTGGTTGTTCTAGTGTTAATTACTAACGCGACCACTTTTTACAAATGTCAATCGAATTTTTCGAGGCGTTAATAGCTTTAAAGGAACAGATTCTGATCGGTCTGATTGGGCCATCCCCATCTCAGTTGAGAGGTCATCGGTTTTCGATGTCTCTTCTGCGGCCGATTTGGCTGTGGCCCTTCTGTTTCTAGAAAAGGGCGCCTGTTTGGAGCCTGTTTGTAGACTAGTCCATATGGCTGACCAAACAGGACCTGTCTTAGACCCTGTGTCCTGTTCTGTTTGTTTGCGTCAAATTGTTTACTTTGGGCACGTCAAAATATCTTTACAAAGACGCTGTGTCCCTGTTAGGACGATGTGTACCTGCCTGGGGTATATTTAACCCTTTGCGGCCCGAATTATTTTGTCAAGTTTGTAGCGAGCTAAGTGAAATTAATTACGCAACATTTTCTGTCGTTAGCTATCCATTTTTTAGTGATAGCAATAACTATAGGTACTGACGGATATTTATGTGACATTATAAAATCAATATGAAATTTGAAAAGTCGATATTAAGTCGTTAGAAAATAGGATGAACTGAAAAGCTGTGTCGAGTATAGCTCGACATAGGACTGCAAAGGGTTAATGTGAAGTCATTGTCAGCTTTGCAAGTGGAAAGTAAAGCAATAAACTATGAACTACAACGGAAAGCAATGACGAGCTTTTTCGACGTAGAGCTGTCTTCGATATATTTATCCTTTCGATATATTTAAGCTGTATGTAATTGGCTGAAATTTAAGAATTTTTTTCTTAGAAATATAACGGAATGCTTTCAAAATGAAGATATTTTAAAGAAAATTGATGTTGGACTATTGATTAAAATAACAAATATACTGTTTGCACAAAGTGTACTTGATTGATTCTACAATTCTTCACTTATTGTAGGTTCGCATTGTTATTGGGGAAGGATAGACTAATTAATTCTGATAATATTGTCATTATGCAAAAACTGCAACACAGAAATGTATAAAATTGTGAAAGTAAATGAATGTCAAGTTTGAATTAACATATTAGATAACCTATTACCGCGTATCTTCGCACATAAAGTTATTAACAATATAGTTCATGTTTCACAAAATTATAGATGTCACACTCGATTGTACCAATTAAAGTAACTCTTTTGCAGTATTAATATTTCGTTAAACTTAAGTACAAATAGCAAATGCCATACTCGACTGAAGAATTCTTTAAATTGCAAAATTTACATTTGTAGAATAAAAAAGGATCTCTCTGCAAATACCGTAAAGCCAATTGTCAATCTTTCAGGCCGCCTTCTTTCGAATTCGGCATTGTTTACTTCACATATTTCCAGAGATCGTTAAAATTGATGTACCATCGATTTACATTGGAATTGACTAATAAGTCTTAAGAACGTTCGCAGAAAACCAAGCGGTCGCTGCGAGATTGTCGGACATTGGATTGAAAAGATCATAAATGCATTGAGTGGAGAAAAAGCGCGGCGCGCAATGGAGAGCATCGATAAAGTCTCCCGATCCCTTTTTACGAACCTACTTGATTCAATTCTCCGTATTCTATGTAATTTTCAAGACTCGTTATATCGGCGCATCGTGCCTTTAAAATAAGCCATAAACTTTTCTTCATACAATGAAAAACTTGTGCACAACGTAGCGAAGTTACGATAAAGTTGTCTTTATAGCGCGAAATAATAAATATTTTTTTTCTTCAAGATAGCATCAACTTTTTTTTTATGTATACAGTGGTAAATCTGATTGTTTTTTTTTATCAAACTGCGAGGAGTTAATGTATACGCAAAGATAAGGAGAACCGATATTTAAAATTTCGCAATAAAAGGCTTGTTGTACAGTTTGAAATAAATATTGCACGCTTGATGCAATAATGAATATTTTATCACAGCACTTGAAAAGGCGAATGTGTAATTGAACAACGTATATACAGTTTTCATGACTCCTTCAATGCCCTTATTTATTCTAATATCCATATAAACATTGGTCCTCACTCAATTGAACCAGACAGGAAATTATACAGCCAATTTATGTATGCCGTGATAAAAGACATGTTGGTGATTACTAAATAAGTATAATTTCTTATTTTATTTGCTGTCCAGTATTAACTTTTATCATCATTAAATATGAAAATACACATGTTAACATTATGCACTACATATTTTAAAGTTTTACTACAGGTACTCGATCAATATAAATTAATTATCTGTTTGAGATGTTTGTCTTTATTAATTATTTACTCTTTTATATTGGACAGGTATATTTATTTTCTTTTAACTCCTTCAATTTTATCTCAGTATCCTGAACATTATAATTAATGATGATTGAATTGATTTGTCGAAACATATTGGCGTTAAAAACGAAAGGAAATACGGTGTTTCATATTGAATTTTACGAAGAATTCAAGGACCGGCAATTTTTACCATTTTGGTAGAATTAACGTTAAGGAAACTTTTTTTAAATGCATGATAATAGTTAATGACTCTTGTCGTATATAAAAATATTCGATATATCTTCGAAATGAACTTCGTAATTTCATTAAAAATTCTTTATTCTTTATCAAAAAAAATATTTAACAATCGGGAATCCCGGCTATGGGAATGATTACTTTGAATTTCGCATTTGCCGCGGATATGGGTTTTGTAAATTTCAGACTACCCACTTGAAAAGTATCTTCCATGAATTTCAAACTTTCCAACACAAAAGTAGCTTCCGTGAATTTCAAATTTCCCTCAGCCAGCTTGACTCTCGCGAATTTCAAATGATTCACTATGAAAGTAGGTTTCGCAAATTCCGAACTCCCTGAAAATCTTTAGTTACCGTATCAATTCCCGATGCAGCGTTAAAGCGACGCCAGCGACGAAGACATTGAAGGTGAAAACGTAACGCTATGTTCCGGATATCGGAGCATTCTATTCCACGTGCAAAAAATATTCGAAGGTCAGCGAGGAATTGTAAAGCGAGGGTGAACAATGTTTAAGATACGGGAAAAGAAAATGTATTTATGTATGCATATATGCGGAAAAGGGAAAGGTAAAGAAAGCTAGAGAGAGAGAGAGAGGGCGCAGAGAGCGAAAGAATAGGAGATTGGGATAGGGAAAAATGTGAGTAGCGCAGGATCATTTTTCACAACGAGACAGTCGAATGAAAACGCGATTCCATCATCCTCTAGACATGAAAAGCGTTTCGTGATCGCTTTAAAATAAGCTATTCTTCGAGGTTTACATATGGAACGCGCCGTACTCTTCTTTATTTCATGGTCGAGCGCCCGGTTCGTTCGCCAGGTACAGGAATACGTGTACGTAGACTCTGATGCAGCCTGCATGATCGCATATGTGCATCGGGCCTGCTTGCACATTTACTTTCACGCTGCTCGGTATACTTTTGCCATCTATATAAACGGAAGGATGCGCGAGTGTTGGTAAAATGCATGTTACGTTTGCGCATTACGTTTGCCCTTCGGTTCACGGAATTTACATTAAACGTTGTCCCTTTTCAAGATTTTCAACGAAATTCCTGCCGGTATTTTCTAGCTGACTGTGTTATTATATATTTAACATTTTTCTTCTGGAATGTTTGAAATTAAGAGTTTTCGAAATGTCGGCGAGGAAATAGCTGGCTGCTTTATACGATGAAGGCCGTTTCCTTTTAATGGCTTTACAGAAGTCTAATGTCTGTAATATACGAGGTAGTTCGGAATTTGTGACGCTATACCGAAGGTGATAAAGTTTTGAGGGAAAAAAATGATCGGAAGCATAAAATAAGATATATTTATGGAGGGCTTCGTTTTCAAGGAAATTGATTTTGACTGTATTTGTACCCGTTGAATACGTTAAATGGTTAACTTGTTACAATTACTTCTTTGTTTGTATCGAAGGACAGTAAGTAAGAAGTATAAGTAAGAATACTAAAAATGAATATTGTTATATATTCCATTGTGCGTTGCTTACTTTATATTATTTTGCTACCCAATATATTGGGAGGCTTGTCAAAATTACTGTTTAAGTCTTAGAAGAAATTTCTCGAAATATAACATCGGTTATTAATGATCGTAACGTTTCTGTTTGCATAACAAAATGTATAAGAGCCGTAAGATAGTTTTTCCTTTTTCGGAGATCATTAATTTTTTCCCTCTACACGATTGATTTTAGAAAAATTCAGTTAGTACAATTTTAAGTACCACCTGTATTTTCTTCAAATTTTTTAGGTAAACCGTAGATTGAGTTCGTGTCAAATCAAAAATTCTCGGGCTTACAACTGTTCGTTCCCGAACTAGGGAACGGCATGCGCCTTTTTATTTCGAAATTCATATTTTGTGATTCAAATTGAATTTCCCTTCGGTAAATTCGTACATGATGGATATTTCTCTGATGTTTCGAACACTTTTACGATTAAGGAAAGACAAAAAGGGTTCTGAACTTTAAACAATGTCTAACAAGCATGCTATAATTCGTAAAAAAGAAAATGACTTTCGTCGGAAGCTGAATTTAAGAGATTCAAGTAAAGATCGCGAATTCAACAGAAGAGATAGCGATTACATCCTTGTAACTCATAATTTGTTACTGCCGAGTTACAACAAGACACTAATAACGCCTATACACGAGGTTTCATTTCACCGTGAACTTTCCATATAGAATGGCATTCATAAGTATTTGCTTGAACATCTTCCTAATTCCAATAACTACCCAAGTTCCACTGACTCGTGCACTTTCATTAGTGTTTAATAGTTGGAAACTTCTGCTATCAAAGTTTTATAGTTAATATGATAATTTTCTAAATTACAAACCAAATCATACGATTGCACGGGCGATTGAATAAAGAGTAGTAACAATTCCCTTTTAGGTCCGCTATACGAACTTTGTTACAATGATATAAAACTTTATCCCATTCGTCTTAATGGCTCACTAGGACGTTTAACGTTCATCTTTGGTGTTGAACGCAAGTGTACGAACATTTCTCAGAGTTTTTGCCTTGATATAGAGGGAATTATACGAGAGCAAGTAACTTTGGATTAATGGAAGTAGGAGAAAAATGATTGAGTGGATTTTTCTTGAAAAATATAATAGTATATTTACATTACTAATACTATTCTACTGTTACTTGCGCAAATAAGGACATTGGAGTACATTCAGTTACTTCTGTGAATAAGAACTTTTTGTTTTAATCCTTCTGTTCAGTATCGTATCAGTATACTTGTGTTTATCTAACGCGCTCAACAAAAATTCGTAAACCCCCCATTTTTTATTGTTTACGGCCAATATCAATTTTTGAACCTGTCAACAATAAATTGAAATTAACTTTAGAAGTAGAATCACTTGCACAAATATTTATGGCAACTGACATGCCTCGTAACTTACTATCATTAATTTCTTCATGCGTAACATTTATTTGAATAAAAGTAAGAAACATTGCTGCAATTGTGATCTGACGGATGATCCAATTGAAGAGAGGAGGACGAAATCAGCACTTCACCTCTCGAAAGAGTTGTGAAAAATCTAACGTTCTTTCATGGTAAATCTTCGGTGATTCAAGGCTTCGTCGCGAAGTCAAACAGAAGCGTCGCGACGCGTCTTGGAAAGCGGCGATTTGCCCGGACGTTCCTGCAGGAATCTGCGGGTGGCGCATTATGTACGACGGGGTGGGGCAATTTCTGCCCGACGTAAATCACCCTCGAGACAGTTTCGTATCTCTGGGTTACGAGAACCCATAAACGATGATGGCAGTGCCCTTTCGCAACCCCTGAATGTCAGGAGCGAATTAAGGCTTCGCGGGACCGTAAGTTAACAAAAACGCAGGACCTGCGGGAGAAATTTCTTTGGAATCTAAAGTACGGCAATGAAAACGTGATCGGTACATAAATTTTGTACTGTGTCGGTTTATGGCGATCACGATGAGAACGATATTTTCGTAAGAGTTTCGTGGACACGTAAGCTACAATGTCGATAGGTAGCCTCTTGAATTATTTTTTTTTACTATCAGAATGATACCTTAACCCTTTAGCCTACAATAACGAGTAACACTCGTAACGCGGTAAACAGAATAGAAAATTTTCAAATTTCGTAAAACTTATAAAATTTAAAATATTAATGACACGCGATACGATAAAATTATTTCTATAATATTAATAGTACATTAAATTATACGATATGTTGAGAAGCACTGATCAATTTTTACTTTAACAATTTCATTCTAAAGTATTGGGGAGGCAGTCGCAAGAGAAGTCGTAGGACAAGGGGTTAAATCGTTTAGGAATAAAAATTGTAGGCTATTTAAATATATTGGACACAGTACGTTGACGTTAAAAGTTCTGATCTTTTTGATGTCCGAATATATTTTTGTAATTTTTTATTATTTAAGTGAAATTCTTTTCGTGACATTTTGTACCGTTGTTACCAAACTCTGCTTCAAGGTTGATAATTTCTTTACAATGTTCACTACCTCTATGAATCGAAAGGTGTACAATAATTTTATGTTTGTAGCTATAAATATGTTTGCACTTCGTACACAGGCTCACATGAATCTTCCAGATCCAAGACGTTCCAAAACTGCATTTGTTGTAACTCCATAATTTAATCACTTCTATTCCTATCAATTATTTACTCCACTCACCTATAGCACTTGTAACACCATAAATTTCTCTTAACACGTTGAACGCCACCAGTATATCGCTAGGTTCACCACTTCTACTGAAGTCAAACTTTTTCTATTAAAATCACATCTTTATAAAGCAGAAAATTCAAAGACACAGATGGATATATATTTAGCAGAACTTTATATTTTTTAAGGCCAACATTTAAATATTGAATGTGTTAGAAAATTCGTAAATATTGCAGTGCGGGAGTCATATGAAATTTCATTGAATTCAATAGCGCCGGTCACCGGTGACCCCCATGGCAGTCAGCGTGTTAACTATCTGCAAACAAATCTCATCTAACCGTAAAATTACACGAAAGCAAAAGAGTCTGATGAAATTTTTGTTTAATATGGTTTTATTAATTTAGATACAATTATATTAAGCTGTTTTGAAATATAAAGAAAGAATAAGAAATAGTGAAAATAACGTTTAATCTGCTCTCTGCGGCTTTGACTTTGGAACTGAACTAAACGGTTTTACAGCACGAAGACGGCTCTGCTTTGGTGTCAACAATGTTTTGACAGTCGCCGTTATCGTTTCTTCAACGGCTGTTGAGCATTACATCGTTGTACTCCAACAGAGTCAAAAAAGAAATGCAAGACAGTCCAAGCCCAAAAAAGCAGCATTCCCGAACACAAGCACGAGATCTCTCAGACATCATTCTTTCCGTAAGTCTCCCCTCGATTCGATTGTAACCGAAAGTCAATCTCATTCTCGGAGATCGTTGTAACAGCGAAAAGTGTACGTTAACCTCAACATGTTCGTAAATGTTTCTCCTTTTGTGTGGGGACTCCAGTCCTTCCACGTGAAAGACCGCGGTGGCCCGCCCACGGGGATATTACCCTCTCGCAAAAATTCCATCGGGCAAGCTTAGCAAGAGGTAAAACACTATCGACGGGTCTGCAATTTTCCACGCCATAGGACACGGGCCAAAGCGAAGGATGCAGGAGAAAGAAAGATAGAGTAGACTTTTACACGCGATATACCCACAACGATGATACAAGAGAAGCATGGTGGGGTTGGAGATGATGTCCTTCTTACCTTTCCCTCTACGACATCGCTTCTTCCTCCTTCGATTCCTTCGATCTTCTTAAACTTCGTCATCTCTTTTAAGGGGATGAACGTCTCTCTTTGCTTCCATTCATTTCCCATCAATCTGAGAAAAGAAACAGAAAGGAGAATCGGAACTTGGTAGAAATGAGACCCGGATGTTCTCGATGAGAGGGCAGAAAGGGGATGTGAAATCAAAAGGGTATAGGCTGAGAATGGTCGATATCGCTGCGAAAATCTCGTTCGGCGTCTTTTGAACCGTTTCAAATCTTTGGCGATGATCTAATTTCACGTGATTCGATTAGTTGGCTTTTGCTAGGGCTTTGACCAACGATTGTTCCGCGCAGGGCGTTTTCAAAGTGAGATTTTGTGATGTAAAATAACAATAATACCCTGGTTGGTACGTTGAATGTAACAAATATGGTTAGGGGGATGATGCTACCAATGATAAATATATTATAGAGATTAAAATGACAAGTTTGTAACATTAAACCTACCATGGCGGTCAAATGACCGCTTTCTGATTTTTTTCTAAAAATTCCCCAAATTGATTGGGCAGCCATTCAGTAAATATTTTAGGTCTATCGTATAAAACATACATTACTTAACCGACCATCTTTTTCACCTCTTCAAATCTCATTTTCCGAAGTATATATTTCGTATATTTCAATATAGCAGATATAAAGCCGGTAGGTTTAGTGTTAATGTGGCGATAAATTGTTATAGTCGTTTACGCATTAATCTTAATTTACATTTGTGCAATATCCACATATGTCAATGTTAACGATACATAAGCTCATCTGAACAATCGAAGAGATGTGACACTTGATCTGATATTTCAAATATTACAATATTACGATTTTCTTTCTCAGAGTCGTAATTACTTTGCGGGCAATAAAATTGCAGGTCAGGAATCGATCTCAATTTCCCTCCTCATTGAAATCAATTGGGATTTACCGATGCTGAAAATGATGTTGATGGTTTCTTCGAACAACTTCTTTGGAAGTTATCGGAAATTTTACCTAAAATCGGAACTACATTTACGTGTCGGTCAACGGAAAGAATCCATTGTCGTGATAAATTACTTCGGCTTTCGCAAGAAATCGCGAAGTCATTCTGTATTCTAGATCTCTTTTCAGTGAGGAAAAGAAATTCACATTAAATTGAAGTGCCCATAGTAAGACAGTTCTATTTCGAGCGAATAACCCAGAGACTTTTTTTTTAATAATTTTAATATACAACGGAAAAGCTGCCATTAAACATTTTTTTTCTTCTTGTTTAATATAAAGTACGTAACAGTGGTAGTCGTCGCAGTAATTAATTCGTCGATATCTCTACGTACCAAAGGCGTCAGATATTTTCTGTTATATATTTTTTACAAATTTATGAAGCTAAAGAATTTACTTGATTTCCTTTTGTAGTAGGTGGTCGGGAATAAATGGTTAAATGGTCGACCACTTAATATTTACGTAATAACTTCAATAACACAAAATAAACTATCAAACTATTAATACTATTTCTTTAACACTATTAATATACTATAGACTTAATAACATAAATAACCATAAAACACAAAGTGCACAAGACATACGAATACTGAAAACCGTAAGGTTTCGTGGTCAGGCACACTCTGCAGTCTCTAGGACCACATCTATAGATAACAAAATATATAGATATAGATTAAAAAAATGCGGTGTCTCGTGTTACGACACCGCACTTTTATATGGTAAAATCGTTGTATGACGGAGTTGAGTGTTCTGTTGAAATTAAAAATGGAATCTCTACATCCAATTCTGCCTCTTTCAAACTTACTTCACAGAATTGCTTTCTCACTTCCACAAGTTCCCCCAGGGGCCTGTCCGTACTGGGCGGACAGGTACGGGTCTGACGCACCCGGGGCCTCCCGAGTCCACGTGACCACCAATGCTTATTTTTATAAATTATCTAACTATAAATGTTAATATTTAATCGTTTAACTCTTTGAGGCAGGGGAGTTCAGAAAATAAAATGACCCATGTTGCACAGACAATTTTATTTTTGATTGAATAAAGTTGGTTTATATTTATTAACAAAGTTATATAATAATATAAACTTTAGAGGTGGGACGCTTTTAATCCCTCCGTGCCTCAAAGAGTTAGCGCACTATTGCGATCAATATTTAAACAGCGCAACGTTTTTAAAACTTAACTTTCCGAAATATCAATTTGTTCGGAGAAAAAAAACGTACGAGCATATTTCCACGTAGTCTTCCTGGTTGTTTCATTCCTAAAAATCTTCAAATTAATACAAAAAACGTACAGAGCAAAATAAAAGAATCCTGCAAATCCGTAGAAACTCAAAGACACTTCTAAGTACGGTCAACGCAGGACCTAAATATAATCGAATCGTTGTTAGAGACCAAAAGTAACGTAGGTCGACGTTTCCATCACGTAAGTGTCATTCTCAGCACTACGGTATTTTACGTAGCGTCTGGATAAACAGAAGCGGCAAATACCGTCAAATGTGACGAACGAACAAAAAGTACAGCATTCGCAGCCCTTAAAAACGGTCCTATCGAGAACGCCATCTTTGTGCCACGTACGAATTATACTCTCGAGATCTTTGCTTTTGGCACCCCAGCCTCGGGCGTCCTGCTGTCCCATTATTCGCATTGTCCGAGCATTTGGCACTCGGTCCGAAAAAACGTCATTGTCGTTAATTTTACGGGTTCGCCACTTCCGCCCGTTTCTACCCTTCGTTGTCGATAAACGCTCACAATAAACGGCCGATTGTTCAGGCACGAGAGTCACTCGAGCTACGTGCCTACGCGCCAATCACTTTCAATGTAGACTATGTTACATGTTAGTGTGATGGAATAGTGGCTTTTTCAATTGTCCCGTTTTGAAAGCAGGTATTTCTAAGTTGACGAGGGCGAAGGATTATTTTCTTCTCGATGCGAATACGACGAATAATGTGACAGAGACGAGGAGAAATATGGTACATAGTTGGAATATTTAACACTAAACCTACCGGCTTTATATCTGTTATATTGAAATATACGAAATAAGTACTTTGGAAAAAGAGATTTGAAGAGGTGAAAAAGATGATCAGTTAAGTAATTTTTGTTTTATACGATAGACCTAAAATATTTACTGAATGTCTGCCCAATCAATTTGGGGAGTTTATAGAAAAAATCAGAAAGCCGTCATTTGACCGCCCATGGTAGGTTTAGTGTTAAGATATTTTGTTATATATAAGAAAGTGAAGAATTGTGTTTCTTTCCATGATGTTTGGTATTTATAGAATTGTGTTAACTGTTTGCTATGGTATGTCATCAAACTCGTATAGAAACTTTACAGATTTTATATGTAAATTTTATAAAGTTTAGGAATTTCTTTTTCATTTTTGAGTGCGTCGTTAGTGTAGATCTATTTACATGTATCATCAGAATTTGGCGTAAATGTCAAAGAATTGTGATCCTTATGTTTCACTGCAACTTCAGTAAAACGCTGAAGAATTCCAAATTTTTTGTTGGCATTACAAAAGTGTAAGTTTCTATTCTGGAAGCATCAATTGTTCGATGTAATTATCCTCGCTGTTTTCTCTATTCCTCGCCCTGCTTTTGTACGTATTAACGATTCGGTGAGAAAACATTCGAGGACTTCTACCGTAGAGTGTCAGTGAGAAAACATTTGTCATTGTTACGGTACAGTATTAACGAAGTTTCAAAAGCCTTCGGCAACGAACACTTAAAGCGAGTTCGAATCAACGGCCGACAAAGGATCACTCGTGAAAAAAAAAGAGGGACGGCCGCCTAGAACTACCCCTTTAAAAAAAAGAGGCGTTGGCGAACAATAGGCTTCGAGGACACTAATTGCACGGAGACAATAACATCAATTACACCGTGTTAATCAGATTTATCACGAAGCCGGCATAGTTGCTAATTGCAATTGAAAATGATTGAGAGAGCCCTGATTGTTAATTACAGTGTAATGACAATATCTGTTGTAATGATTACAACTTCAGAATTTAATCATTTCAGTTTGATGACGGGGGAATGCGTAGACAATGTAAGACCTTGAACGAACTGCACGGCTTTCTGATATAACTGCAAATGCATTTTGAATTTGTATATTTGAAATATACCCATTACATGCGCGGTAAAAGAATGAAATAACAAAATAATTTGTTGCTGAAATTTTTATAATTGATCCTTGCTATGTATTTATATGTTAAACTGAAACGTAGAATTAGAATATGAAAGAATTAATTTAGATGAGTTGCAAAGGTAAACATTTAAATAAAGTAAGATTTATTGTTGATAAAATAGGAATAAATTGGGTACCTCAATAATTTCTTCATTTTCACCGCTTGATCTATAAGATCAAAAATTGATGCTGGTATTTTCAGCGAATTCAATGCATTAAATACGATAATTCTGATGAAGTAACAAATTCTTAATAACGTATTGGATTAATTTAGTATCAAATAATTATTTCATATTTAACACGTAAACTGTGACGTAGGATTACAAATTAAATTGCTTTATTTCTGTAAAATATCAAGGCAATAGTTTACCGTTGTACCGTAACTTCATACAGTCTTATTTATCCGAGTGAATACACAATTATTATTGTATGACGAATATTGTTCATATTGCCGAGGCAGCATGTATGAATACACGAATGATCGCTTCATGATAGCGGTTATCTACGTTATCATTAACATAGATAATTTGTACTGTTCCGGATATAATTGCTGCTTACCTCAAATTTCCCGGTCCCTAATTGCAGAACGACGATAATTCAAAATGGTTGGGATATCAAATATTAAGTATCAACAATTAACCACCGAATGCAATCTATGGGCGCTCTATACGGACACTAAATTCAAATGCATCCTTGTTTGAATAATCTACGGTCAGAATTTTTAAATGGATAAACATTACACGAAATGATTCGAACTACTGTAAAGTTCCCATATAGAAAATAACGTAGCGGAACAATTTGAAGTTGGTAAAAAAGATCTGTATGGGAAAAACATTATAACGAATTAAATAATTTCATAATTTCTACATTATAAATTATAATGTACCACTTCGTTACGAACATTCCATAAAAACTATTTAGTAATTAATAATTCAGACATATTCTAATCATTAGACATTTAGATATATATACATATATTACCATAATTTTCTTTGCAGGAAATAAAGGCTGCTAGATAAAAATGAATTTTATCCCTTGTAAAACATAATGCACAGTAGTTCAACTTAAAACATAAAACTTCTTAAATGTTCACTATCACAGAGAAATATTCTGAAACGTTGAAATGAAATTGAAACGCACACTTTCAGCGTATAATAACAATGTGTAGGAGAAACGAGATATTGCAAAGATAATATTATGAGAATGTTAGAATACATGAAACCGTAGGGTGAAAGAAAGGAGTGAAACTTTAGGACCACCCTTTGGAAAGTGCAGGCGTTGCTGGACCTCGAATTTCGCGGCGCTAATTGCGCGCAAATGACAAAGACTCTAGTTCCTGTAAGTTAATTGCATTTATACCCAAGATTCTATGGTTGCAAGTGGCCGTAATTTGGAGCACCCATTGTTAAAGACGAAACAACGGGAACCCTAGTTGTATTTTGTACATTTGAGCATTGCACGTTTTCTCTCGGTACAATGTGCACGTATTTCAATAAAGAAAAATATTAATTGACCGTGTAAGGTTACATTGTGAATGTCTGAATACCACGTTGTGCAAGGTTTACAACTATAAATTGAGAATTTTGACAATTTAAACCCTTATAAGTAGAAGGAAAACGTATTTTAGTCAAATTATCGGTGTAATAGCACAATTTTGTTCATCATTATTCTAATAATAGATGATTCGTTATATTCTTCAACTGGTTAAAAGTCATAATTTAGTATTTTCATCGTATCTACATATTCTGTAACGAAATGATTTAACACCAACAAAAATTGTATCTAAACCATCAACAATTGTTTTTACTTTCTAAAAATGTATGATCTTTATTAAGTATGTGAAATCTCTCTTAATAAATTTTTACTAACTACATTATTTCCTAAGTAATCTAATTGTATTTCGTTAGGAATACGATTGTTACAATACTAAATTCAAAGATCCTCCTTCACACAAATTCATTGCAATAAAATACTTCTAAACGAAATATATATTTCCTACGATATTAAATATTATAAACAATATTAAAAACAATCGAAAAGTCAACGTATATAGTTCAAATCAATAAAACTATCAAACGTCACGATGAAAAATATTGAAATTCGAACAATTCAACACCCGTACGTGCTACAATTTTCTTCATCTTAATTCACCCATTACCGAAACTGTCAGAAATGTATGAGAGGAGCCCGCATATCATTTGTACTGCGTACGGCACTGCGAATAGGAATTCGGTTTATATTATGACTCTTAACTGTCGCGGCTGCCGTAGCTCATTTTTAAGCTCATCGTCAGTTCTCTTTGTACAGGTAGGTTAAGATGCCAATGCAATGTAATGATACGAAATATTTATTATTTATTAGTTGGAGGGTGGAATCGTAGCGATTTGAGAAAGTGGAATGAATTAAAATATGAATAATTAATAAATAAGCGAGGCGTAGATTTGAGAAGTGGTTATTCAACCTCATGCATGCCGAGGGGCTTTAGGTTAAGAAGGCAATGCAATGATGTGAAATTTTGATTTATTATTTATTTATTAGTTCGTGCGTTGAATTGTAACGTGTTGATTAAGCCGAATGAAAGAACGATGGAATAATAGTAATAATAATTATGTGAGATGTAGATTCGAGAGGTACATACGCCCTACGCGGAAACACTAAATACTCTTTCTCTGCTAAGGTTCAAATATATATTCCATACACATTAATTTGTCTACGATTAATTGAACGCGCACCCTGTTTACTCCTATCAGAAACGAAGATTTGTGGCCCTGGAGGGAAAATAGTAGAGAAAGAGAGAAACTGTTAACGAAAAGTATCGTTAAGCAGTAGAAGATCCATGGGATTCATTGAGATCTAACGTAAGAGGTGACTCGTGGTAGCCGGTGGTTAACACCGATGAAGTAGCAGGGGTGACGCTATTGTCCACGGTCCCATAGGGATAGCTAGGCAGTCGTCGACAGTTGGCCAACTGTTCCCGACCGAAATTACACCAAGACCCGTCTCTCGAGGTTTGCGGAGCCTCGAGAAAATCAGCTCGTATGACACATCTGAAAATTCTATACTCGTGGAGATATAACTTTAACATCAGAAAGCAGGAGACAAAAGTTCAGGACGGTTAGGTTCTGATAATTTGTATAGATTAGATAAGCTATTGTTCTAGGTTGCAGATGTATGTGAAAGATTGGAAATGCTCTGGGAGCATTACTGCTCATTGAAATGTACAAAAAGTGCTTAGTATTTAATTATGGACTTAAGAATCATTTAGTTTTAGGAATAGGAGTTGGTTCTGTCAGATTTAATTTTTACGGTTCGGGCTCAGTCGTCTGTTATTTAGATATTATCTCTGGTATTGTGTTTATTTTTTCTTCGGTTAGATTTTCGGTGAATGTACAATACAAATTGGTATTCCGCTACAAGTTTATTTTAGAAGGTATCTGGTCACTTTGAAACTAATGGGTTTCGAAGTTGTGTTTATTAAAACTTTTTTGCTTGAATTAGGGAAAATTGCACAGCTTTAAAAGTTGTTCCTAACTTTGATATATGTATAGTCTATCAGATAAACAAAAATTCTTAATTGTCTTGGTAGTCATACATAAACATACTTATATCTTATGTATGGTAATATATGTGCCCAAAAAATTTCCTATATCATCTGAGAAAAAAGTCTTTGTTGCTAAAGCTGCAGGCAGTAATTTAGCACAAGTGTTCAAATACAATAGTGTTTTAAAAATGTACGTGAAGGTATAAGGCAAGTTATTATGCTTAATTTCAGAAAAATAAACTACTGCAATAATTAATCCGTCATTCATATCTCAAATTGCGTGCACAATATTATTAGATATCTAATAACTAAAATGTGGATTTTCATGCATTTATGAGACACATAAAACTACAAACATACACGGATATTAAGAAATAATGTATAAAAGATTTCCAAGTTACAATCTTTTTTATAACGCTCAACGATTGAAATAAGTCTATGCTTATGTAGCACTCATATCTGCTCCCTTCATGAAAATGTAAATTCAGATAAAGAATTCGCAGCCTACTATGATGTACATAAAGTGGAAATATCGACAGTGCTATTTCTTGACACAAACAGGTCGTATATTTCCAACTTCGGAGCCTTCGAACCTTCGCTTATAACGACTTCACTTTATTTATATGATTTATCACCAGTCTTTAAAGTCATGTACGTCCGTGCGATTGACACTACAAACATCGAAAACAATTTAACAGGACAACGATGAAATCGGAAGGCCTTTGTCAGTCGTAAAAGGCTAACGATCGTCCGTCGAACATCATTATCGCGCGCTGACACCCCATAGTCGTTTCGAGGGACTTTTGCAAGCATTGCTCTCGATATCGGCGAAAGAACGATTTCTGCCGGAAATAGCAACGAGTGTTGCGAACTGTGCCACCGGAGAGGCCATCAATTTTCTCTTTACGGTTTACGAATGTGCGAATTGCACGCCGACAATGAAGATAACGATGAATGTTGCAGGAGCAATTAGAACTGCAGAATACAGCTCAATTTGCCTTTATTGCGAGCCGAATTGAGATGTAGAGCTTTGGAAATTTGTCTCCGTAAGAAACAACTTTCTGCGCGAAAGTACTGTACAGGGGAAAGGCTAGTGCAATCTGTTTCCGATTGGGCATTTTTGTTTTCTCATCGATACGATTTTCATCAGTGTGTAAGCTTTATCGAGTTAGGTGCAGAAATTCAGGTATCGTGTAGGTACGAGTAATTCGTAATATGACAAACACTGTGCAAATTTGCCATTCAATTTTGAATCTATCAAAGCACTTGGATTTCACCGGTATTAAATTGTTAAAGGAGTCAAAAACACAGATTAAAATATTCTGAAACGAAATATAAGCGATTTCGACAACTTTCATAATCGCCAGCATGGATTTAAGTACGTTTAAAGGTTTAATGAGCAGAAGGTATAAAGACGGGAGCTTTTAGAAGTTGAAAGGCAGATTTCTAGTTACCTCTTGGAAGGAGACGCCGAAAGACGGACATTAAAGAAGCATATCATTGGCGTTTAATATATTAATATGTACATACATATATAAAACTCGTGCTTATAAGAGTATATTAGTGAGCAAAGTATATAAATAGAAATATCTTTAGACTTTCCAGAGTATTTAGACGTACGTTAAATGGTGCAATTAAATCATTTGCTTTTACATCTTCTTCCCTTGATCTTCTGATAATTACTGTAATTTGCTAATTTAATAAGTTTTGCCATTTTAAATATGATATTAACTCGTACTTTTGAAAAAAAATTCTATACAAAGAGTATTTGAAGGTAGACTTTACTAGAAAATTGAAGATTCAAGATTAAGAAATATCACAAATTAAAATTATACCGTTATATTTATCACAGTAGAACTGAACAAATAGCAATTAAAGTAATGATAAAAGTGGCTCAGTATTGATGCAAGCGAAATTTCTATGTTTTCTGAACACGTCGATGTTTATTGAATATGGACCTCATTATAACATAATGTGGGCATAGGTAAGAAAATTTAAAGGCTGTAAATTCATATCGAATACAGTTTAATTAGCAATTTAAATATTGCCCTGAATCATTACTGTCAATTGCATCATTATTATCATTTATTATTAATTATATCTTAAAATACATATTCCTCTTTATTTCAGTTTGATCATTTAAAATGGGTCAGTTACACACGTTTCATAATGTATAACAAATCGAATAATTTAAACAACAAGGGTAATTATATTGTAAAGAGTACTTAATCAGAAAAATATACAATTATTTTTCATTTCATTGCATGAAAGATGTCCATTAATATGATTCTATTTAACCATTCATAATTCACATTAGTTTCAAGTGTCACCGTATTTCCGACGACCGCAGTACAGTTTGGCATGAAACTTCATGTTTTACTCTTCAAACGTAACTTTGGCTAGAAGCGGTAATAAAATTAACGCCCTTTTTATCGATAATCCTAGCGAAATGATGCTATTGAAAAGCATCGAAGGAATCTTTTCGGAATTTTACAAAATACTGACATCATACTGAAAAATCGATTCTCACTGCCATTGGCCGTCGATCAAATTGCTGCCTCCAATGTCGGACATCACGAAACGAAAGCCCGGTGGCGAAAGGGAAGATTTGCATCGATGTTAACAAGCACCTGCAAAGCTGACCGTTCCACACAATGCAGACAATGCATCCACTGCATTCGCGAGATTGACGCACGTCAGGTTCGGCATGTTAAATCGTTCCGGTCCTGAAATATTTTTGCATTAATTATTCGGGGATCGTCGTGTCGATATGTTTATCAAATTGAACACCGTGAAATTATATTGAAGGTTTCAAGGTTTTGTTCGAATTTTCCCTTCTTTCAAATTTCATTGAAGGCCTTCATTCTTCGCATTCTGCAGACAATGGCTCAATGAGGCGTAAAAGTTGATTCTCATATAAGATAAGATGAAAACATAGATATATGAGCCGTTTACAGCAGACAGTGATTAACTCCACTTTTTGAATTTTTTAAAATTTAAGCCTCAAAGCACTTGATTGAATCCTAACTTTTTATGTTTAGAATAAATGTTCGTAATAAGAACGATTAACACCATTAAATGACATAGTTTGTTTGGCCATCGAATAATAAATAATTGAATTAGGAAGTCAATCTAATTAATTCCAAGGCTATTCCACCTTATTCATTTTATGCTTCGTTAGAGGAAAGCTACATGCGATTATGTATTCTACAATACCTATTTATATTTTGAAGGGAATTTTGAAAAGGAGTGTATACTATTTCATCACGTTTCGCCACTTTAGGTTTTATGGAGTTAATCGATTTGACAAGTGAATGGCTCATATCACGTATTATTTTTAACTTACAAAGAATCAGAGAGACGTAGCTCCGTGTTTCTATCGTTTTACTGAAGTCTTACATACCATGATCACTTTATCATGGCAGCATAAATTGTAACTTAATCTTTCTCGGATAGCATTTAACTATTTGCTACGGAGGGTCTGTGAATATGCACTACGAATGTACTGCAGCTAGAATACTAAAATTTTCCGGCAGTAGAATTCTAGTTTGTTTGTTTCTGATTGAAGCTCTCCTCTCGACCAATTGAATTAAACGTTGAAAATTTAAACGGCCAAAATGAAAGGATATACGCGCCCGGATATAATATCGTAATGTAATATAGTGTATATGACGTTCTGCGTGCCGTGCAACGTAATGATAATCGTTATTTATTGTTGCGCAGCACTGTGGTAAATTAATTTCAACCGAAAGTGTCCGATACTAATCATTAAATATTTACTGCATAGCGGTCGTTAGAGCTAACGACGGGGTCGCAATTCGCAGTGGTGTAAAACTGATGCGCTCATCATTTTCGACGTTGAATGGATATTAAATTAATCTAACTTTTAATTGTAAGTGATGCAGTCGTTGATACGCCATAAATATCGTCGTTAACTTCAGCCTCTGGTGTTTGCACGATATTTGTCCGGATTCTGTAATAATAACACCGTAACTGGTAATAATGGAAATACGTTACTGTCTTACATGTATACGGTAAATATCAGTTTTTCATTAACACTAGAACTACCGGCGTTAAATCTATCATATTTCAAAATATTAAATAAGTACTTTGAAAAAGGAGGAATCAAGAGGCGGAAAAGATAATCGATTCGGTGATTTATGTTTTTTAAGACGGTCGTAGGATATTTTTTCTAAGACTCTTCTATAAACTTGGAGAATTTTTGGAAAAAATTGTGTACCAGTCATTTTGACTGGTTTGGTGGTTCTAGTGTTAATTGGGTATTGCAGGTTTTTGGAATAATATCTCGCAAAAATAACAACAGCAGAAGTTAAGAAAAAAACTTGTAGAAGTTTTCTTCTACAAAATTTATAGTTCGGTCGTCAATTAAATATAAAAATTCTAGTACACGATTTATTTGATTAGATTAATGACTTTCCTATTACTCGAGTGCTTCACGCTGATTTCTGTGAAATTTTCGCCTTTATTTTACTTCACTTAAGATTAATTTAATGAAGTCCAACGTAATGATGTTACCCTGAGAATACTGTGAAAGCAGTTGTAACTCATTTGTCCATTTCTTTTGTTGCGTTATAATTTCCATTTGAGAGAAAGAATATTCCAAAGAAAAAATAATAATTCAACGCTTTTCAACAATATATCCAATAAAAACGTAACAACGCAGGACCGTTTTCTTTTTATTCCAAATATTTTTCTAATAATATTTCCCTGGCAATATTTCCTTGAAGTATTCAAATATCTTGATCTGCGTGTATTCGCCATTTTTCAACATAGAATTTTTGCAATTGCGGTTTCTGCAGCTAATTTTAAAATAACATTCGCAAATGGAATACCAATTAAGCAGAAAATTGGTGCATGCACGGATATCCATGCATCGGTAGTTGTTTGGCCCAGTTTATTTAGTTTCCATTTCAGGCGAATTTCGGGTTTTCAAAAGCAAACAATGTTCTATTTCAACCGAGATCTTCTTCAGGATATTGTGAAATTAACGTAACAAATTTTCCGTAACACTAATATGATTTCATGTATAAAAGTCGAAAATTTTAAAATGAAATTCTGCAGTTTTGGCCTTTAAAATAGGAAATTTCACGCTTTATCCAAAGTACACTGCAAGTATTGCAAACTTCTAAAAATCTTTTTTCGGATCCAGAAATCGTTCTCGAACCGACAGAAACACGACTGGAATTTTCAGAAGCCCTGAATTTTCCACGGAACTCAATTTGCAGTCGATGGACATTCCGTGACTTACGTAAAACCTTAATATGCAAAAAGATCGTGCCTCATTACTCGTCTACTATCCTGAAACGTACTTAACTCGAAACAGAACTACCCTCTACAAAAATCAGGGAAGAAATCCAGTGAAACGCCGATCGCACGGATTCATAAATCCTCTTGGTAGGCGCGATTTCTCGGATATCATGAAACTCGTATTCTCGTTTTTCATCTCACGCCATTCTGACAATGGCAACGGCGCGCCGATTAGCGAACGAAATATGTTTGGTAATAAACCCGCTCAAACCGGCTACGAATTTCTGGTATTCGCGCTTGTTATTCGTCTATCCATCGACGATTGTTTGCATTCCGCTCGTCGCTTCCGATGCGGCGAGTTTTACCACGAGTTCCGCCCTCCGAAGTGTTCGCCAGGTGGACCAGGTGGCACATCCCTTAAACAAGCAGCCATTAAACCATCCCTGAACAATATTCCTTCGACGTTATTCGCCGGGTTTGTCTTTCTCGAACGTTAAGGCCGAATCCTACTTTGAAGTCAGGATAAACTCAAACCCTCGAGGCGTTCTCGAAGAGTCATTAATTGGAATGTAATAATCTTGTTACGGCGGACAGTTTAACTGTTTATCGTAGAATGTTTGTTGTTTAGTTCGAAACAATTGAGAGATTTACTTTTATGCCAAGTATGTAATCAGAAGATTTAATGAAAATCAATTTCTCGCTAATTTTCCGGGTTAAATCATTCATTGTAATTTGTGTGTTCCGCCTTGATTTCATGGGTTTCTTATTTGTGTAATATTTTTGTCGTGCAGAAATGAAATACTTGGTGTGGTGAATATATTTTATTGTAAAAACTTTGTGATACTATAGAAACTGATAGGCTTTATCTCGGTTCAACAAAATATTTCATACGCATTGTAAAATGGAAAATTAAATGATAGACAATTTTATTAGTATTCTTTCAGTTTAACATAAATTTGTTTGCAGCACTCTTCTTCCTAATTGAGCATCGAGAAGCTTACAGACTGAGACTCGAAATTAGTGAGCTTGGATTAAAAAATTAGCAAAGTTAAATTGCTGCAATTTCTGGGACATTTTTTCCACGTAAAAAACTAAAAAGTGTATCATACTTTCGGTCATTTAAAATGTATTTAAAACTGTAAGTCGTGGACGAAATAATTGTGCCCATAAATATGAATGTGGTCTAAGTCATATATTTCTTGTTTCGATATATCTAATGGATTACATTTGAATAAGTTAAAAAATATTTTTATATTATGCAACATTTTAATTTAGAATTTTATTAGTCTTGATTAATGAAAATTATTATGAATGTGAAATTTTGTGTGAATCGCATACGAAAATGTTGTTTTTAAAGTTTAAATTGACTTAGACAATTCAACTGAGATGAAGCTAATTTTTTTAAATTTTTGACTTAGACCACTTTCATAATTATGGGCACAATTATAGCAATTCCATTCGAAATATAAAACAAAGGAGAATCCAATGGAGAAAAGATACTTAGGCGGGGACTGCTTATTTAAAACTTCGAATCCTAGTACGTCCAACTATTTTAATAATTCCCAACTATTTATTTTATATTTTGCATTACATTTCATTATCAGTATTCGCAGATTCATAAGAGGAATATAAAACCGTTGAGTGTCTGATATGAAAAGAATTAAACGAATCTAAATTATTATACGGCACGAAAGAAATTTACGTTTATTCATTTCCAAGAAAAAGTAATCTTACATCTATTAATACTTGTCGTATGCTTCTGTAAACGCGATGGAACGAAGCACGCAATAATTTGCATGCAAATTCCCTAGGTTTGTTTCTAGAAAAATTAAATCGCCATTTGGCAGCTGGTTACGTGCGAAATATTTCATCATAGTACTTAAGGCTGGAGAAACGTGACTTGGTACCATCGGTTAAATTATTCCTCGACGATCGTAAACAGAATTTACGGAGCTACGACGATCCACCGATAATCCATTGAATAGCTTCGAACGAATTACTACGTTACACAGTTCCAGCACGTCGAAATAGGTAAAAATATGGAGAAGTTAATAGCTGGAGGACAAAAAAAGGAAGGATTGACGTTCGATAATATGAGAATGACTTATGCATCTAGGTCGCTCATTGATGCCTGTGCTAATGAAACAACGTTAAATTTAGTTCGTTTCTATTTAATGTGGGATTTCAATCAGAGAGTTAGGACGAAAGGCCGAATGTTTTGGGTATTTGCATTGGATAGTAGGCATTTCTGTGAATTGAATTCGCCCGAGAGACGACTAATCAATCGGACGAATAGGATTATGAATTTACGGTTGATTTTGCGCTTCTATCGTTTCCACTATTCTACAATTGATTCGTCCGTTAGGATTATAAACGTGGTATTGCTACGATATTATTTGGAATCCTATAGAATTATATACAGTGTCGTGCTAATGCATCGTTTTGAATTAAATACGAATTAACGACTGTAAATTGGCGACGGCCATTGCATAATCCGTTGTTATAATTTATGGAAAAGTTTCGTAATCTCTACTTCCACTGATTGATTAAATGAATCATTTAATTATATAAGGAAGTATTTATTGAACATTAAAACCTGCATGTATATACGCGTGATTGGTATTTTATAAATGAGCCGTGCATTTTGAAAATGGCTTAAGTCTCTTTACCATAATGAAAAATAATGATTTTGAAATGTCTGTACCAACTAATTTATACTAAGAAAATTAAATATCCTGAAATTGGGAATACAAGCAAACCTTAAAATTTGGCATCAATATTTTTAAAAATATTAAAACACAAAGTCGAAAATATCTCGATTTAAAAGCAAAATGACTTTCAAGCTAAACGGCATGTGATGTGACGAAACGTAATCTCATACAGCGCCATGTACTCTTTCGTTTTACATATATCAGAACATTTCAATTTAGTGAAAATAATATTGATAGCTGTTAAGGATGAATTTTCAAGAATTCCATAAGTTGAACAATGATAGGGACTTTTATGAATCGCCAATCAATTACACGTGGAATGTGCTGAACTTCTTTCGCGCGAAAAAAGTTTAATGCTCGTCATAAGTAGTAGGCTAGATTCGCCGTATTACAGTCAAGCAGCAAAATTGAACTCGGTTGAAACTTGTTTGATAAATGACCATAGAGAATGCTACCTTTCGAGTATCACTTGGAACTTGAACCTAAAGTCGAAGCTTAACTTTGAGTACTCGTCTGCCACTAATGGGGAAGCTGCTCATGAAAGGTATGAGGGTCGAATCATCGATTCAATATAAGGCAGACGTAACAACCAAGGAAGATCGACATCTATAATATAGGTTCTTTAATCATCCCTATCATTTTTCATTCGCCAAACAAATTTCTTTGTTACAGTGTCCTTTTTACGTGTACAGAACGTCAAGGGTACTTTGCAATTATAAATTAAAGTAACGATTTGAAATGAATTCTTGAGGAAAATGTCTTGGAAATATTACTGGGATGATAGAATTATGAAATGATTGAAGTAGATACGTGCCTACATTTTATTTGATTCTTTAGTATCGTTTTTATTTGCTTCTTTTAACTTTGCATCTCTTGTCTCAATCATTTTCGACGTCTATATCTTCCTCATTATCTGCAAATCGTTGTATTAATTTATAAAGATTGCTTGGAGTAATTTTATACCAGTTTACTTCTATGTTTCGACGTGCAGACTTGTAGAAAAAGTGATAAGAGTTAGCAAAATATTTGCTGATTTATCTAACATTTTTTTTTCGTCTGTCAATTAACTTACCAATACTTTGATAATTGTACAAGCTTCAGAATATTCAAAAAATATTTGTAATTCAAGTTTAAATTCTTCCCAGTGTCTTCTCCGAATCTATTAATTTTCAGTTATCAGGCAAATGTGCTCTCCAAATTCATGAAACTTTTTTAATTGATGTTCAACTCAGCGATAAAATGCATCTAAAAATCCCACCGCATAAAGTTATACTTTTCCGCAGAACTGTTAAAAAAACTGCTATCCTATCATTCGTCATAATTCAACTACAATGAACAATTTTTAATTTTTCACATGCCACAAATACACTCGGTACGTGCGCTAATTATTACCCAGTTACTCTTCAGCAATCGTTGAGAGCAGACGTGTTTACCATCGCTCGCGAGTGCCAAATAGAGTGTAGTACATATCTTGTATACAAGTTCCTCGTGTAATTATCACACCGAATCGGTGTCGGTGTCGGTGTGCGTAACTGTGAAGCTTTGTCATTTCACCTTAACGGTGGAATGTACAATAGTGTGTGTAACACTGACGTGACTCCTACTGACAGAAATCCAACCATGGATCCTAATATATCACCGAACGAAATTATAACCAATGTTTCCTCCGTCCAACAAACGAAATCCTACGCATCAGCCACAGTAAATAGTTCATTTCCTAGTAAGGAACAGGCTATCATCATTGAAGCTGTAGAAGGTACTCCTTTGAAGGAATACGTGCAAGCAGTAGCAAAAATCACCGGACCTATCGCCATTCGTTTCGCTTCCCGAATTTCTCAAGACAGAGTCTGCATCTACCTGGATAACAAATCTACGGCCACAAAATTCGTATCTACTCACAAATCTTTACTCATCAAAAACATAAATGCTGCAGTTCGACCTTTACTCAACCCAGCTCAAAGAATCGTCCTCTCCAACGTTTCACCCACGATTCCCCACGTCTATATCGAACAATTTCTAATTAACCATAATGTCAAACTGTGCTCCAAACTCTCATTTCTCCGTGCCGGTTTACAAGAACCCGGTTTCGCTCACGTTTTGAGCTTCAGGAGACAAGTTTATATAAATCCAGATGACGTCCAAAAGATTCCCCAATCATTCCTACTTACCCACGAAAATACCCAATACCGAATATTTACATCCACTGACAAAGTCACCTGCTTCTTATGCAAAGAAGAAGGGCATATCGCCAGCAAATGTACCGCTCAATCTCAAATCAACAACACATCGAATATTACGGATACTAACGAAAACCAAGAATCAACCAGAATCGAACAAACAGCACCGAACACATCTAACAATCTAAGGTCTTCACATGAATCAGAAACGCAATCCAACAAAGATAAAAGTAAAGGAAACAGTGTCATTGATGTATCTGCACAGTCGGCGCCAAATATAGATAAAACAACGATACAAAACCAAACCACTTCTCAAATTCCTCACAAAAAAAGACCGCTTTCAACATCCTCTGAGGACCAATCAGTGAACGATCATACCTTAGCAATCGATGTACCGGAAAATGTAAGATCGAACTCGAAGAACAAATCAGCAACCCAGCCCACGACCAAAAAAGTAAAACGCAGCCAGTCTTTAAACAGAATTATAGAAGAAATGGACGATATATTAAAATCAGTTAAACTCACTCTGATTGACTCTACGAATAATTCCTCTCTCAATTACAACCAACTAAAAAGCTTTCTAGAAAATGCCCTCGGCTCGGATAACCCTAATGAAATCGCTAAAGATTATACCCTGGATATGAATTCCCTAATTCTCTTACTAAATTCAATCCACAACCTCATCAAAGACAAAAGTATGAAAAACAGACTCCACCGGCTCATCAAAAAACTTGAAATCAATTCTGAACCATCCATCTCCCTGCAATCCATACTATCTACAGAACCTTCACCAACCCTATCAAGCTCCACACATGGCCCTTCCTAAATACTATCTATTATCTGCTCTCATATCATGCCACTACAAATTATCCAATGGAACCTCAACGGCTTCTACAGCCGACTAGAATACCTTCAAAAATTGATCGATGAATCCCAATCTGAAATAATTTGTCTTCAAGAAACTAATTTCAAAAACCAAACTGCAGGAAAAATAAAACAGTACAAAACTTTCTTTAAAAACCGTAACACACCCCATGCAAGTGGAGGAGTAGCCATTCTAATAAAAAACAATATCCACAGCCAAGAATTAGCGGTTACAACGAATTTGGAAGCTATCGTCATTAAAATTACATGCCCGGAAACTATATATTTATGTAGCATTTATATCCCAAACAGTCAACGCCTAGAGGAAAAGGAGATAATTAACTTACTTAATCAGATACCAAAACCTTACATCATTCTTGGAGACTTCAACAGCCACAACCATCTTTGGGGATCATACAAAACCGATATTAGAGGAATTACTATCGAAAAAGTAATTAATTCAATAAATCTGAATTTATTAAACACGAATGAACCTACACATTTTTGCAGTGCAACAGGGCGCTTTAGTGCAATAGACCTAACGCTATGCAGTCCATCTATCGCACACAATATCACATGGTGTACAATAAACGACCTATATGATAGCGACCATTTCCCAATAAGGGTAACATATAAGATACACCAAAACAACTCACCATACAAACATTCAAAATGGAAATTCCAAAAAGCAAACTGGATACTGTACCGCGAACTAGTAACCGAATCATCCACTCGCTTCACAGACTTAAATCCAATCAACTCAAACACCCTAAAGACAGCACTTGATCGATTCTCTGAATACATTATAAACGCAGCCAACTTAGCTATTCCAAGAACAAAAAACATTGCCAATCCCAAATTCAAATGCAATCCATGGTGGAATGATCAATGCTCACAAGCCATACAAGACTGCAAACACGCTTTCAATAGATTTAAAAAACAAAAAACTACGGATAATCTCATCAATTTCAAAAAATACAGAGCCATATCTCGAAAAATTATAAAAAACTGCAAGAAACAGGCCTGGCTAAAATACGTCTCATCTCTGAACTCTCACACTCCATCTACAACTATCTGGAAGAAGATAAAATCGATCAAGGGTCAGAACTCTCAGTTCATGATCCCTGCCTTAGATAAAGGAAACAATCAAATTACCACAGACCCCAAAGAAATATCCGAAATTTTAGCTACAAAATTCCAGAACAACTCTAGCGATTCTAACTACACCAAGGAGTTCCTAAATTATAAAAATAAAATGGAATCAGAGCAGTTTTTATCCTCCACGATGGAACATAACAACCCAGACTTATCTGCCCTAAACATACCGCTTCAACTTGAAGAACTTCAACATTTTTTAAGGAAATGTACGAACACGAGTCCAGGACCAGACGGAATTCCAAATATCCTTCTAACCAACCTACCACAAGTTGCAATTAACTATATGCTACTGTTATTCAACTGTATTTGGATTCACAATATTTTCCCAAATAAATGGAACGAAGCTATAATTGTTCCCATCCTAAAGCCACAAAAAATCTCAACTGATTCAGATAACTATCGGCCCATCGCGCTAACAAACACACTGTGCAAATTAATGGAGAAAATCGTCAACCATAGACTCCGATGGTTCCTGGAAAAAAAGCAAATAATCTCCAAATACCAAAGTGGCTTCCGTCAATTTCACTCCACTCTGGACCACCTGGTAAACGTGGAGTCATCCATATGCGATGCATTTGCCAAGAAACAATATTTAACCGCCGTATGCTTAGATATTGAAAAGGCCTATGACATGGTTTGGAGAAGTCGCATTATAAGAAACCTCCAAAAACATGGCATAAACGGAAACATCTTAAATTTTATTACAAATTTTTTATCCACCAGAAACATCCAAGTCCGGGCTAATAACACTCTCTCTTCAAAAAAAATCTTAGGTAATGGTGTACCACAAGGCTCCGTTTTGAGTGTATCGCTGTTTTTGGTTGCGATAAATGATATTTTGAACCAAGTTACAAGACCAGTTAAGGGGTTTCTATTTGCCGACGATTTGACTTTAATATGTAAAGGAAAAAATCCCCAGACCATCCAGACGCTTCTACAAGAAACACTTGACAAACTCCACAAGTGGTCACTTACTTCGGGCCTTAAATTCTCTGCCACCAAATCGGAAATAATAACCTTTAGCAGAATGCGACAACCAGTACAAATAAAATTAATCCTCAACAATCAGACACTCAAAGAATCACCTTCCATAAAGCTCCTCGGGCTAACATTTGACTCTCAATTAACGTGGAAACATCATATCGAGAAACTGAAAATCGATTGCTGCCAACGACTCAATATAATTAAAACAATAGCAGCAAACAATTGGGGAGCAGACCTAAACACTCTACTTTTGTCATACAAAGCAATAGTTAGATCTAAACTGGATTACGGATCAATAGTCTACAACTCTGCAAATTCAAATATTTTAAAGAAACTTGACTCTGTTCACAATAGTGGACTCAGAATAGCAATAGGTGCTTTCCGATCCAGCCCAATCAACGGCATTTTGAGCGAAACATCCGAACCACCACTCCAAATTAGAAGGAAATATCTAAGTGTTAAATTTGCTATCAAAACTGCCTCCTTTCCACTTAATCCCATATTTGAGACTATCTTCAAACAGGACAATCGCGTATCCCGACAGCCGAAAAAGAGAACGCCTCTCCCATTTCACAACAGACTACGAAATTATCTGAAAGAACTTTCTATAGAAATCCCGGGCACAATTCCAAAATCAATCCACACTATCCCTCCATGGTCCATTCCAAAAATCCAAACAAACACTACGTTATTCGAACATAGCGAAACAAGAAAGACCAACCCAAGCCTACTTAAAAATCTCTTTCAAGAATTAACGGAACCATGGGCGAACTACATCCATATATACACAGACGGCTCTAAGTCATTAAGTGGCTCTGGATACGCAATCGTCTACGAGGAAAGAACTATCAAAGTCAACCTCCACCACGACTCCTCTATTCTTTTTTGTGAACTCAGTGCATTAAAGCATGCTCTTGAAACCACTAACACTGGTCAAAACAAAAATTTCATCATCTTCTGCGATTCCATTAACGCCATCTGCTTGCTACACGATAAGTGGACAATCAATCCTACAGTTCAGGAATGCCAAACCTTTTATACTGCATCGATCAAAAAAAATAACTCCATAACAATAGTTTGGGTCCCCTCTCACATCGGTATCATAGGGAACGAAAGAGTCGATAAAGCGGCCAAGGAAGCTGCATCTTTAACACCCCTCAAACACCACCCCAATCTTCCATCAGAAAATATACTTCTTAAGTTCAAAGATAAAATAAAGGAACACTGGAACAAAATATGGAATTCCTCGTCGAAAACACGATTAACAGTAATCAAAAACGATTTTTTCAAGAAAACAATAGCTGCTACCTTCCCAAGACGCGACCAAACTATACTCTCAAGAATCATAATGGGCCACACAAAACTCACACATCAATACCTTCTCAATAAAGAAGAACCACCAACTTGCGAACTATGCGAAACCCAGCTCACAGTAGAACACATCATCATCCACTGCAGAAGATTCAACACCAACAGACAGCAACTCAACATTAAAAATACCCTAAAAGATAACCTAAAGGACAATGTTTCAACACAAAATTTATTACGTTTTTTAAAACTTACCAACTTATATGATAAATTGTGAAGCCTAACGTTTAGTCGCTAATAACCCTCTAATGTGGTTGATGCGACGTTAAATAAATAAAGAAAAAAAAAAAAAAAAAAAAATTATTACCGATAAAAATGAAAAATAGAATGAAAAATATAGCGATTTAAAAGAATTATCCGCAAACTGAAATTCATCAAAGCAAAAGCTCTTCGTTGGTACAAACTTCAAGACAAGCTGATCTTTTATGGATAAGAAAGGTCCACGGTGACCCTTGAAACTTGTCGGTCAATAAGGTCGGTCATTGCAGCCGAAGCGCCGGTACATTTCGCAGAATTGCGTGGGGAAACACGCGATTAGCACCGGGGACGGCATTACTGGCGTCGTAGCGAATCGATTTCAATTCCCAATATCGGTGCCTGCAGGCAATTGAGAATCGATTCTGGTTCTCTGCTCGATTCGTGCTTTCCTCTGGTGGTTAACCGGGAAATCGATCAAGTCGACAATAACGTTCTCGAAGGATCCGGATAACTCGATTCTCTCTTTACTCCTTCACAGACCTCTCCAAGGATCTTTCGAGTAGGTACTCTTCTTCATCTGGTTAGAAATCTACGATTTCTCCTACTCTTTCCAAATACGGATTTTAATGTTCTTTTAATTTCCAGAAAAGTGCGACAGCACTGTCGGTTTTGTATTTTTCGAAAAATAAGAATGACAGTCGTAAGCAGATTTAATTATTGTGATTGATAAATTCATTTAACCCTGTTGTTATTCTGATTTATATGTTGTATTCGTGTTCCTTCGGGTCATAGTGACCCGATGAAATGTTTTAAGCGAAAACATTTTTTTCGAGGCAGTTTTTTGCAAAATAAGCCTAGTCATATTTAAGAATAAACTTCTAGTAATTAACGACGTTAAGAAGGTTGCAAGATAGAAACACAGATATACGTTTGTGACAGAAATTGTGACATCAACCTGACACATTTATTATTCATTCCGTTAAAAGGATCAATATCTTAAAAAGCGAAAATGACATCTCGTAAAGCATTAAGATTTTTAAATTTTTAACCCGCCACTAGTTTCGTAATCCCCGACGCATATGGTATTTCAGGTTAAAAATGGCATTTCATATTTTAATATGAAATAAATAAATATTTAACCATGACATACACAGCCGCGAGAAAATGATGAGAGATGGAATTTAGGAATATAACCACCCTTAAAAGTTTTTCCCGCTTCGCGCTAAAAAAGTTAGATTTGAAAAAATTCGCAAGTCTTCTTGTACCCGTGAGGAATGGCGGTTAAGTTCAAACGATTACTTTGCATATGTAACCTTGGAAGGTTAAAAAGAAGTCTCTGAAGCGGAGCCTTGGAAACCAGGTATTCGACAAATACGCACAAACTACGGCGACTGTAGAAAAAAGAAAGACAGAGGAAAGAGAACTTTTTCACAGAGGCTGACGAGGCAGGAGTTTTACGGAGACCACAAACGAACTACAGTTTACAGAGTATTACGGAGTGACGAACGGATTTACAATAGTTATTTTTAAGTCAACGTTGTTACGAAGTTGGATTAAGGATACTAATTGTAAGTACTTCGCTTCTTGGTAAGTTTTATTTTTAGACAAAGCCTTGCATACTAGCATTTCTTCGGGCGAAGTACAGTGCAAATAATTGTGAACCTTAACACTATTCCTACCGACACTTCACGTATACCTTTTCCTACCGCAACCGGTGAATTTGTCAAATGATAATTTTTTCCCAGAAAAAGAACAGTAAAAAAAGAAGTGAATATTGAAAAATGTATTATAATGTGAATGTATTATACGTATATTTGAAGAAAAGTCGTAAAGTTAAAAAGCGATTCAATCACGTTGTATATAGGAAATTCTAATCGAAATTTCAAAAACGGTCATTTGACCTTTCGTGGTAGGAATAGTGTTAATATTGTTATAAAAATGTTTATACTTATTGGTTAAAGACGGCAATCGTGCTGGAATACAGTTTTAAAGTGACATACAAAACATCAGTAATATAGTATTTTTTTAATTTTTAGGTCGTTCTTATAGCAGTATTAAATGCCATTGAATTGTATGAAGTAATACGAACTTGTTTCCGTAAATAATATCCGTATTAAATGTATTATTATTATTCCGTAATAAATATATTAAAAATTTGTCAAGCAAGGTCCATCAAGGTACTGCAAACTTTTTGCATTTTAAGGACATCACTTCAACTTTGATATTTATTACGGCATTAGTTTTAACCAAGTGTAGTTATAAAGTTTTTGCGTAATATGTAATTCTGCCTGATAATTTTAACTGAATATGTTTTGTCACCTGAAATGTATACGAATTATTACTGTTTCTGACTAGTTTGAAACTTTAATAATTAATCATCTCATGTTACATACTAATATACATATAATTGCACATATTCATGCAAAGATAGCATAAATTACCGCAGGATCCCCGGAAAGAATTTCCGTGCGTAGGAAGGGCGACACTATATTATATTTTAGAAAATGAATAATATCTAATCACGAATAAGTAAATTCGCAATGTTTTTCACCTATCGTATTCTCTTACGCAACGATCGCAATATTGACTTTTCTGTTTTCCTTTTAAATAGAGATCGTTCAAATAGAATTTATATATGATACATGTCATTATAAATAGTACTCCTATGATTCAGTCTATAAGATTCAGACATCAATTCCTAAATTACAGATACTACTATTTTTGAATACGATATATTTCTAGTGACCAAAATTCCTAGTTATAAATAAATATTCAAATAAGAGGCTTTCTCCTCATCAATATAATTCAAACACTGCCATATAAACGAACGCTTAAATGAAACAAAATTATCATCCGCTTCAAATAAGGAATTATCTTTTGGAAGAACCTTTACATAGATGTGTAAATAACCGTGCACAATCTTCTCTTTAATCATTTATGCATTTCACATTTATTATTTCCCTATTTTTCCTATGAAAGAAGTTACAATTTCTTTCGGTATCCATAATCTTGCGAAAAAGATGGTCGATTTCGGCAAGAAAGTGTTCTGAAAAAAATTATATCGCTTTCATATAACTCCAAAAGTTATAAATCCACAACTATGATGCAATTATTAATTATACCACAGCATAATTAATAGCGTATACATTAGTTTTTTTTTTAGCTATTATAATTATATGTTTTCTCCCTAATTACAACTGCATCGTGTCTAAGCTCCTCTGAGTAGGGTCCAACGATATTGCTCGCGCTTCTATTTAAAAATGACACGTCCCCAGAATGACTTTCACTATCCCCTGAAAAATGTCCGAAACGTGAAAGCGTCTCTGTGATCGTGCAACTTTCTCGAAATAAGATAACTTCGTCCGAACGACTTTTCTCAGGAGGTCGAAGCAAAAAAGCTTGCCGAGATGAGCAAGATGAATGTTGCAACCTGTGTACTCGACGGCTATACCGGCGCACATATTCTTCCCGAAAGTGGCGCGCTTTGCGCGCTATTCGAAACTATGTTTTGAACTACTACGAATTGAGGTAAATCCTTGGCGAAGAGCGAAATAGTTTTCGCCGTCGATTGAAAAGCTCTCGAAGAATGATCGCTCGAAGTAGGAGGAGGAAGAGTAGGTGGAAAGGGCTGGATACATTCCACGCACGTACACACGGCTGGCAAATAGCCGCAGCAGCAGCTGGAAGACTTCGTAGTTTCGGAATTCCTATAAAATCGGAAACCATTCAGATTTAAATGAGCCGCTCGCTTCAGGTAGATCCGAACAATCGATGCTCGGAGCGATATCGAAATTTAAGGAATATCGCAAACTTTGTAAAAAGAGACGAACGGAGAGAAGATCGGAGAATGACAAAGAGTAGGAGGCATGGGAGAGGACAGAAAAGGAAGAGATTAAGTCAGGAAAATGATAAGGTAAAAAAAAAGGAAACGTAAAGAGAGCAGGAAAGGGAAGAAAGTAGAATAAAGGGAAAAGGAAAAAGTGGAAAACAGCGTAGAGAAGATAGACCGCGGAGATGGAAAGAGACTAAGCATATACAGGTAACTGTGTTACATTCTATACACACACGAACGTATCTGTACGCTCGCAATTGCATACAGGAACACCTGACTGCATATAGGAAATGTACGATGTGGCTCAGTGGCTATATGTTTTATGCTCTATGCCCCATCTCTCTCGCTTTTGCTCTCTCTATCTCTATCTCTCTCTCTCTCCCTCTCTTTCTCTCTTTGAGCTGCGTGATTTATGGGGCTCGATGTGCATACAGGCTGCGTACTCTCTCCTCTTCACCAATACGCGTATGCACCTGCATATGCACGTAAATTTAAGCGGCCTGCATGCGTTTCCACACACACCTGCATGCAGACGCATACGCATACATTCCCGTTGAGATTTTCCACCGTGGAAAACGGAAATTCCCGGTACGAAAGGTCCTTTTATATTTGCGATACCACCAGGCACGTTGCTGCTTGCCACAAAACAAATCAATTTTCCTTTCTCTTTCTCTTTTCAACCCCACCCCCATATTTCCCTTTTCGCGCAACCTTCGCCAAGATGACGGGGTGGGATAAGGGAGGATCGTCGGAAGGAGATGATATTTTTCAAATACCAAGCGACCGTTTCTCTTTACCTTCTTCCACTGGAGACGGAAATCCATCGTTGAAGGTGTTTTCACCGAAAGACGATCTATCACCAACATGAATTTTTACTCTCGGCACTTCGTTTTTCTTTGTACGTCTATTTCCGCTTGCCTCGCCACTTCGATGAGCTCTTGCCTCGCTGCATTTTTTCTCTCATCTTCGAACGACCTTCCTTTACCGCCGATTTTGATCATTTCGCCGTTTCAATCGTTTATTATGGGTGAAAGAAGGGTTTTGGATTTTTTCTTGCATGCGAGCGAAGAAACAATGGAATTGCCGGAATGGAAGAAATAACTTTTGCTGTGAAAGAAATCAATTAAGGGGTTACGCCACCTTGGCGCTTGGAAAAATAGGTATAAAAATAAACACTTTTTTTGACGCAGCCGTTAAGTATATAAAATGTTCTTTAGTTTAAACATATATATATAGTAGTTTTATGAACAATTTGCAATGTTAATGATTAAAAAATGTTAAAAAATGACGGAGATATGAGGTGCACTTCTTGCTTGTGGTTTCATAGAAAGATGAAAGAGTGTGGATTGATACATTTTGAAATGTTGAAATTGTGGTTCATTTGGAAGAGAATTTAGAAGATATATTCAATATAAAAAGTACTTATTTTTATGCTGCATAAGATATTCATTAAAAATCATTTTGGGTCAAGAGCTCATTTTATTTACGGTCTTTCAAAAGAAAGAACGGAAGAATTGTATCTAACAAGGGAAGTTTAACTATTTTTTTATATCTTTTATTGTTTAAGACTTACAACCACGTATATAGTAACGAGGGTTCGGACAAAGGGGTTGATATGTCCCTCATAGTTGAAAACGAGCACGAAGGAATCACAGCTGCCTTCTTAGATATATCTAATTAATATTTATGCAAAGTTTTATCAAAATCCCAGTGCATCAGTTCCCGAACTTCCCTTGTAAGAGATTCAACAATAAGAACTACGTCGATACATGCACGTATTCTCACATAAACTTACGTTTCAAACAATCCGGCATCCACTTCGCAATAGAATTTAATTTAATAGAAATTCGATGAAAGAAATATTAGGTTGGTAGGAAATTAATGTCGGTTTTCAAACATTATCTGTAAATACACATGTTGAGAATGGGAATAGGTTTTTTTAATCAAAATAAATTCCATTAAAATTTACACATTTTTCCCAACCAGAAACAAATTTCTTAATAACATTTTTTTTCTAAAATGATATAAGAAGACAAACAGATTTAAGTGAACGGCTATCTTAAAATTAAGCGCCAAAGTTTGAAAACTCGAAAACCGACATTAATTTCTTACCAACCTAATAACATTCGCGGTGAGCGTAATATCGATCTCCATGTTAACAATGTCAAAGGCAAAAACCTGGTATCGAGAATAATAAAACGCGATCTTGGAAGGAAGGTTCAAAGGCACGTCGTCTTATTCAATCTTCAGGGATCCGAGTAATCCCATCAACCGATGTTGGCTGGCTTAATAAACCTTTCAAACGTGGTACGCGTGACGCTCCCGATGATATCCTTGCCAACGTCAACAGGAATATCCGTCATAATTGGTAAATACCCTGGCGAATGTATAGGCAATAAATTAGAACGACCCTGATATATCCAGGGCGACGTCAGATTGATTGGAGTTGCAGGAGGCTTAGAAGGTTGAACGTCGTATATCCGTAGCCGTTCATCCCACTGGACACGGACAAACGCGCTGGGATACGCAGCTGCGATATACCGAGTTGCCCCATAACTAACGTTGCCTTACCTTACGTTCTTTATTTAAGCTCCAGACAAATTTCGTACGTTTCGCGGGGTAGTTTCTAAATTTTACGAAATACGCGAACAAGCTACAGTCGGATGTTTATTGCTCGTTACGACCCTTATAAATGTTCGCTGTTTGTGGAAGTGTAAGCGATACGACGCGCCGAGAAACTGGAAAATATTCTGGTCTGTAGTTCGTTCAGTGTGGAAAAAGTTGGTAGGGTTTTTGAAATGCAAAGATTGGTTATTGCGTTTTCAAGTTCTACAGCGATAAAATGGGAATGAAAATTCAAAAAGAATTAGGGTTTTTGAAATGCAATGATTGGTTATTGCGTTTTAAGTTCTATAACGATAAAATGGCAATGAAAATTTGAAAAAAATTGCTACGTTCTGCCAAGATAGTTCTAAAGTTTTGTAACAATCACTTTCAGATTCACTTTCTCTGTTAAAAAGTCTGGCAGGCTATATTCAGCTCACGTCTTGCAATTCTTTTTACTGAAATTCGTCATCTTTATCTTTCGATTGTAAATTAATAGATATAGTAATAACCAATCCGTTTTAAATGGATCGATTACAGTGAAAAGTTAAATAGCATATTTAAGTTTATTAATCTGCGCATACGAAATACAAGAAAATTATATTATAATACCTTTCCTTCACATCTACTATAATTTACAGGTATACCAAAATAAAATATACTTGATTATCTTCGATTATATTCCAGATATTTGAACAACACATTACTTTTGTTCTCTTTCCCCGATTATTTTTTTACATCCTCCCAAATCAGGTAACTTTAGAGGAAATGGATTTCTGATGTCTTTGAGAGCTTAAATAATAAATGCGCATATCCGCTTAAACATACAGTACGCGAACACACTTTCAAAACAGTGCGGGACATTAAAATGTATAAAACGTTGCGCCCTCGTTGCCCATATTACCATTATTATTGAAAGAAAGAAGATTGAGGGCGAAGCGAAGAAGAGGAAGAAAAACAAAGCTATCCATACGTAGATAGACTCCTCTGTATGAGAAAATGGATCTCGAGAAGGAACTGATAAATCTTCCTGTCGGTCAAAACGACGGCTGGATCGTTTATCTGGATTTAATCGTTCTGAACACCTGGCATGCGCGGATCTACAGCACTTTAATTTTGCCCTTCACTTTTTACCATTTCAAACTTCTTTATGCGCAATCGATCGCCATTGGAATGTTTTCTACGTTTGTTCTTACGTGATATCGTTTCCCATGGAATTGTACGAAAAGTTATAAGAAGTGAAATTATTTCACGTATTGATCTCGATTTATTATTGATTAATTATTTAATTACATTTCCCTCTTTTAATTGCATTTGCAATATCAAGATTTATTATACGAGCAGTATATGTAACGACTAGCATGGACTAGAGAAGAAGAAAGTATGAGTAAATAATATTAAAAAAAAATCACTGTTTTAAGTAGTATAGTTACATCAATATTAGTCGCTTTTCTTGTAAAATTAAATAATGAATGTTGTAAAACTCATCCAAACTTCTTGACCTATTTCCAAACGATTCTGCTTCCGGAGTCACGCTATATTTAACAAAAGGATTGCCTTGTCGAAAATAGACGCACAAACTGCAAGAGTATATAGGAAATATTCCATCATAGACGAAACGATTCTATCGTAAGACCGTAACAGGAATGACGCCCGGATCATTTGTCTGGATTAAGTTTCGAAGTTCCAACCCCTTTCCATTCTCATTTCTCTCCACTGTTGGATGCACACATACTTCCCATTACGTTGCACCACCATTTTTCTTCGTAGATGCGTACGTATGTCGTACATTTTGTCGAACGAGAATGAACTGGAGCGTGTAGGGTGTTGTGTACCGAAATTGTGAACGAGAAGGAAACTTCTATCACTACGTCGCTTGTGTAAGACAAATGATTTATGTTTCATTGGTAGAATTATAATGATATTAATTTTCTTCCTTTTTTCATTCACGTTCATCTCTGTATTTATCGCTTTTTTTATACTTATACAAAGAATTCTCAATAATAGAAACTCTTATCATTCGTCGTTGACTTTTAAATTTCGTGATTTCAGTTTCATTAATCGTGTTATTATAGAATGATATTAATTCACGTTTATCTAGTTCTTTAACGGTTCCTTCATTTGGTTTTCATCAGTTTAATTGTGGTTTTTGAGAGATTGTGAGTTTCGGAATTTACAGCGGGAGAAATTTTTTAAATTTTCTCCTGTCTTTTGGTCACTGAACATATTTTAGTATTATGTAATAAACACAGTTTGATATTTTTCATATGAGGCTGCACATGTAATTAAACAGATCTCCACTCACACGTCACACCCTCTAACAAAAGGTGACTGACGGGAATAGAAAGAAAAACTATAATCGAAAAATTCGGACATGTGCCAAAGTCAGTCACATTTCAATTTTCATGCCGTGGACACACTTTTCCTGTCACGTTGTGACACTCATCTAATACATCTTTCTGCGCATTACCATTGGGAGTCACGTTTCTCTCCGACATACCTCAATCGCTCTAACTAAAACGTGTAACTAAACATCAAAGCCACAACTCTGTGATTTAATCAATCAACGGTCTATCTTTAATCCTACTACAATCAATCAATAAATTCCATAACTTTAACAAGGTCTACTTAGATAAGGATCCGCTATATCATATCCAACCGCGCAAAATTAATTTGACGTGTAATGAGAAAGGAGAAGCAGGGTCTTTTGATCTTCGAAAATGCGCAGCCATTATTTATCCTGTAATTAACAAACTTGTTGTAGCATTATTGGAAAATTATACGTAGTATTACATTATTTGTAACATTGTAGTTGAAAAGATTTCAGAATCTTTCATTAGTGCTTCAATAATATCGTACTGTATTTGCCACAAAGATTCCACATATCCTTAACCCCTTGCCCTACGGTTACTTTTGTGACTGCCTCTGCAATAATTGACAATTGCATTGCTAAAATAAACATATATTAGTGATTCCTGATATATTTTAGTATTCAACGCAATATTACTAACATAGAAATAATATTATCGTCTCGTGTTCCACTGATATTTTCAATTTGATAATTTTTGAGAAGCTGAAAAAATTCCTGCTCCATCAGCCGCATCACGAGTGTCACTAGTTGTTATAGAACAAAGGGTTAACATTTTGCCGAGCATTAACCCCTTGCCGTACCATTTATTTTGTAACTGAATACGCAACGACTCAGAATTAATTGCTGAAATAACAATCTGCCCCAGATTTATGATATAGCGTATAACTTAACGCAATATTAAATAGCATAGAAATAATTTGACCGTAGCGTGACCCACTGATATTTTGAATTTAATAATTTTTGAAAAACTTCAAAATTGCCTATTCCATTTATCACGTCACGAGTGTCACTCGTTATTGTACGCTAAGGGGTTAATAATGTTGAAAATCTGAATATCCGATAAGAAGTTACTGCCACTTTCATTGTTAATAAAATTTCGCTGTATCAGGTATTTGAGAGTGGTATAACATATGATTATTATGAAACTTTGTAATGAAATACATTACTTTCAACGTTAATAAATTCGCACAGGTGAAAAACGGGAATGAAAATCTGCAGAACAAGAAAATAGTTTTCTCCAATGTAATTTGCATCGGTGTACGATGATCCGAGACGTTTTGTTTTCGCAGTTACTTCTAATAATATCGTATTATAGTTCTTTTATGTACCTGTAGAAACTACGGAACAAGTATTCTCAGGTGAGAGCGAGCGGCTGAAGTTTATCCGCGAAGTTTAAAAATAAAACTTTGATTAACCGTGTAACATAACTTTCTCGCGGCCGTTCGGGAAACTGAGGAGAATAGCACTTAACAAGTATAAAAGCAAGTACAGCGGACAAACGCTACGTATAAAAAGATCTACGTGTATTTCAGACCTTTGAGACTATTCACAATTAATTCGTCCGAAAATTTTAATATTTTTATATAAATTGTTACGAGTTGTATAATAGCATATATGGTAATATTTAAAAATTTTAAAAAGGAACATCTTTCTACAATTTCTATAACTCAAGATTCGATTAATTATTTAAATTCACTACGACTTATACTTATAATTAGTGATTTCAAGGCATTAAACATCACTGGGTATTCTCGATGATGATCCGAAAATCCTCTTACCGAGTTAAGTATGCAAACCACATGTACAGAATCGATTTTGGGGAACACTGACTTACAGATTTATACGTATACATACAAGTCCGTATTAATATGTCGACATGTGTATGTCGGAAAATGTATTTTGGCTGACGTTTAGTTCATGACAATTACTCACGACGAAATGTTAAGAAATAAAGGTACCAATTTATTTGCTTAATATAATTTATGCATTACGTTCTTCCAAAATTGTGAAATCTCAGAAACTTCGTTATCGTAAATATGAGTAATTTTTCTACAAAAATCGGGTATCAGTACTTTAAACTTTTTAGAGTTATGGTTTCAGCCTTTTTACGTTTAAAAACTGAGACGTAATATTCAAAAGACAAACTATATATGATAAAAATTTATTTAAAATAATATTATTCCCTACTGACTTCCTATTTGGCAATTGAGACACAATGCAGATATTTTATCAAGTCCCAAGTTCAATACTAATAAATTTCTCCATGCACATTTGTCCGAAGTAAATAATTTTCGAAATCACCAGCGGATCTTTAACTGGAACCCAAGGGCTTTAAGAATAATAAATCAGATATCGAATTCAGACGGTTCGGATAAGACAATCCAGGTGCAACCGATAAATGTACATCTATCGTTTTCTCATAGCGGTACTCGGAGCTTCGTTGAAATTCAGTTTTCCCATGCTTTCTCGTCCTCTCCTTTTCACCCTTCTTAGTAAGAAACACGCGAAGCGTGAATTTGAAGAACAGCTCAACAGAATTGGATTAATTTACGTATGTCAAATATCCTAACTCCCTGACACAAGTCAGTCTCGCTCCCTTTACTTACCCCCTAAGTTCTATGCATACGTTAAATAAGGAGCGTGCGAGTCGAACGGGGAATTGTTTTGAGAATGGAGGAGAAAGGGAGGTGGTACATATTTATCGTTGTCTGGGCGAAATTTCCTGATCCTGGCGAAGTAAATTATATGCAAATTGTGAGGGAGATATTGAAGAGTCGGAAGGTTGTAAATGCTGACGTCGAAGGATCGGGCTGCAGTAAATATATTTAAAATTCAGAAATAATGTTTTTTAAAGAAACAAACGAAAATTGTATGATGTTAATTATATGTATAGTGATTTATGCTGAATTTACAAATTGTTTGGTTCACGACAGATATTTGGATGTTTGAATTGAAATCTTTTAGTAATAATATTTTTATTCATGGAGCGCCCAGTAGAATTAATAGTACTGAGTTACGAGATGTATCAATTGTTATAAATAAGAGAACAAGAGATTCTATAGTCGGACGTCCTCAGAAATAGTATTTATTTCTTACTTTATTTCCTCCTTTATCTTATGAACGATCATTTTCGCTATTAATACTTTGACTTTTACCACTAACTCAATAATTGGACTGGTTATAAAATAACGATAATATTTTTCTAATATATATGCGAGAGATTAATCTGGACGCAGAAAGCAACCTTTATTAAATAGCAGAAAAAATTACAAATTTTGTTTCCGTTAAACCGGTCATTTGACCGTGCATGGTACAGTTAATATTAAAGTAAGAACAACGATATTATCATGATGCGTAATGAAAACTGTATATGCTGAGATATTTCGATGATGATGTGAAACGACTGTCAAATACTAAACGCAAAATTAAGTGTACACAAAATTAAGCAAGGCCGAGCACTACGTCGACTTTATCTCATCATAGAACTGCGAACGTTTATTATATTATTTATGCCTAAAACATTCCATACATCTTAAGAGAATTAACTTAACACCGGGAGGAACGAAGTAAATTAAACAGTAAATAATTACTATATTCATTACGATATTTATCAAAGTGAATGTTAAATGCTCGAACAAATTCACATTCCACTCTGAATTTGTTCCTACGGGAATTTCACATTTAATTTATCTTACTCGACGAATGAACGGTTAATTAACGACGTCGATTACGAAGCAATTTTCCGCGAATCTGCGAAGAAATGCTTTTACTTACCAACGACTATTACATCGCATAGTGGTCGATTTCGTCGAAATCCTGGCCAATACCTCAAAACGTTCTCCGATTTAGAAAAAATTTACATATCAGGATTATCTGAGTCACTGATTATGAATCTGAAGTCAAAATTTCCAAAAATAAAATGGCGGATTCAATATGGCGGACACGTGTATCAAAAAATTGTTGGTTACGCGCAAAAATTAGTATTCTAATGTTTTTTCGGTTGCTGTTCACAAATGTGAATTTAAAAATTTCCAAAAACAAGCTGGTGAGTGCAAAATAACAATAAATCAAACCCGATATCTCAGTCCGAAGCCATACATGCGCTTCCTCACTAATGGTGCGCGCAACATATAAATAACAATAACTCATGAAGTAGGAAAAATTAACAACAAATCTCAAAGGGCCTTTCTTCAAGAAACTTCAAAGTTTATTTAATAAAAAAATGTCTGCGTAATTTCACTTTATTGCGAAGTATTAACGATATTTACTACGTCAGTGACTCTATCATGATATCAGTATATTACGGAGGTTCAATCTTCAATTTTCCTTTTAATTACTAAAAATTTCGGTGGAAGGAGAGAAATGGAACATTGAAAAGAAACAAATAACACCTTCATACCTGCAACTAGCTGGAATACATTCGAATACTCAAAGATCTTTGGGGTTATGAGGGCCAGCGGAATAAAAAGACCATCGAAATAAAAGACCATCAGTCTGACTAACGCCATTTACATTTTTAACGCGATGAAATGAATAAATATATATTATTTCGTAAATTACCAGGATGACCCTACAGCAGGCTCAACCTCTGCGCGCCGCGACGCAAAGAAAATCCCTCTATCCCTTTTAGAAGCCCAGAAATTGAAATTTGCACTTTTTGAAATTTCGCTCCACCCGGGGGCCGTGGAATTTTGACAAAAATGGCCAAAAATGAGTACAAATCTTCAAAGTTCAATATCTCTGGAACCACTGAGCCGATCTTGAAAAAGTTGCGCTCCCCGCGTTCGTTGAACTCTTAGCTATCGTTCCGCGGTGGAAATTAATCGCAGGATGCTTGGGTTTCCAGCAATCGATGGAAAAAATTGCAAGCAAGTCGTTTGTAAGTGCCCTTACACGCAAGAGTAGTCAATTCGACGCGTCGTCGAGTGTGCAGAGGAGATTCGAGACAAGAACACGATATGTTCTCATACGTCCTCGTATCCGGGCATAGGACTGTGTTCCCCAGTCTTCCAAGGTGCTGTATGCTAATGCATATGAATATGCATCGATGAGTCGAGACCCACCGTGGTGAAAATAATTCCACGGATTTATCGACACGGAATCTCCGCGAAGTTAGGGGTTTAAGGGTGCAGTGACGTGTACAGTCACGGTTCACGGCGAATGCCGACTCCATAGACTCATCTCTTTACTTCTGCCATCTTCATTTTCCATCGTATAATCTTCATTCCCTGAGTTTCCGATCCCTCGAGGACTTCGAGAACAAATAATGCTTAACGTCGGATTTCAATGAGGCATACGAGCCTATCGGCGGAAGAACGAGGAACGCTAAAATTCGTCTATGCAAATATGTTGTGTTTCAGTTTTCGTGAGACCTCTCATCAGCCATCTATTTATTTAGGATAATATGCCGAGTGATTCGGAAATATGTTTCGCTGTTGCGGTTGCGAGCTTAAATGGAGCTCGTTCGCGAGAGATTCGCGGGAGATTACTTTGGGTCTCGTATGAATATCGGGGATTTTGATCATTGCGAATATTCGGGGAAACTGGGCGATTACGTAATTGTTGCGAGGTTGCCGTTTCAGGCTGAGGATGGGGATTATTCTATGTTGATTCGGTTGATTGGTAGAAAAATTAAGTTGTACGGGAAATATTGATAGCGTTGGTTGATGAGATATGCTGGACGTATTTGAATTGGAAATTAGTATAGAATGACTTGCATTAAGTATGATTATATCGTGGGTGTATGAACTTTTTTGAATGGACGTATTATATTAGTTATTTTACTCGAGTGTATAAAACTATTTTGAAAGATCCACGTATGTGTTTGACAACTGTTTTAACCCTCTGACTGCAGCGCACTCCAACAAGAAATCACAAGAATAATACTCGAGACATAATATCTTTGACAATTTCAGATTTTAAAAGCTTGTTATTTGACGAATATTTCGAATAAGAAACTTTTCTTTCTCGTGGCATTAATTTCATTTAATTAACGGCCTAAAGTGTTTGATACAAAATAGTGTAATACTATAATTTATTGTAATATAACCAATTGAGTGGAAAGTTAGAGTACTTAGGAAAATAACGAGATATCTAAAAGACTGTACATGAGATCTCTAAGAGCGTATATATACGCTTTCGCATATATTGATGGATCTGCAAGAGTGTATATATACGCCTTTCGCAGCCACAGAGTTAAACAAGTATGTCAGTGACTTTGGAGTGAGCAACCGACTTTTAGCACGGCAAACAGCTGATTGCAAGAGTCCAAAGAAGTTATGAACATATTCAGGTTGCAAACTTAAACAAATCGTGAAGTTAAATATTCTATAAAAGTCACGTCAAACCCACAGCCCCATAAATCTTTCCACAATCTTCTTATTAACTTTGATCAACTCTGCAACTTCATCTACAAACATCTGCGTAGCATTAAGTTTCTACGCAGCATTTCGACCAGCATTCCCGCCTTGTCCAAATAAGCGTATTCGGTCTTACAACTCGAACAGATTCACAAACTTGAATCGTGATGTTGACGGGACCGTGCAGATTCTGCTTGCGTTTCTACGGTGTTTGAGGGAGCGAGTATTGCCATTGGTAGTCGCGAAAAGAATAGCATTTACATAAGGGAATTTTCCCAAAAACTCGAATGGAGAATACTCGCGGCTTGTGATTATTTGGTTGAATTTAGTTGTTTTGTACTTTAAAATGTGGTTAAAAAGTGCTCGGATAGTTGTTAACACTAGAGCTACCAAACCAGTCAAAATGACTGGTGTACAATTTTTTCCAAAAATTCTCCAAATTTATAGAAGAGTCTTGTAATAAATATTCTCTGGCCATCTTAAAAAACATAAATCACCGAATCTATTATCTTTCCCGCCTCTCGATTGCTCCTTTTTCAAAGTACTTATCTAATATTTCAAAATATGATATTTTTAACGCCGGTAGTTCTAGTGTTAATCATTTGATATCAATTTGATATCATTTGAGATCAATTCTAAGGAAATATCGTTTCTCACTCTATCTCTAAAATGATATGCCGGATGAGAAATTTCCAAAGAGTGAATCCATCTAATGATAATGATCTAATGATCATTCAGATCTATGCACATCTAGTTTTAGTAGCGAAACTTACTTGGGAAATTTTTAAATCTGGTAATATTACTTATTAACCCCTTGCCTTGCGATTTGTTTTGACAGCGTGCGTAATACTCCAGAATTAGTTCCAGAAATAAAAATTTCTCTCCGATCTTTAACATTTGGCACAACTGACTGCAATATTAATATTATAGAAATAATTTTACCGTCTCGTGATCGACTGATATTTTCAATTTAATATATATTGGAGAACTTCAAAATTTCGTATTCCATTTATCGCCTCACGTGTGTCACACGTTATTGTAAGCTAAGGGGTTAATGGACTGCGGATCTTTATGCATTTATAACAAATTTGACGCTGCTAAATACATAAAAAGCATGTAATAAAAAAAGATGTAAAATATTCCTCTACTTGGATTCTTCTTTATTAGCAACGTTTATATCAGACTTGAAATTTGCATAAACATCCACAGTGCATTTATTACAATAAACGTGAAAAAATGTATACACTTACATAATTATGTTACACATTTCCAGGATTATTTTCATAATGCTTTCTGATCTTTCTAACATCTCAAATATTCATCACGCTTTCCTAAAAGTGAAGGAAGACGGTGTAGCGTTTCCTCGGTAGGCGCTCTGTGACAAATAGAATATTCAGTCGATTTAAAATATTCCTCTTTCCGTTTCGTGATTTATTAAGGTAGGATTTCAGAATTTGCCGAGGGTTCAGCGCAAAGCTCATTCAGAAGAAGGAATGAAAATATTATCTTTTCGTCGTTTAACACTAGAACTACCAAACCAGTCAAAATGACTGGTACACAATTTTTTCCAAAAATTCTCCTACTTTATAGGAGAGTCATAGAATAGGTATTCTACGTCCATCTTATAAATCATAAATTACCGAATCGATCATCTTTTCCACCTCTTAATTCCCCTTTTTTCAAAACACTTATTTAATATTTTTAAATATGATAGATTTAACGCCGGTAATTCTAGTGTTAAAAGCCATGAAAACCGAGATGCGATGATTCATATATTTATATTTCAACAGCAGAATTAGAAGTAGAATTTCAACTCTTCGATTTCATCAGAAATACTAACTGATTGAGGCTGACTTTTAATTTCATTAAAATATTGAACGGTAACGTCGAAACCCAGTACGATCGAATATAACCTAAATGGATCGAATAACTTTCATCGATAATTCGATTCTACTTCAATTCGCTCCTTGTACTGCATTGTTGAAATATTATTACGCGCAGCCAACACAGATTAAGCATTGAATCAGAATCGAGGTCCGTGCGTGTTCAAGCCGATAAAGGTCGAACAATATTTCTATTTTCCACGGATCTTTTGTATACATATTTCTAATTGTTAAAGCGTACACCATAACACGCTGAATGCCACTCGTATTTCTCTAGTTTCATCAGTTTTATTGAATAGAAACTTTTGCTACTTTAATCACATCTTTATACAGCAAAAACGATAAAGGTAAAAATAGGTTTATACTCAACAGCATATTACATTTCTAACGCCAATGTTTACATATTACATACATTAGAAAATTTGTGCAAATTATTATTTAAAAGTCGTAAGAAATTTCCTAGAGTTCAACAGAACCGGTCATCAGTAACTCCCATGGCGATTAACATGTTAATATTGTCAGGTTTATTGTACGGAACAAGAAGTAGCTATTTTTAAAAGTTAATTCACAAGTTCCTCTGCTTCAGTGGTCCTAATCACCATTTATCAATTGATTCTCAATAGCAATTGAATTAGCTCTTGCGAACGCATAATAATATGCCGCAAATATCAACACAGAATTACAATTCATTCAAACGTATGGTTCCCTTCAAGGACTGTTGATTTTTGATTGTTTACAGAGTTGCGTTGCAAAATCAGTGTAACTAGTTTATACATTATCTATGACGCTTGGAATAAAACTAAAAATACATTTTGCAAATTTAAAGTGTTTCTAGTTCATAGATAAAAAGTTTCCAGCCTTGGTAAATATTTCATCCCAGGCGCATGCCTGATTTACTTCTGTCGTTGTTACAGCTTTGAATACAGGTAATTCTACGAAAGCTGTTTTTACGGGGGCTTAAAAAGTTTTCCGGTGGGTGTATACGGCGATGTCTCGTGTTAGCAGAATAAATACTGATAACTTGACAGGAGAGGCAACCGAGGTGTACGAGGAAATACGAATGGCGATTTCACCTTGATATTACTTTTTCGGACTTTTTTGTCCGTATAATCCGCTGGAAGTTTGCAATACAGAATTCGTTTCGCCAGCTATTGTGCCGAAACTTAAAGCTGAAACTTACCGGCGAAGTATTTGTTGTAATTTGTCGTGTTCAGCCATGATACCCTGGATATTATTAACCTGACGCAACCAGTTTCTCTGCGACTTTATTTTTAAAAGCGCAGGAATCTTTGAAAATATTTTGTTAAATTTATTTCAACATTGTACGTAACGTTTTCGTAAAAACGTATTTTTTTTAGCTTACAAATATAGAATTGGAAGTATTATGTAAAATATCATTTGTTGGATGTTATATCATAATAGTATAATCGTATAAAACAGCATTTTATATAATTTTCTTAAACAATACTTAATAAAAGGATGAGTTTAATTTTGTTTTCATTGTATCAATGGATATTATAAAATAACGTGAACGTATTCGTCTTAAATATTGATTCAATTTTGCAAACTCAATTGAAATAATTGTTGCCATTTACGCGATAAAATTTTATACTGGATATTCTTCCATATAAGGCACTGTCTTTGACAGGCAATTAAATAATTACATTCCACTGTGTTTATTTTGCTCGATTGCTCTCCTAAAGAGTGTTGCACCTAATAATTTATTATTCATTAGTAGTATTTTCTATATTTAAAAACGATAAAAAATACTTAGGTACGGAGAACGAATAAAGCAAGTTTCTAATGTTACAGATCTGCGTGATAAAAAAATAATGTCATACCACCTTCTGTATTCTTCCTTACTTCTCTCTACTTTCGACAGCAGAATTTAAATAATTTCCAATTCTTACACACAAAAGCGGTTCCAGTAAAAAGCGTTATTTAAATTTCACGAATTTCATCGTGGAGTTATACTAACAGAAAGTTGAATAGTTCATTGCGAAACCGAAATACCAATTAATTCTTCCTCGCATTTGTAGAAGTTCCACTGTACACGTGTACACACATTGTAAACCTCACAGATTGTTGGAACACATCGGAATGAATTAAAGCATATCCAAGCACAGCGTAAATTGATTTTGATGGTAGTATACGTGGATGCGATACAAATCTGTGCGAAATTGTTTCGAGCAACAATTTTCCCCCATCTACGCGGATTATTTTTTCTTTGATTATAATTTACAGGCTGGTGCCTCTGCCGAAGATTGCTTTTCTACTTTCGAAATAAGATTTTTGTCTTGCTACTTCAGTATCGAAATTTTTTACATTTCGTTTATAGCAATAGTCTTTTATTAAATATTTTATTGCCCTCGTTTTTTATCCAAGAAATTGAAACACGACAGGTTTTTGTTACTAACCTAAACGTTAAAGTTGTTTTATCATAGAATTGAAAGTTTCCTTTTTTTAATATCATAAAAGAAAATGCGACAAATGTAATTGTCTGTACGTAAATAATAAGTGATATTTAATACTTGAATCAGACATCTATTCCGGTGGACTTAATGCAGGAAAGGATTAATTTTCAATTAGTCCGCATTGCTCAGAATTTCACAATTTTGCCAATAATTTTATAATTACGTGGAAAATTTGATTATCGAGCACTGCATCGAGTTATTAACTTAAAGCTCTTTTGCAATATTATTAACGTATTTAATCATATTCGCAGTGTTAGAGACTTTCTAAAATATGATCAGTATATAAAACACTAATAATTGTGTTATTCTGAGTATAGTTTTTACTACATCTGAAATTTACGTTGGACGTTGGATAATGAAAAGTTTGATAAGTTTGCAAATTGATGCTGGAAGTTTAAGCAGATACTAGTAAAACCTCTCAAGCTGCTTTCCTTTCGCGGGCCATTTGCTAGTACTAAATAAATACAGATACCGTCCAGTGTTCCTTTTCGATCATGCCTGGAAGCATTTCACAGAAAGTTTGAGCTTGCCTTTCTCCCGTTTGTATTTAAAAAGCTGTAAATCTTTGTACTAAAAAATTATCTAAACATTCATAAATAACTCCTCTGGAGCACATATTTTAAGAACGATTTGCTGTTTTTATATCTAGTAATATATATTCGGGATAATTAGCGTAAAAACTGAAATTAATTCAATAGACTTGAATTTATTATACACTATTGTTAGTATACAGTATTGATTATGGAATTGACAATATAGCACAGAATAATATTGAAATTTCAGGATATTATACTTTAAAATTATATTTGTAAGAATTAATATCTCATTAAAGAATTCCTTCCGAGGCAAGGAAATAATAAGTGACAATAAAAGTTGATGTTTTACATAGCCTTTTTCTAAATATGCTGATTGTGAGCCTTATAAACATCAGTCTTGGATGCAACTTTGTACATTGCTTGAATGCATATTTTTGTGGTGAACAATTTTGTTTAATACTGTATTCTGCATATTTGTTATTGAAAGATTAAATATATTTAACATTAATTTTCATGAATACAAGATGAAATGAAAAATGAACTGTTTAGCCATATAAATAAAGTGTTGTATTGCCGTTATATATTTTCAAATTCATCATCGATTGGGCATTAGTTAATAGTGATGTACTGAACACAATTTGTTACCATTTTATTTGCTTATTTTAAAGAAACAATTACAAAGTTTAATGTGAAAGAATTCTTTACACAATAAACCATGCTTTACACGTGTTCTAAGGAATTATTATTTTTTTGATTTCAGGTGAGTTCTCAAGTAGTATTCCCTACGAAATGACCCGACATCAAATTCGTAGCACGTACGTAGGATCAAATGTTTAAAAGTTTCAAGCGGATCACGTTTACTGTAAGTTACCTGTCATCCATGGCTTCTATTACGTAATCCCCAAAAAAAAGTTTAAAGGAAAGAATTTTGGTACAGCTAAATTTACAAGCTGCGATATTATTGTATTTTACTAAACCATTTATCAAGACAATTTACGTTTTTCAAAAGCAAAGTACATACATCTTCCAAATAGTAAAAATTCGACTTTTCATCCATAGAAGCGTGTTAAATCTCTTTTTAGATAGATGTTTCAGCACATTCAGACCACTGTTTTCCGGAATTTCTGAAAGACGCAGACTTCAGCAAACTAATCGGTCATAAAAATTATAAATGCCAAGAGATATTATCGCCATACAGATCCCAATATATATTTTTCATTTTTTTCGAATTTCGCATTTGTATCAGCCGTATTTATACTCAGCCGATGGTTGATATTTTCCGAAGAGCTTTCTAAATTAAACTCGTTTGGAGCCACGTTACTCCGATGTTCAAACAAGATCGTTCAGTTACGCGATGATTGACGAGTTATACGCACAGAGAACCATTTTACTGAATCAAGTGGATAACTTCGTTATCGTACTGTTATCGGAAATTCTGGCAGTCTGTAATAACTATTTACGTATATTGTCTAGATTGCTAATATGCATACTGCCGGGCAACTTACTTTAATGACGTTTCCGCGGATATTTTCGCTCGTCACTAGTAAATGTGCCGTTCGTGATTTTCTATTATAATTATGTGCCAATATTCACTCAGAATGCTCGTGGTATTTTGTAGCCGTTAATATCAATCGTATTTACGAGAAACAAATAACATTTGTATGTTTTGTAGGTTTATTAATTGATCGGGAATAACTATTTAAGTTCTACATTTGAATATGCACAACGAACGTAGGAAATAAGTTCGAGGAAGAAAATGACCTCTTGATTTTCTTTCTTTTACGTACTGAGACAGCTGTGGAAGGCATAAAGGAAGGCCACATTATTTTAACACGCCCACACAGATGAAATTTTAGCAGTTTTTGAATTGTTTGGGTCTCTTCATGGTCACTTTTCTGTCGAGGCAATAAAACAGCTGGCCTAAAAATTTGAAAGGCACACGAACCTAACCCGCTAAAACATTACAAAGGGACTTCGAGAGTATTGGAATTTTTGTAGACAATCCCAGAAATCTAAATTGGTTAGTTGGTCGGTCATCCTCGTCTTGACACCAAAGTTACCCTCTATCTTTCTTCGCAAACCTTCAAAATAGGCAGCTAAACAAAAACATGAGCTTAAAGTTAAACACTGGTCACATTACACATTCGTTAGTTACACGTTATATAAACGTGAGACAAGTTAAAGTCATAGACGGTGCAAGACATTTTGTTAGGTATTCAGAAAATTTAAGATAGGGTATTTCAAGACATCATATATTAAACACTTAAAGGCATACATTCATTAACCAGCAAGTTATTAAGCTGAATTATATCGTAATTGTTATAGTTGGTGTTAACACTAGATCTGCTAAACCAGTCAAAATGACTGGTACACAATTTTTTCCAAAAATTCTTCAAATATATAGGAGAGTCATAGAATAGATATTCTTCGTCCATCTCATAGAACATAAATTACAGAAACGATCATCTTTTCCACCTCTTAATTCTTCTTGTTTCAAAGCACTTATTTAATATATTTAAATATAATAGATTTAATGCCGGTTGTTCTAGTGTTAATACAGTGTACATAAATTGCCACCGATTGCTCAAAATTTATGATTTTGTATTAAAGCTGCATATCAATAATGATTAAAGTAGACTTTGTAATCAGTAATTAAAAATACGTACGTGATGGACGATATACAGTTCTGTTATCCCTGAACGAAAACGATATTGCAGGTGAATCTTCGCTCATTTTTCTCATTAGATTCCCATCAAATTAAAAGCAATTTCATTACGTGAAGTGAATAACCGATAATTGATGCTCGCTAGAGGAACTTCAATATGAAATAGCATTAATCAAATTCGGGTCAAACATTTCAACATCGAAGATCGGCAGATATATTGACTATTTTAACGTTATGCTAAATCGACTCGTAATTATCATCGACAACGAGGATCTACAATGAATGCAATGAAACTTAAGCTGAAATATTTTTTAACGATGGATTCACACTTCTTACGCGATTATTATTTGGAACAAAGCAACGCTTAATGAACCAGGAAATTCGTATTTTATTTTAGATTCTGTAACGTCGATAATTAAACTAATTGCTTTAATTATTTTAAACTGTTTCAGCAATTTAATCTCCCAAATTGAATGTTATTAAAAAATTCCAATTCTCGGAAGAATCTCTGGAGCCCAGTATTACCTACATTTTGTATTACATCGAGCAATACGATGAAAATAACTGCTTCTTAATTTTTTTAAATAAGTTACGAACATACAAAAATTCAGTTTTTACAATTTTGTTTGGCTATCATTGCAAAATTAAAATGATTTATGAGACCAATTTCCTTTTCCTTTTCCTCCATTCCAGGTTTTCTCAAATTTATATATTACGTCTAAATGAACTAAATAACCGTTCACTGAATTAGTGTATTTTGACAGTAATTCTAGATAATTATGAGTATAATCGTATGTACATATTTTAGTAGAGTTATATCAATAAACTTTTACAATTTTGTAATATAGATTCTACAAACCTGTATTTATTTAAAAAAAATTATTTCATCATTAATCGCAAAACATGACATGTTGCATTCGTCTTTCGACACCCGGTAAACTTTAAATTGGCGGTGTCACTCGCGAAACTGATTTTGAGTGGAGCTTTTAATAATGCATTAAGTACTGAGAACTTGGTGTTAACACTGCATTTACTATTTACAAGAAGTCTATTGAAATTCACTCTTAAGTGCTTCAACTGACTTAAGCGTTCCTGCGAATAATTGTTCTGGTGTCCCAGAACTGACTTTTGCGGCAAACTGCCTAAAACACACTGACAACAACGAAGTCTCAAATCTTCCTACCACTTACACTTCAAACTCAGAGTTAAATTCTAATTATGAAAAATGATTAGTCAAAACTGCCAGTTAGGTTGTTTTTCTGCCAATCAGCTTAAGGACTAATAATTCGTAGAAACTCTGAAATTTCTTTTTTATAAAAAAGGACGAAATTATGGTTCGGACAGTGCATTATTATTATAGATATAAAATTGATTTCTGCTTCTATAATTCTGTGAAAGGTGATATCTTTTCATTTGACCAAAAGATCCATCTCGCTATATTGATATAAAACTTTATACGTTGTTGTTATTTATAGAGCTTCTCTGCTTTTCGCCAACCAATGAGCAATATCATTACAAAGTTAAACATTTTTTATTATCGTTTCGGATCCTAAACTCTGTTTGAAAAATAAAAAATATACGATTAAAATTTCGTTTTCCGTGTAAAAGACGTTACAATAGCAGCAGAATAAAACACACTTGAAAAGCATGGGAGTCCAGTGAAAGAAGATAATCCGGATAATTTTGCAAAAGCGGTTCTTCCGTTTTAAAAAAGAGTTTTTCGTTTTCAAGAATATTCGTACAATTTACGGTGGATGAACCCTTTAGGACATTTTAGAATTATTACAATATTCCCGTTCAATGAACTCATTCTTCTTTCGTTCTTTCCCTCTTGCCCTTTATTGTTTCAAAACCCTCGTCTTTCCAATTTTTTAGTTCTGTTTCGGAGAAAATAACGTAAATGTTCAGGCGGCTGGATTCGAAGTTTTCTGAATTCCTGCTTCATATTATGAAATTATATGCCACTATGCATACACTCCATTTTTTTCGATAACGCGAAATATTCTTTATTACATAACAAAGGGTTTTTTATCGAACCGATCTTTTCCAGGAACTTGCAATACATTTTTGAAAAGTAAAAATTTTCGCAATAAATTGCATATTTTACAGCTGCCAATCCATAAATGTCACTGTTTTGAATAAAATTCCAAGCATTCATAAAGTGAAAAAATTCCGCACTCTAATTGCACAGCGCGTGTTTGAAAATTCGTTGTTCCGGTTGTCAGTTAAACTTTTAATATTGCTGAACTTCATTTCATAACCGTAATATTACGCTTAATGAGTTTAAAATGTTAACTAGCTGCTATAACATTTCCCGTAATTGATAAAAATACACGAATCACCACATCTGCATTTCATTCGTATGACAATTAATTACAGTTCAACAATAGCTTTGATTTTCTGCAATTAATAGATACTGCATTTATTATTTTCAATCATTTATTAATTAGAGCGATAACATTCAGAATTTCTTCAATTCACTATAATCCATGAATTTAAGAAAACATTGTCCGCAACGGCAATATAACATTTTATTAAAGTATCCAGCAAAAAATATGATTCCAAATTTGAAACATTTCCCACCAATTACAATTGTCTGGATGAAACAGCGATTGAAATAAAATTCCTTTTCAACGTGGAAAAAGTACTCGGAAACTAAACTCTGTCTCATTTACCGTACATCGATACGTGAAGGAAACGCGATATATATTCAGCTTGAACATAACTTGAAAATTGCTTTTAAACGATGTTATCCATGAAACGAGTTGGTAATTAATATTGCTTCTTAATGCGCTGGATTATAAAATACCAGGGAGGAAACTTTACAGAACGGAAAATATTGTGAATCTTTTTCATTCTCATTTTATATACTCATGAGATGTATATAATGTGCATAACCAAATTAATTATGACACGTTCTCGAGCCCTCGGGCAGGGTGCGACGGGTTATGATTTTACTGTTTTCGGCTTGCCCGTTATGTGCAGACTATCGGCAGGGTACAGGGAGGAGAATTTGGGTGAGTGATTCTACTCGGACAATGTACGAGGACACGGTCCGACCGGAGGTAATCTTAGAGTATGCATATCGAATACCCTGTGTAGATAATTGATGTATGAGATGTATATCTGTTTGACGAAATATAATATATTGCCGTTCAAAAGCCAATCGGCGAAGAAATATACCATGGAATTTCGCAGTAGATTCCAGCACTGTTTCGACGTAGTTTCGCTTTTCCCAAAGAGCCGTTCGATGTACTATCACTATCCTGTCAGCGAAGAGAGAACTCGTCGATGCTACCAACCTTTCTGCCGCAATTCGATTTTGCCTTTTGCTTCAGAGAAGATTACGTTTCGTTTGCCGGCCCGATATTCCAGTTACCGAGAGAGATACTTCTTCCTGATATCTTAGTACTTCGTTTTTCTACTGCACCGATTTCATCGTATTATTTGATGAAATAATATGTCATCATTCTATCACTTTCATCATTTTTGGAATTAATACGTGCAATTTTATAGGTATCGTTAACGTACGGCTCTAATAAAGTCACAAATCTTATATTTTTGGAGAAAGATTTTTGACTTTGACGAAATATTTATTTTGCAATGTATTCGGATTCAGCTAGTGTTAAGAATAGATTTCAGGTAATTATAGTAAGTTTGGAAGGCGGTAGACGTGTGCAATGGGAGATAGAGTATGTATATATGGTCCGACAACCAAAAGATGGCTAGGGAGTGGCGGAGCATCTCGTTTTCAAATGCCTGTTCCCGCCATTTTGTTTTTGAAATCCCCAAACCCAGCCTTCTGAAGTAAAGGACTATGCGGAGTGTTTACTTCAGGAGATTGGGTTGGGGCATTCGAAAACCGAAATGGCGGGAATAGGCGTTTGAAAACGAGACATTCCGCCGCTCACTAGCCATCTTTCAGTTATCGGACTGTACAAGAAGGCCGGAAGTGCCAACCAAGAAGCTGTAGGATCACTGAGTCAATTAGATTGACGTCAATGCTAGCAGCCTCTGTGTTAATTTTCCAAAATTGAATGAAATTGATGAAATTATATGAAATTATATATTTATGAAATTATTTTGTAGTTGGAAATGAAGAATTTAGAATTTAGAAAATAGAAAGGCAGCTGCAATCTTTTAAGCGAATATGAGGTACATTTTTCTGTCGCCGCATACCTTTTATTGGACTGACCAAGTTTTGCTTGAAAGTTATTTGAAATTTTTTATAAAATTAAACAATCGTTCAAAAGAATTGTAGCAAACTTAAAAGGTTGAATTTGGAAGGAGATATATCGAGGTTAAAAGAAACCTTTTATCATGGATGAATACGTCATTCATGGAATCGTTCTAAAGGTCTACAAATTGCTTCCAATTTCTGCTATTTTCATTCGTCAGGTGAAAATTACGACGTCAATTTTTCTAAATATCCTGCAGAGGATATACGCAGCTAATAATTTGCTTTGGAAATATGAATTTTCATTCACAGCTGTGCACTATTTAAACTGTTTAATCGAGCGTGGCGCACCGGGTGTTGTTTATGAACTACGGTTTATTCCTTTGAATTGGCTGAAAAATTGTTCCAACTTATCAATCCTATTTAGCCCAAATAAATAAACCAGTGAAATTTGAAAGAAACCCAACATTTTCACAATAGTATAGAAACTATTCTTGATATGTTCCATATTTTCTTTCTTTGGCAGATGAAATCACAATGGAAATATGTAGTTTTATTAGCTCGCACAAATAACTGTGATAGTTCAATAGACGTGAAATGTTTAACATTACATTTACGCGACAGTTAGAATAACTAGAAAATACGTAAAAGAAATAAGTTTAAAACGCTACAATTTCGTTACTTTTCTACGTCCATCTTGTAAAATATAAATGAACATATTGATTCCATTTTCTTTTAACATATTCATCCACTACGTTTAAATATAACAGATTTAGTCCGGCTCATTGCTGTGTTAAAAAACCTTTAATTTATTACTTTTAATTCTAAACGGAGCATTCTAAAAGTTCACAAAAATCCATAAATTCCTGATAAACCTACCTTTTTAATCCGCGAACGGCCGAAATTTCAGACAAAATTACCTCGTTCAATCATCCCATTGTGTTTTCATAATCGATCGAGGTGCTCCGTCAAGCCGCAGAGTATAATTATTCAGAATACATTCTTCTCGCTTATCGCTTGCCGCAGAGGATCAAACTGGCAGCTAATTATCGTCCCGCAATGCTATTGCAGAAGTTAAAGCGTAAACTTTCTTAAGAGCATTTGCGGATAACTGTCAATGTGAGAATACTCTAGTTACAGCGATAAAACGTCTTGTAAGACTAGTGAATAGGCGATGGAGCAATAACTTATCGCTAAGAAGAATTCTCGGTGAAACGCAAAGAGACGTATTGTCTGGCAGTTGGTTTTTTATTAACACTAGAACTACGAAACCAGTCAAAATGACTGGTACACAATTTTTTCCAAAAATTCTCCAAATTATAGAAAAGTTTTAGACTAAATATTCTGTGGCAATCTTAAAAAACATAAATCATCGAATCGATTAGCTTTTCCGCCTCATGGTCCCTCCTTTTTCAAAGTACTTATTTGATATTTTGAAATATAATAGATTTAACGCCGGTAGTTTTAGTGTTAAAGTCTAAAAGTGTATAGAAGCGTGTAAAATTCAATGTTGAAATTCTACAAGAGAAAATATAATACAGAAAAAAGGCAGAATAAATGAACGTCAAACTTGTGTCTTGTGTATTAATAAGTGACGATGGGGTAGGGGGTTTGCGTGTCGGAATCGTCTCCTGCTGGCTGCGATCGACCAAAAACCGCTTCACGATCGACTTGTAGTCTACCCTTGATATAAATATTGGCAAATTCACTGACTTTGTTGTTCGACCATCTTTCATTTTTCTATATCGTTGAAACGGTCGAAGTGACATGACACAGTCACAATTAAAGTATACGCGACAAACTTCCGAACATAATTTTCCCGAAAATACAGCTGAGTATAAAAAATGATTACTGCATTTTTTCAATTTATTTTTTGTAAAGAATTCACCAATACCCGGTTGTTATATCCGTACCGACATTCTCTGCAGGGTATAGTCGATCAGTTTAGACAAGTTTCCGATATATGTCAGACGATATTCTTGACAAGACTGTTTGGTCTGATACGATACATGTCTGAAGATTTCGAAACGTGTATGAGTTGATATCGTCTAACAGCAGATATTACGTTCAAATAATGAGCATTATTTTATACATGTTATTACGCATGACGCATCCAATAGAAATAATGTTACGGGTATACGAGATGTATCCAATGTTATAAAAAATAGAGCAGGGTTTTGTAATAGAGCAGATATTTTGTAAAACAGCATTCAATTTCTTTATACGATCAGGAAGTTGAAAACTATAGCGAAAATGGTAATAAGAAAATCATCGAAAAATGAAATTTGAACATTTTTTATTTTTCTTGCATCATAATGTACATCTTTTAATCGATAAAAATCCATTTTTACCGTTCGACCTCTTCCTCCCAGTTTGCTCCGGTGCCAAAAGAAAAATGCCACAATGTCGAATTGTTATTACACTCCATTCCTCTCATATTAGCTTTCGTTTACTGCGTATCGTTAAATATTGAATTTTCTACGTGTCTCCGTGCTTCAATCTAGATCGGAAAAAAATTGCAGAAACGTCGGGAAGTCTCTCTTTCGCTTTCCCTCTGACACACAAATCCCCTTTTGTTCCACCCTATTCTCGGGTGTCACGACCCAATTTCGCGACTGTTCTATGCCATATTATATCTCTGCCAATCTTTTCGGCAAGGTATAGATAGCCTCGCAGAAACATCGCCAACTAAAAAGGCGAAGCTGAAGAAAGGAGGTTGACTTCTCGTCGACGTAGATCCTTTACTTTGAGAAAGAGGATCCGTCCGTTCGCCTGGCAAGTAGGTTGACATGTATCGTGGCATTGGCATCCGACGATGAAAATTTCCACGTTGCCTACCAGGTTCCGGAAGTATGTACTTGGTGGCTTCGGTGAATGCTCCCTTCGGTGCACCTCTGACGTGGCTTTGTCTTCCGCATTTACGGTCGAGCGAGTCCGCCATCGATTTTTCCCAATCAAACTTCTTTCGTCTTAATCCCAAAGGGGATTTAACCCTCGCGATTTATATTCTATGGATTAGGAAATATAATATGGGACACTGTTTACGGAGAAATTGGAGTTTCATTATTTTGAAAGATATTTTCTTATATTTTCCTATTTATCTTCAAAACCAGGCGCTCAAAAGGAATTCTAATAGCAGCAGGCGATAGAGCAAACAGTTTTCTCGAGGAAACCATAACTGAAATTTGCAACACGAGTTTTCTTTTCGGCTAAGAAGTTAAAATATCTCAGCAAGACACAAGGTACCGCCAGTGATTCTCAGCGCAGTCATTTCACCCGCGTTGGTATTATATGTAGCTTGCGGTGCTCACAAATACATTTATAGTTGATATTTTAATATAATCTTGATATTTTAAATGCAATTGAACAATATTGTTAATTTATATGACCAAATGTTAAAAATACTTTGTTTAATATAGCGTTATTTTCAGAACGTAACTCAAAGTATTTTTAACATTTGGTCATATAAATTAACAATATTGTTTAATTGCATTTAAAATATCAAGATTTATTATACGAGCAGCGCAATTATTTCCACTTCACTGGCCAAGGAGTACAACTGCCGCGTGTTATCAAAATATACTCGGCGGGTCTCGGCGACCGTAACCTACAGGTGTTCGTCCTCTAACAATAACAAGCCGTTTCGATGTTCGCCTCGCTATCAGTTTGCCCTCGACCGCCGACGAGTAACCAGTGCTCCGTGATCGGATTCAGCCATTTTCACTTATTAGTGCGTTTACAATACTTTCGGGGACGAGATTCAGAATCACCAAATACCTCTCGTTTTGTGGGCTTCTTGTGAATTCATCTTTGCAGTGGCATCAACCCTTAGCGGGCGTACGTCTGCTCTCAGCCACCAAAGCACTTTCACCGTTGTCATCGTATGTCTACTATCAGGTACCAAAGCAAAGAATCAACACGTTTCTAAGGTATATAGGTAACCCCCGAAGAACGCGATTAACACTTCATCTACCGGAAGCCTATTAATAGGCTTTCTGTTTATCAGTACTCATTGGTCGACAGTCTATTAATCTGTTATTACAGATGATAATAAAATAAAGTTACGCTGCCTCGGAACAACTGAAATTAAAACGACGTAATGAGTATTTCTTCACATTTTAATTTTAATGTTATAGAGCTTTGCAAGTAGGTACATGCACTCGTGCATAATGTTCAGAAGAATGAGCGGTAGATAAAGTATTAATTAGTGCCGTGTTCTTTGAAATGTATTTATTTCAATTGAAATGGAATTGAGAATTCATAGACGTGATTTTTTAAATTTAGTGATAAAAGCTATAATTCCCTTATAATTCTGAACAATTTTGCTTTTGATCATAACTCTCTATTTTATCAAACAAATGCATATTTGGAAATAATTTTATATCAATTTATTTTGTTTCAAAAGGATTTCTCAAAAATCGTGCAATTTACAACCATATAATTCGGTTAATCAAAAGTACTAGAAGAGAAATGAAGTATCTCTTTTGCACAAAAGCTTTAATATGTAATTATAATATTATTTTTTATGCTGAATTCAGATATGTAATCTGTTCGTCTCCATCGTGTAGGGTGTTTTTTATGACAAGCACTTTTATATTTAATAAGTCGTACAATCTTGAACTTGAGAATGCAATGGAACAATATTACTTATTTACATGATGAAATTTTGCAATTATACTTCTCTGTTTATCGTAGCATTATTATTGCGAAATAACTCATAAACAATAAATGCACTTGTAAAGCAAGGTACATATTATAGTACAAGCACGGGTGACACTAAATTAATTTCCAGCGCAAGTGATTAATACTACTAGCTGTGTTTTACAATGAGATTAAAGCTTTAGTCGAACCACACTTACATCCTCCCCGTACACGTTTTATTCTAAATACAAGCATCCTTTACAAATTCAACATTTCACAATAAAGAACCTACATACCTCCTAACCGGTCACGACATCAACGCACTTCATTCTAACGACGAAATTAAGATGTTTAATGAGTAAGCGCACGCTTGGGAGTAAAGAAAGCAAGTGTGTATCCTCTTGTACAATACAGGAAATTGAATGTGACACCCTAGGCATTACCAGATAAGGAGAGCCCTCTCTGCTAAGCTCTGTTACGTGTACTTATTTACCATACGTTCCATGCTGCGCGACGAAATGCCGTGTGTACCACGTAACTGAGCCAAGTGGGGGAAACCTTCTCCACGTCTGCCAGTGCCTAGGGTGTCATGTTCCATTTCGTGGAGTGTACCAGTGAGAGAAAATAGTTCATTAGCCTAAGGATGTAGAATCTTGGTAGAAGAAGGGCAGAACTTGCGTATATGAAAGGTAACGTGAGCGAGAGCAGTTGAATACCATATCTTTCTGCATAAGTTCGAAATTTCGATGGAAACACGTAATTGACTTGCAATGCGAGAACAACATTGAGCGAGGAGACAGAGTATGGTTTACAACTTATATCAGACAGTGGTTAAAATATATTGCAAGGTTATTACTGATTTTAACACATTAAAATATCTGGTTGACGGGTATGCTTCCGTGGGTGCCCCGTCACCCAAATATGAGTGACGCTTTTCTTGTTCAAGTTAAATACGATTATCAGTTGGATTTTTAAAAGGAATTTAATGGAATAAACACTGAAATATAAATATAGGATATACAATATAAAAATATTAAATATCACGTTTATTACTTAATTGCTCTTACTGTTAGTTTACAAGCAAAAAGGAACGAGCTGGGTAATCTGGGTGGAAGGGAATCGTATTCTCTGCGGTACACGGTTCATTTAAAAATTGAATAACTAAAAAGTACCGAAAGGTACCGGGTTGAAACTTTCCAGATATATTCCTTAGACTATATACAAGTAATTTCAGCAAAGATTTCGTTCGTCTACCTGTACCCTTCTTTGTTATACCTACCGAAAGTTAGGGAGACAGTGAAACGGGTCCAACAAGAAAATGACTTATACAAAAGTTTCTTTATTTCTTCTGTAGAATGAAAATCTAAAAAGAAATATACAGATTTTCCTATAAAAATGAAATTGACCTTTAAATGACATTGAAGAAATATAACAAATAAAAAATTAATATAGCACCGATATTCTCTCCACGATACTATGAAACTTTTGTATATAACATTTTTCTCTAAAATCAATGGTTCTCGAGTTATTATTTTTTTCCACCTAGATTGTCGATTCGTTCCACCGTGCGACAGTCGGATTTGTTAAGTGACGAACGTGTTAAGTGAGAGTAATGAAAGAACATGGAATTGTGAGTTAGGGAACACTGTTGGTGCCGTTTAGAAATTCTGTTCACGTTTATTCTTCTAGCACCACATAATTTTACTTTGCCATTTGAAGAAATGTCAAGTGTATTTTGTTTGTCAAAGCTGAGCACCGTTACGATTTCTTCGATACACCAGATACTTTCAATGGAAAGAATGTTAGGGAAAAGAATTTCATTTGTTACTTTGCACCATCGTCATAAATAAATGTCTCTTTGGTACGCTTCTCGCGGAATTTTTATTTCACAGGGGTACTCTTCCTCACCTTCATTTACTCCTTAAAATAAATCAAGAACCAAGGAAAATTTATTCGAAGTAGTACGTCGTCCGCGCCGTTAATTAAGCTGCGGCTCATTACCTCTTGTATTTAAAGGAAACGTTGCACCTTTCCTGACGGGGAAAAATATCGTTTGCTTCTCGGATATCGTGAACAATGCGGTGACATAAACCTCAGAAAAGAAAAGTTCCTCCTTGTGTATCCGGTGTTACAAGAATACTTCCTGATTTCCGACGCTGTCCCATCTTCTGTTCTCATTTCTCAGTTTACAATCTGACGTCTCAAAGAGGAAAGGACGTCTCCCCTTTCTCCCTGGTGGTTTCCTTTGCTCGGAGAATGCTAGCACATTGTTTCTGATTTTTACTTTTTGAAAAGTAACAAAAAAAATGACAACTCGATGTCCCGGCGTTCCACATTCGTCACGATAATCGCCCCGGATAATCTCTCTTCCGCATTTTACACGATACCCGTTATCATCTGCACGCTTTATTTTTATCAAACTACTACATACTGTCAAAATCGTTTTTTATACTTCTCGTGATAAAAATATGGGAGATATAGGAACGTTGGGCAATTATTGTCGAAGTTTTAAAACCAATCTCATTGAATGAAAATAAGGATCACATTATAATAAATACACGCTTAAAAATATAGGTCTCAGGCAAAATGATCACAGTTGTTAAAAATGAAATAGAGAATGAAGAGCTGCGTTTATTGCAACCATAAAATAACAATAGACGCCAGTTATCTAATATGTGTAATTTTGACGTGCTTAAAATACCTTTATTGGAAAGTATACTTTATATTTGCTTTTCTTCTAAGCAAATTTTTTATTGTAATTGCATTAATATTCGTAGGGTGCTGTTAAAATAACTGTTCATTAAAACTATTATCATTTCGGCAGAATAAATACTCATTTAACAAGAATTGTTGTATTACAAACATTTCTTTTTACTAGCATCTTCCTACTAACATTGATATAATTACCGTGTTTAATTAAACGAAGAAAACAATCGTTGCATCAGCTGTAAATCTCCTATTTCACGATAAAGCATTTGCATAGCTAACATTAGTGTCGTGCTTGATAACAGTTGTGTCATACCATGGTGTTCTATGCTTGGTATTTGGTAATCAGTGGCGTTATCTACGCGCCTGGCAGAATTCTACGTGCTCAGCAATTTCCACAAAATCAATGTCAAATTCAATGAATGTCTTTTACCTTATTCCGCAAAATGTGATACACACGGATATTTAAATACTTTTCAGTAGAATTATATTTAATCTGAGGTATAGTTTCTTATCTCTGTCACAGTTTTATGTCAATTTTAATATTTCTTTAGATTAAATGTTAAATACGTATGGAAAATGCATAACTCTACATCATCTATTGGATTCCGTTATATAATAATAAATCGTTTGTGCTGTCATATAAATATTTTAATTGATTCATTTCATTTAGATGTCTGCTTTGGATTTTTTATCGGAATAAAGTCTTCTGCAGCAACTCTCAGTTTCGATTTCAATTTCATTCCGCTATTAAATCCTTGATATATGTTTTTGAGCAAATCAGAATGCTGAATCGCAAAAATATCGTCGGGTCGTTCAAATGTCTAATAGACGTTAAAGGCATACACCAGAAAACATTGATATTTTTTAAAGCATTGTAAATAAATGTGATATTAAGTCAAAATACTTAATATTCAATTATTATCATATTCTTGTGAATTCTATATCGGCCAAATGTCCGGTTCAATGAAATGGAAATTTGTTATTTTTTGCATTATTAATTAAAAACTGCTTTGTACGTTGTTTCCTGTATTAAGTTGACAGTCGCTAACACTTGTTTGAGAAAGGTGTTATCGTTATTTCATAACCAGTCAAAAGATCTATTATGGTAAGAAGAAGTATACAAAAATTGTCAGTAAGGTTAGTGTTAAAGTATATCGTAACAGCATTAACGAATCTTCTATAACTGTACATGTCTTACATAGAACTACACTTTTTCTTACTAAAAATGTATTAATAAATCTGTCATTCATCGCTATGCGAAATCTACACTTTGAAATTGCGACAAATAACGCGTTGGAGCGAAACACAATAAATTATACATTGTACAGTGGATGTTATAGGAAAATGTAAAATTTAACGGGTTGACGTCGTGTTATGTGACCCAATGTATAGCTGAGTCACTGTGCCGTGCAACGTTATATGACGTGACGCTTGTGTGCTGCAACGTTATCGGATAAGATAACATATTTGTTTTATATATTTTAATATCACACAAATTCCAGAATAAAAGAGAAGGAGCGATATAAAAAATTCCTTCGTAACGTATGTATATGCAAAATGACAGAGATATTATTATTTTCTTGTTATATCTTCAATTTTCATTGTCAAGATTCAAAGTCAAAGTGAAGTTAATAGACAATTTAATTTCGTATGAAACAAGTGTAATTTAATATACGATCAGAAAGCACTGATTAAGAATTTCTTGTATCGGTCTTATGTATTATTGATGAGGAAGACGAGCGTATTTTAGGGTGCAAAACTCATTCTTTTGATCTTCCTGCGGTAGCATCAAGTTAATCCGCTTTCTAACAAGCTGAGATAAGCACTGCGATAGTCTGCTGACTGGTTGGTAGATTCGATGATTTTTTAATGGTGCTTGTCGCTGACGACGGATCTCCTGGCAGAGTATTTTCCTTTCTTCTGCAATTCATGGGAGGTTATAAGCTTTGTGTTTCAGGAAATCCGACTTTAATCCTGTATATCTCTGAGTTTTTCGCTTCCGTTTTTCCCTGTACTTCTCCTGAAATCTATTCCTCCTTCTTATCTCTGTACTGGACACTCCTAATTACTTCGGGTTCGTTTGTTGCAAACATCCCTTTTCTTAGCCCTTTCACCGCCGCCTTATCAACATTTCGATACAATTGTACACTTTAGCTTAAACCAAGAAATGTACAATTCTAAACTGTTATTTTCCTGTTTCCCATTTGCCTGACACTGTAAGAAATTTACTACAATAGTTTTCGTGTATTATCAATTTATTTGTTTGATCTTCAAAAGATTTCTGACAGGTAGTACATTTTAAAATACAAACAATTTGTCGTAGAAGTCCAAAAGGATTCTATCCTCTTATTGCCACCCAAAACGTTAGTTTTTCGTTCATAATTGTAAAGCCACGTGAAAAGTGTAAATATTAACGCTCCACAGGTGAAATTTCATCCAGTTTCCGTTTCCAGATACTATATAATGATTGATTTTCTTTTAAATCTGTTGCAACTTCACTTAGTTTCAGTGAATCGTAGTATAATAAGTTACAAATGACATTAATTAAAGCGTAAAGGTAAAGTGGGTGAAATATCACCCGAGGATGTTTATAGTTAAACTTTTAACGTGGCTTTACAATTATGAACAAAGAACAAATGTTTTGGAGGGCAAGAAGACAACAGAACCGCTTTGGACTTCCATGACGAATTATTTGTGTTAGAATTCTTTTGAAGATCAAACGAATAAATGGTTAATATATTTATAATGGCAGAGCCTTGCTCGCTCATTATAATTCGTTCACTGTCTCCTCTATGTAATCCTCTAAAGGCAGGAAGATCATACAGTCCGTTCGATAAAATTGCAATATTAAACGCAAATTACAGGTTCGTAAGATAACGCAACCAAATGCGAACTTCCATTCTTCCTTAGTTTTGTGCTTATTCTTCTCAAACTTGGCTTGTTATAACCGCCTGAAGAGTTTAGCAGTAACTGTTTGATATCCTTCGTTTTCCCTGCTTTTCACCAATTTTGAGATATCCGTGGATACCAACGAACTCTTTCAAACTTTCGCTACAATGACCTGGTTCTCTAAATTCGTGTTTTAAGGATTAAACGTAGTAACAGGGAGCTCGATCTCTCGCTCTGTCCGCTTAATCTAGAAGTTGCCAAAAAAAAAGGAAGAAAAAAGGAGAAGAGGAGTAGGATAACAGTCGCTTTACAAGTTTTATTGACTTTGTAGATAAAGGAAGAAGCACGAGGAAAATGACAATTTCCAAAGCTTAAATCTTATTGGCGTTAAATCCGAAAACTCTGAAACTTTCGTAGATATCTCTCGATAGCAGAAGCTAAATGTAACTTCTAACGATGTCTATTGTCTTTTTTATATGAAGAGTCCTGCAATTAGTTTCGAAGCGTGTTTATTATAGAGATAACTGAAATTGCATTAACTCCTTGCTGTACAATGAGTGACACTCTTGATGCGGTAAATTGGATAGGAATTGAAATATTCAAGTTTTACAAAACCTGGTAAATTGAAAATATCAGTGAGATGCGACACGATAAAATTATTTGTATAATATTAATATTACGTTAAGTTATACGAGATATGAAGAATCACCGATCAATTTTTATTTTACCAATCTAATTCTGAATCATTGCGGATGCAGTCACGACAGAAATCCTACGACTAGGTGTTAAACAGGGCACACCTAAATAATTTGCACTGTTATACCCATACTGGTTTACTTTTAAAAATGCAATTTATTCTAAAAAAAACATCAGTTTTTTTGTTTAGCTGCGCATGACATTAATAATAATCAAAGATTTTCGGAGTTGCCAGTGTAAGGTAACCATGAAAAGGTAGACATTTCTCCTTGCAATTAATTTTCGATCAGCAGCCACATAGTGTTGAATGCACTATAAAAATATTAGCTTATAAATTGTAAAAAAATAATATTTTACAAAAGTCACATATTGTGGCGTAATGCTAAATACTAAAAATTATAAACTTCAAACGGGATGTAAATATTCAGCGCAGAACATAAAACTGGCAAAGCGTTGTAATTACAAATCCCTTAATTCTTCGAAATCAAATATTTTTCATTTTTTGATAACGAAATTTATAAATCATTTCTTTATTGGGAAGGAGTAGTCAAAAGTAAAAATGTATGCTTAACCCGTTGCCCTACGATTTCTTTTGTGACTGCTTCCGCAATAATAGAACATTAAATTGCTACAATAAAAATATGTTAGTGATTCCTGATATATTTTAGAATTTAATGTAATATTGATAACATAGAAATAATATTATCGTGTCGTGTTCCACTGATATTTTCAATTTTCTAATTTTTGAGAAGCTTCAAAATTTCCTGTTCCATCAACCGCGTAACGAGTGTCACCCGTTGTTGTAGGTCAAAGGGTTAATGAACAAGATTATAGCAAATACGAAATGAAATCCTTACGTTGATTTCATTTCTCTCAGGATAGTATAACATTATATCGAAAATATGATTTTATTCTATTATTTTCATTATACTTTGCCGTTGCTTAAATTATATGATTAATAAAGCTTTGGAATGAACTTCTGAAACTCGGAAAAGTTTAATATAACATCGTACACTCTGATGATTCCATTAAAATCATAGACGGAGAAAGGAGAAAATGTAATGTAAATGCGAGGATCAGAGAAAACATACTCGTTACTCTTTGCCTGATTTACATCGGCTCTCGTGTTTACGCGATCGACAAGCAGGCTCATCCCGATTCTCTGTTTCTCCTGTTTTCTCTTGCACGACTTTGCGATTACCATTCGTTTGATTCTCGATGGGTGAATCACTGTTCTCCAGAGGGATTCGTTTAACTCTTTTTCAACCTGGCTCGAATGATCGGGAAAGTTAAATTATCCTGTACAAGTTTTAATTAACGTTACTCTGGAGGACAATTAACGTCAATGAGAAGCACGGAAGTGTTATGTGCTTAATAAATTGAATTAGCTCTCATGAAGCGTTAATAATATGAATGAATGATAAATTATTGAAGCATTATATTTAATATTGCAAATGCTTGAACAAAGTATGCATATAATATATTTTATATCTCGTCGCGAAGTAGCTTCATTTAATTAATATCATTTTATTGCTGTTTTATTGCAATATATTAATTTCTGATAGATTATGAATGTTTTATCGTTTCCATTTTCAAGAATGTATTGAAATTTCATTTCCCATGGAGATAAATAATATCCAATTGACAAGGTTATCGTAGCATCTTTACTAATAGTGAAATAATTTCATCATGTATATGGAAAGTAGAATGGCCAAGAATATTTTCCCCAAAATTGTGTGTTCAATTTAATACAATTTAATTCGTCTCCAAATGAAATGTGATTTAAAACCTTTTCAAACTTGCACTGAAAATTATCTTTTCATATCTTTCAGTTTAATTTTCACGTCAAACATACAACTGTTCAAATTTAAATACAGGGTGCAGTCGAATAACATGTACAAACGGGCACGAGGTGATTCCTCGTGAAAAGCTAAGAATAAAATACGAAGATAAAATGACTTCATTTAAGGCTTAGTTTGCGAGAGAATCGAGCTTTAAAATCCGATGCGATCGAATGTTGCATTGTGATTCGACGATGCATCTCTCTCATATACTAGCATTATTAACGCCAATTTGTTTCAATGTCAAGAATCGACAAATCATAGAATTCGAAGGGCAAAGACAAAGAGTCAATGAGCGAAAGTGCGACATAGCTTGTGTCGTGAACGTCTCAGTGCAACGAAATCGGAAATCCGTGTCACGAACAGATTTTCACGCAAGACAAATTTTATAAGTGATAAGAGACATCGATCGATGACGTAAATGTATTCTCGACAGGCTGAATCAGGTCGAACGAATTATTCCACGCGATGTTTGCACTCGGCGCACTGTCTGGTTTTCCGGGCCTGGAACATCCGGCCGTGCTAAATTCTTAATTACTACGCAAATGAGTTTTGCATCCTTCATGAGACTTAGAATTTGAAATGGACGGAGGATTTCATATGTATGCCGCATGGAGACGAAGGTCCTACCTAAGGCTGCGGTGTCCTTTCCATTTTGATTTCGTTAACTACGACCACCGTAATTATTTTATGCTGTCTGTTAAATTAAATATTTGAGTCACACATCGCGATAGAGAATTCACTATTTCTGTGATTCTCTAGTTAAAGGAAACAGTCGGCGACTATTAGTACAGTTTATCATTAATACTTTTGCTATTAGGAATGAAATTTTACATCGCTTTCAACCCTTTGGCTGAGTATCAGTAACTCGGTCACTCAGGAACTCAGTTTTTTAACATTTTCAAAATTTTCTACGTGCTTTAAAAATAAAGGACACAGTAAGACATTCGGGAATGTGAAAATAGTAATTATATAAATATTATATAAGAAAATATAGGTACATGATATGTTATATTTGTCGTCAAAATTGTAACACATTAAAGAATATTATATAGCCAGACAGATTTTGAATTTAAAATGAAAAAAATTAACAAGAGCCACTAAATTACGCCTCGGAATATGCAGAGTGTATTTTTCAAGATAATTTTGTAGTCTGTGCAGCAGAAGGCTCTGTTATACATATTGTCAGTAATGCACTTGCAGCTGCCGTTTACCTATGTACGACTGTATACTACTGGAAAGTAGAACGAGTAAACGATTATGCTTGCCTGTATTGCAATGATTGTTTGGTGAACTCGTTACCGTCTTATTTACATACATTCGCAAATGTATGTTAGAATTCAGGGGTTTGTTATGTTTCATTATACGTTGAGCGAGATTCTAATATAAATGTTGTGCATTTCTTAAATTAATTGTAAAATTAGCAGCTCGAACATAAACTTTTAAGTTATCCAGCTTACTAAAATCTTTGTACGATAAGAATTTATGAGTTAACATTCTCTATTTGGGAAAATTTCATTATGATCGCTATTAATTGCATACATAGAATGTTACTAATACAAAATAATAATTAAATATCTGGTATCATATAAAATCTCTAAGGTGAGTATCAATGAAAGGTTTTTGTTTACGTAAAATAAATGTAGTGTAATTGTGTTAGAAGTGTTATTAAATTAATGAATTATTTATAAAGAGCTCACATTTTCGTAAATCTTGACGGAGTCTAGCTTAGTTTTCTGCACTATCGATTATACGTCTTCTGTTCTTCAATTACAAGTCTCATAGATTCTTATTGATCTTATCTTTTAAATATTTTCCAGTTTCTGCAGAGTTTCTTATTTTTAAATTACTTGGGATATATTTAAGGTTTGTTACAAAATTTAAGTAATGTTATTACAGTCATAATAATGAAATAATGTAGCACAACGAAGCTACAAGTAAATACTGTCATTTACAGTACCTGAAAATAATTAATTGTCAATTAATTAATGAAATGAATAACCAAATTTCTAACCTAGTATAATAGTTATATTTACAAGCAATAACTGGCACGAGATGGAATTGTGAGGTTCTCTTAAACGTTATAAAACATTTTCACAAATTTATCAAAAATTTAAATTCGATTATCATTAGTGCACTGTACTTTGCGCAAAAAGTAAATTCTCTCTCTCTCCCACAAAAACAAAAATAAATATTCCACAGTTTCTAATACTGAAAGCCTCATTCAAACAATTATACACATTTGTATACGCGATACAGTGCAACGAATTATCACGTGCAAAGCGAAAGACACACGGTGGCAGATTAGCATCTGTTCGGTAAGTGAAATAAGACGCTATCGCTATCAAAGTGCAAGTTGCACTCTCCAGCGTTGCCGGTAGCACTTGCAATATATCATTCGCCGCCGTTAAAAGGGTCAAGAGAAATTATCTCCGGCGATCATGAATCCCAATTACTCGATACACGCTTAATAATATTCCTCGAAAAAGAAGGTACTCCTGCCGCCTCTGTGCTGAGCCAAAGGGCGAGATATGTATCCCCTTATTCACGGCTCTTATGCCGTAAGAAAATTTAAATGGCGCGTGCTTTGTGATTTACCGATACCTCCGTCACGCCCCTTCGCCGACGTTCACTTCGATTAATCAGCTTTAAGGTGCACCTTGATTGCCGGCTTCAGGCACACATGTGAGCGTGTGTTTCATGGAAATGCACGCACATGAACACGCCAGGTGGCTGATGGACGCGCAAGTTTTCCGGAGAAATTTCCGAGACTCCTGAAAAACGAGCACGAAGCATACGTATATTGCATGATTCGGGAGGTTCTTTTTTTTATTTAATACCTGGGAAGGTAATAATTCATCATGGTATATGAATTGTAACGTCATTTGAAATTTATGATCGTCGGTGTCATTAAATGCGTTGGATCATTAAAGGAAACTTTTGATCTTTAAAGGATCTTTAAGAGAAAGTTTTATATATCGCAAATCTTATTCTGATTGACGTTACAAACAAAGGTATTACAAGGGTTGTATTTTATTTAAAATATAACTTTTAGTTCCAGAAGTAAATTAATTTCCTTTCGGTATTCACCTTTATAACTTTATGAATTTTCGTCGTTATTCTGAAGAATGTTAAATGAAGAAAAGAAAGTCACTTTGACATAAACAGCAGGTACATGTTTTCATGGTATTTAAGCTGAAAAAGGTAGAATTTCCTACTTGTTAGAAGTTTTTTACGGTTGAGGTGATTCGTAAACTGCTTTCCTCTCTCTCTGCGATGTTAGTTTTAATTAAGTGTGTATATAACAGTGACGTGAATATTTGAATAAAGATTTTTCAGCGTGATCCTTGAATTTTCGTGGATTTGCAATATGTATTCTCAAGTCTTTGTACAATATTTGGGAACAAATATGTTATACATATATTATATATATGTTATTATATATACGTTCTATATTAGACTCGCAACCTCTATAAATAAACCGATGGATACTTAAACAAACTATCCGTTGACGCTTATCTCTGTGAAAATAAACGAATTGTCTGGTGATGCGCATCATTTTGAAAATTAAACAAACCGCCTAGTAACGCGCATCGCTATCAAAATTAAACAAACTGCTCGATAACATGCACCATTTTGAAAAACAATCTACAATAACATACAATAAATTTATTTAATATTTCATAATTAATACTATTATTAATTTTTCGGTTTAAACAGAATTTAATTTAATTTTAAAAGAAAACTAGATAGAATGGGTACGCATACGGAGAATAAAAGTAAATTGAAGATGCCACAGAAGTCACCGAAGAGCCATTCGAAAGATATTGTCTTGGTTTCTCTGAACAACGAAACTTCTGTATAATCAAAGGACGTGAAATGGAGAGATCCTCGGTCATGACTCCGTTTCTTGTCACTTCCAAGAGGTCTTACAAACGTCTAAAGTGTTTTAAGAACAAAGGCACACACAGCTTGCTGTTGGCAGACTTACAACCAAGCTCTATCCGCAAGAATTTAACCATTGGAGGCATGCGAGCCTGCAGACACTGACAATGAGAACAATTCGCTTATTCTTGAAATCATCTAGTTCGCTTTCACATCTCTCTAATTGGTAATACTTTTCAAGTAATCTAAATCGCGTAATTAAATCGCAGCTCTCATTTCGTCATTATCTATTCAACGTAAGCCAAATTAAAGCCAATTGAATGTCGTAGTCTCAACCAAAACGTTCCAAGGAAAGAAAGAAAATCAATATGTAATAAACATATAAAAATTAAAGTCCAAATTGGGATCGACTCATTTCTCTATATCACAAAGTGATACATGTTCTTACAATTAGAAAAAAGATCATGCCACGATAGTGGCTACGTAACATTTTCAAAAGAAGTTTCAAATATTGCGTCCGTCGCGGCATCCAATCGTAAAGAGTTCCCTGATACACAACAGTTCAGATTAATAGAAAGTTACGCCTCAATTCGTACTATACCGACGTGAAGAAACAGAGGAAGGATATCACGAAGGATTATATTTTTCTTTCGATTTCCGCTTTATCAACGACCGGCGATTACACAGGTAACACCTGTGCAGTTTCCACGATCCTTTACAATGGTCACCTCGAAGACCAATGAACCAAGAACTAATCGCGTCTGTGTGAACCGTTCGACAGTATTACGTACTGAAGCACAAGTTTACATTGCGGATTCGCCCCAACATGTGACCGTGTAAACTTCAACCCCGAAGACGTCATGAGAAACGGTTTTGGAGACGATTTCCGGAGATATGGTGTATACGGAACGCAGTAGTAATCAGAGCAGTTGAGCATTGCTTGATAAATGTTGATGTTGTGCACGCAACTGTGATTAGGCACGTGAGCTGTACACGCATTTATTTATTCTGGTATAAAACTTGATTTTATTAAACTAAGCTTGCGGGCTTGCTCGATACATCTGCCCTTCAAGTAATTTAGAGGTCAACTGTACGAGTTAGGTGCTACTAACCGAAAATAAGGGGCATTAGTATCGTGTAACGCGACAACGAGAAGAAAAGAAACGGTAGTTGCTATATCTCTAACGGATGTGGCAGAAAATATTCCTTTTTTTAAATCTTGGGATAGCTCGTATTAAGTTGAAGTCCTCGAATCGTTTGATATTCCTGCTTGAGTGATCTGTTGAATGAATGTCATCAAGGATCAAAGATCAGAAATTTATTCAATATATTGTATTGTGCATGTAGCGAATATTGTTCTTTCTGTAATGAAATACGGGAATAGTTTGTTAACTCCTTAGCTTACAATAACGTTTCCCTATAACTATCAAATTGAAAATCTCAGTCGGTCACGAAACGATCAAATTATTTCTATAATAGTAATGTTGCAATCAATTATACCAAATGTTAAAAATCAGAGTGAACTTTTTATTTCTGCAATTCATTTTGAGTTATTACGTACGTTATCAAAATAGAACTTGTAAGGCGAGGGATTAATAGTGGAATTTGGTTTTAGTAATTGTATAATGTTAAGGGAATAGGAAACGTTTGTTGAATCTGGAATTGTAAAAGGAAATAAAGAGGTCATATAGGGATCGACGAGAAATGAGAAAGTTAAACCATTAACGAATATGAAAGGATGGAACGGAGTGATCGAGGAATTGAAGAAATCGTTGAATCTTTTATTGGCCCTTTCGTGTTTTTTCATTGTTTTTCCGCCGATCCTTTGACGGTAAAGATATTTCCTCGATCAGTAATTTAACGATAAAAATATCGCTTTTGATTACAAAGCTTTTAAAGGGACCATTATTGACCTGCAATCTCGAGTTGCTGTGATCACGTTTTAGAGGCGTACTTCAAAGTGCATGCACATTGGCCAAAATCAATAGATGAAAAAGGCTGCAGAGAATAGCAAGGTAGATGTAGCTTGAATTGAGTGTACGTTAAATGCACTTATCTGAAACTGGGATCCTCGAAACGTCCTTCGGATACAATCTCAATTTCATTCCAATTAAATAAGTCATGTCATTAGATTATTGATAATAGGAGGAAGGACATAGGAATATGAAATTATGCACCGTTTCAAAAAATACGGGAAAATTTTATTCATCTTTACAAATGTTTTAGACTTTTCCCAAGGAATATAAAATTTAATGTTTGCAAAATTTTATAATAAAATTTCTTAACATAGCTGTATAATTAATGACTCACTTTTCCGAAATAACGATTATAAGAGCACACTTCCGATACAATCTTAAGAGCACACTTTTGAGAATTAATGAATATATTCATCAATAAATTTCTTTGTTTGCAATTTAAATAATCTAATTTGATATTTCATAATCCTGACTACCGTATTAATTAAAAGTATCTCATCATCGAATATGCCGTACGATGTAATATTCTCTGTTAATGATTTTTTACCGTCTTTGTGGTTGCTGCGCACTTTTCCATTATTAAGAATTCTAATTAAATTTAATTTATGTACTATTCGTATGGAATTGCAGTGCAATATATCTATACCGGTGCATACAATGAAAAGCAATGCAATCAACAAACAGAACTGTTTCGATTAAACTCTTCTCTTCATTTCATCAAATATTCTTCATAAGTGATCAGTACGTAATATACGATGAGTGATCAATATTACAGTAATTAATACAGAAAGTATCATTACTTAATCACCCAGCTGTCAATAAGTCTTCTTGGCGTCATGAAAATGGTTACAGGCAATAAAAATATGTAGAAATTGGTTATTAGTCGTCATCGCGCTGATCTAATCTAAAAATAATAAAGTCTACTACATCAAGCTAATATTTTACATCACATGCTATTATAATATTTAAATACAGTGATCTGAAGTATTAGAAAAAACGTTACCAATGAACCATTTATCCAAGGTATTGATATATTTTTAACAAAAATGTTACAAAATACTGCCGCAAATAAATATCATACTCAATTAAACAGCATCCGATTGTAAAAAGCAAATAATCTCCAGTTTCTTCCGTCCGATTTATCAAATTCAATTTTACTTTCAGCGACACAGTACTTCCCTTAAATCTAAAATTAATCAAAAGAAAACGCGAAAAGGCTCCCATAGAAAGCTCGATTAGGTTAGCGACGAAAGGAAAGCGGCTTACCTTCGCGAAACGTAAAATAATCGTCTACCGTATCGCCGTACTCACTGAGTCTCTTTTCACATTAGAACTGAGTTTCGCATTTCGTTCTTAGAACGTCGCATTAATTTTCGTCCCTACTCTGTACGCCTTACTTCGCTGTTAAGAAGATTCGATGAACCTTGCTGAATCTTGAAATAACCTGCCGCGGGCAGCGGAAGTGGATTTCATCTTTCCTTGAGACGTTCGTATGCCTTTCGCCGTGAAGGGTTTATCGGCTGAAAGGGTTCGGTTCAATTAAATTATACTCAAATACGTTTGACGAAGAGGGAATATTTCATTCTGTAGCTCTAAATTCCTTTCGTAACGACAAGGTGATTTGATTGTTGAAGTTTGGCGATGCGAGTTGTAAATCAAACACTTGTTTCATAAATATTATTCTCCTCGTTTAGAAATTTGCTTAAAAAAATGATGTCGATTTACATTTAAAATCAATTCTTCGCTTCTGCAGAAAAACATGGCCTTTCGAGTTGCGAAATTGTCTTTGCAAGTGTGCGATATCATTATAGACTCAGCCTTTGCAGTGTATTTGTAGACTTTATTTCATTAATTTTCATTTTTAAAGTATGAGAGAGAAAATCTGATAATTTGAACGAACGTTACTACAGATAACACGAAAATTAACATCGTCCATAATGTATCCGAATTGGCTTTTAATTCGAAACGCGTATTCGTTGGAATAAGTTTTAATTAAATGCTAATTCTCGGATCTCGTGCCGTAGCATGTAACGTCAGAAATAGTAGAATACTCCGAAGAATTTGAAGCACTTCGTGAGAGCGCAGACTAAAAGGCATTGCAAGTGTTTCAATTCTTAGGCACTTCTTCTTATCCGCATTTCCGTTCCTTTCGCGAAATTTTCCTCTCGCATTTCGCTTAAGCGAGCCGATAAGTCGAAATGGGAATGTACGAGGTTCACCCACTTTGCCACTTCTGGATGGAAATCCTTTCAAGCAGCTAGGCCATCGGGTGAAAATGATTTTTGAAAAGGGAGGAAACCGCATTTTCAAGGTCATACGAATGATCGTCGTGCTCGAGAAGTCAAGTCGCATGTATTTGTATTTCGTGCCGCGCGTGTTGAACTCGCAAGCTGTTTTATTCAAATGTCATTCGATAAACTTCGGAAATTTTACATTTACTTGATAATCTGCTCTTTTTTGAATAACATGTTTGGCATACTCAATATTTCTAGGAACTCCATCTATTCCTTGATGTACACGGGACTTTTTTACAAGAATCCGCCTTTATACACTTTCTCATAGAAGTTATTTTAAAAAAATATATATACTTTTATTTTACGTTGAACTAAATGACAATAAGTGTCACACGTTAACTCTTTGAGGCACGGCGGGATTAAAAGCGTCCCACCTCTTTGATGCATGAAGATGCACGGTGGGACATTTTTGTCCCACCTCTAATATTTATATTATTATATAACTTTGTTAATAAATATAAACCAACTTTATTCAATCCAAAAAAAATTGTCTGTGCAACATAGGTCATTTTATTTTCTGAATTCCCGTGCCGCAAAGAGTTAATCGATGAACCATATCCTAACTCGAACTGTCTGCGTTACATCAGATTTTAAACTTCTTTCTCTCAAAAACTCAACTTCGGAAGAAACAATCTCATTCTATATTTTTTAACTTTCCAAACTACGCAACATTCGCGCGGCAAATTCAAAGAATCCGAACCTACCGCTGCACCTATCATTATCTTTCGTCTTTGAAATTCCGCACTCACGTGCACAGCGAATGCAAGGAAATCTTTAAACAGCCGATAAAATCGTGACAGCTTGTGCCGGATTATTTCCGCGAATTCTGCAACTTTTTCCTCGGATTCTTTGCATTGTATGCGATACACATGCAATTAAAAAAAATCGAGGACACGCGACGACGCGCAAAGCAGTAAAGAGGAAAAGAGGTCAGAGCAAGAGTAAACCAGAGTATAGGGTAAACCAGAGGGGGAGGGAAGAACGAGAAGAAAACTCGCCGGAAGGTTTAAGCTAGCCACGAGGATGCCTGGCTTTGCCCTCTGTATACTTCACACAACAGATAGGGGAGGGATATACTTACCTCGCAGTCTGCCTCGCTCGTAAAGGGTTTGGTATTTTCAGGTTCTTCGCTGCAGCTTTGGTCAGCGTTTCCCAACCTGTCCATGTCGCTTGTAATTCGCGAATTTTCCCTCGCACGAAAATCATTCATGTGTTTTTGGCATTCTTCACTGAACTGGATAAAATGGATTGAACTCTGGTGTACTTTATGTCTATTATATTGCAACAGAGGGCCGAGACAATAATCGGGTTTATATTTATACGTAAATATTTCAAAGAAACAATACAACACTAAGGACTTAACAGACATTAATACTATTGGGTTGGCAAGAAAGTAATTTCGGTTTTCGTCGATAGCTAATGTTACGTTTGTTTTGAAGGACTTTCGACAATGTTTTCGTTTTTTGCTTCTGAAAATTGAAAGTTGTCACCTTTGGCAGGATTTAGAAACAAATTGTGCTTCATTTTGTTTGCAAATGTTAGTTTAGCGTGGATTTTAATATGGGATGCAAAAACGAACATTTTCGACATATTTTAATTTGTCATTACTTTTTTATACAAACCACATGGAAAGCTGAATTGTATCAAACATAAGTTATGCTGTCAATTTGGTGGGTGTTGTGTAGTTATAGCTGCTTCCAAGGAACCAAATGATTAATTCGAATGTTTAGTCTAAAATCGCACCTGGCTCAGTTTTTTGCTGATAAAGACCAGAATTTCTATGAGAGCGGAATCATAAATTGGTCTAAAAGATGGCGAAAGGTCATCGAACAAAATGGAAAATGTATATTAAAGTTCATTCTTTGTTAACACTAGATCTACGGCCGCTAAATCTGGTGTATTTAAATATATTGAATGAATACCTCGAAAAAGGATGGATCAAGCGGTAAAAAATACAATCGGTTAAGTAATTTGTGTATTATAAGATACACATGAAATATTTACTGTACTGCCTCTCTATCAATTTGAGAAAATTTTTTAAAAATATAGGAACCCGTCAATTTGACTGCGGCCGTAGATCTAGTGTTAACAAAGATTAAGATTCAATTCATATTACAAAACCGAAATTTCTTTCTTGCCAACCTAGAAATAGCTTCTTTAATCGGGATAAATCAGAATTAAAGACGTTTTTTCCTTTTTGAGTGCACACCTTTTGTGTAGCCTCTATGAGTCCTTGTGACTTTGAGGTAACATAGAACACATCTAACAATAAGTTTCTTCAAAGACAATTTTTTAACTTTGTCAGATATTATAATTGAATTCTTAAAAGTCGTGACGATCTTTACAATTCAGTGTTTGAAAACCAAGTGAAATCCATTATTTAAGACTGTGTTTTTATCATTTTCTCAAAATACTATCGTGCCACTGGTCTTCAGGTACCATAAAAAAATCGAGCTATAAAGGTTATCACTTTGCCTACGAAATTTTTCCCCGACACTTTTCTTACAGTGAAATATTGTAATATTTAATAAATGAAATAAGTCTCTGCTGATATTCTCTTTCCTTAGTTGCATTAATACGAGTTTGAATATTGTTGACAAATATAATAATTATCAAAAATTCTGACTGTTACGTGTTATACGCTTTTGCAATTCTGTTACAACTCTGTGAAATATAATGATAAGACCAGGTGACTCAGAAGAAGTAATTTCGGTAATTAACACTAGAACTACCGGCGTTAAATCTATCATATTTAAAAATATTAAATAAGTGTCTTGAAAAAAGGGGAATTAAGAGATGGAAAAGATGATCGATTCGGTAATTTATGTTTTATAAGATCGACGTAGAATATCTATTTTAGAACTCTCCTATAATCTTGGAGAATTTTTGGAAAAAAATCTGTACCAGTCATTTTGACTGGTTTGGTAGTTCTAGTGTTAATACAAAGACCTTCTCAGATATTTGAGGAGGTTTGTAAAAGTTGAGAAATGCTGGAAGAAGTCCTGCAATTAATCGGTATAGCGCATTTATGGTGGTAAACCTTTAGACCTTCTCCGCCGTCCTGTGCCATAGACTCTACTACTCCGGAGAAAACAATACTTTCTTTGATAATACTTGGGATTTTCTTCCTCTATCCCACTTCGCTATCCGCCGAATGCTCGAATAGGATAGACGAGGTTTTCGTCTACGAAGTGGTTTCCCACTGGATTCCGAGGAATCCTAAGATCCCGTGCACTCAAAGTATTTAATTCACTTTATCCAATAGTTTTAGCCACTTCTAAACAAACATTACAATATTTCAAAGCACTTTCCCTATAGATGTATGTTTGTTTAGCTGTTTCAAATTATTCATAGTAAAATAAAACTTTTTGTGATTTTCTCATCGCCTCCTCGTCTTAAGTTGTTATATAAAATCATTATTTTCATATGATTTGAAAAATAACATATTTTTTGCTAACTAGTCACTTTTAAATATTAATTATAGCATGATTATAATCATGCCAATTATAAAATGAAGATATCCTCATGTTTAAAGCTAAAAAATTTATGTGCAACTTATATTGTGTACTGTCGCAGTTAGAAATTAGTATCATTGCAGTTAGAAATATGTAAGCGGAATTATTTGTGACAAACAGTTATAAAAAAATTCAAATAATTAAATTACGAGATACCAATTTTTTAATAACTTTCAGACCTCCTCAGTTTTCTTTGTGAAGGACTTAACTGAAAATATTGGGATCCCGGTATATTTGTTTGCATGTAACTCAGTCTCAGCATACGATATCATAGTGGTCGACGTGTTATTTCATTTTCCATATGAACAACATGAATCAGCTTTAATGAAATTTGTAATAACAAAAATTCTTTCTATATCATTAATTTTGTCAAATAAAGCATGAAGCAAAACATTCCATTCCATTTGGATTTAAACGTTGACCAAAGAGTAGGTCGTATCAAGGAGCCTATTTTATAATTACAATAAAAGGTACCGGACAAGGTATTAAAATTTTGGACTTTGTAAAAAAATATATTAAAAGTGGGACGTCAATCGGATTTCCCGATATCCAATGTTTCCCAGTTTGTTAATATTCGTCTACGTCGCACTGACGCTTTAATTAATGCCATTCGTTATTTTAGTATTACACTATGAGAAAGTTTCACGAAAGGGGGAGCATTATAAAATGTGTATGCTAAGTAAGTCGAACATTCTTTTGCTTACGGCTTTTTGCGGAAAAGTGGCAGAGTTCGTAAAACGAACTTCGGGGAAGTAAGGAACTTCGTAAAGTTCGCATGCAGCAGTTTATAATTTCCAACTTCTATTACAGAAACTGCCGTGCAGGAAAACTATCAATAATTGAATATTTGGAATTTGCAATAACGCGGTATTGGTTCTGTGCTATTCGCCCCCTTTTCCGTGAAATATCCCTCGTACTTTTCCAGAGTATCTTGAAGGTTTATTTCAAATCTATTAATGTATACGATATTTATTTCTCAGAGCTGGAAATACTTTTTACTTTCTGGAAAATTATACGGTTTAAATGGAATTTAAACGAATGCGTGTGAACACGAAAGTTCTTTTTATTTTTCTATTTTATTCACATATCGACTGCACGGGATTAATAACTCATGGAAAGTTAAATATTAGCAAGCTTTTACAACTCAGAATGAAAATTCTCTATCCGTTATGAAATTTTGTGTGTATATATATCGACATGGAAAATATTTCTTTTTATAATTAAAATTGCATACGGTTTTACAATATTTTCATATAAACTGGCTCGCATATGAATATTTGATTGTTCCGATAATTAAATGGAACTGTGAAAATGTAAACGAACGACTTAATATATATTAAAGTGTAGTGTTAAAACTACTATCATAAAAATAGCAATACTTTTCAAGTGATCATAGTGCGCATTTTAAAGATAGTAATTGCTAAACTAGTTTTTATAACGATGTCAGCAATTTTTACGTGATATTCCACAATTAATTTAATCAGCATTTAATATAAGCAACCCTTTAGTGAATTATACTCTACGTAAGTTACCATTACCACTTAATGTTTGATTTTGGAATTGCAAAGTAATTTCACATCTTCACATAAGTGTTCGTCAGACCAATTATCACATAAATCAGAATTATCAACACAATTTTATGAAGTTCATTTTATTCAGTTAATCAGAAATTTGAACAATAATTAGGACTGCGGAAGGTTAGTTTACATCAATCCAATAACAAATTCACTATAGTAAAAAGCTGTTTTCAGTTCATCTTAATGTAAAAGTTAATGCCAGGTCTTATTGCGACTTTCACAGTCGCTGTATTTTTGGCGATATTCGATCGAAATTAATTCCACCTTAATACCTCTTCCCTGCGTTTATTTTTGCCTCTTTTCATAGTCTTCCTTTCCGTCGCGAATAAACTCGACGCCGTTCTAACGTGGAATTATTCATAGGGTCAATTATGCGACCGAGAGTGCACTTAAGTCACGATTAAGTGCAACTCGCAGTTACTTGCAGTACTTCGCCTTAATCTGCAAAGCAATTGACTTGCTCCCAGTGCATATATGAAACCTCATACATGTCCATGTATTTAAAGACGGAATGTTAATTGCCCTTCTTTGAATTCTTATATATTCTGGATGATAATGATTATTTATTAATTGTTAAGGATTAACGCTGGATCTATTATCGCTGGAATTCTTTGAATTTATAATGTCTCAATCCCCATTGACTTTCTGCACTCATCGAGCTATTAATTTTCTTATTTCGTTATTTATCATATTCAAATGTAACAAATAAATTTTATAATTCCTTCCGTATGTACTCTTTATATATATTCGAATAAATAATTTCTTTAAAGTAAAGTTATCCGTGAATTTAGAGCTTTAGTCAATGGTTCACTCAAGTTAAGTCATAATCATATAATCAGAATGAAAGTTAAATCATCAAAATTCGCAAATAAACGATCACGGATTTCATCGGGCAAAGAATAAAACACATCGACACGAAAATGACTTTATTGAACGCTTAAAATTCTCACAATTAAACTATTAATTACGTGCGAATTCCAACGTTCCAGAGAAAAATTTTGATATCTGTAACGTTCCCCGTTGTAGCATAAAACCTGCAAATGTAATTCTACAAATCTAGAAACGTACGTTTGACATCCACGGAATTCCACTCGTCGGCGAACCCTGCCCCTCGGCAACGATGCCGCGCCGTTGAATTCTGAAATATAAATCAAATCGGCGACGTGCCGTTGAAAATTTTATTGTCGTTGTTTCGATGTTGGCCCTCATTAATAATTACCAGAAAGTCCCGCGTATATCGACCGGTCTGTTGTCGCCCCATCCTTCCGATATTCCCGTCCTTTTCCCTCCCACGAGAATGCCGGACAGAATACGGTGAAAAAAAATGCGACGATCCATCCCATTTTCTCCCTTTCGAGCGCAATACACGCGGCAAAAACATCCCCTAAATATCGGCGTTTACGGCTCTCAGCGTGAAAAGGGTGCCCGAGTTAAGCCTCCACGGTCATTTGGGCATTTATCTATGCTCATCGTATTCTTTCTTCCCTTCGTGTGTTCCTCCCCTCGGCGCAGACAACGATTTTCCCATCTTCGCTCTTTTTATTCTCTCTCTCTCTTTCTCCCCGTCGTTTTTCATCCCCTCTTCGCCTTTCTTTCACTGTTTTGCCCACTACGTTTCCATTTTATTTCATTTCTCTCAACTTCCTTTTTTTTCCCCCTTCTTCTCCGTTACCACCGTGCTTTTTCCCCGTAGACTCGCCTGAGATTGAACGTCGTGCATGCATCGCCCGTGCAACTCTTGTATTGTGTCTTGCTTCTTTCTAGCCGTTCACTCGCTTCATGATTTTCCTTGCAACTCTTCCAAACGGCCGTGTACTTCTTTCTCTTAACCCATCTCTCTGTCTCGCTTCCTCTCGCATTCGGCCCCGTCTTTCTCTTCTCTTCCTCTCTTTGTGGTCCCACATGGCGGTAAAAGCTACCTACCAGCAAAAATCTTGTCCGCTCCGGAGCGACCCGGTTTTAATGTAACTCCTTGGCCTGCTTCCGCTCTTCTCTTCGGCTTCGTTCTTTTTTTTGCTTTTTCGACTCGCAACCTCCACTCGTAGTGTCCGCCCTGGTAGTCAACGATGGTACCGTTTCTCTCGAATTTCTTCACTTTCCTGATCTGACTTCTTCTCTATCTCTCTTTTTCCTTTCTTGATCTCCTCTTCTTGCTTCTTCGGCCTCTCTCGATTTCTTCACCCCCTGTTAGCATTGACGGTCAATCATGTGCACGATGTTCCTCTCCGTTTCTTTCCTACTTCTTTATTTGTTCTTGATAGAGCTGTGGATAGAAGGGACAAATGGATGGAAGGGTAAGCCATGACCTCTTTGAACGTGTCATCCTGTGCCAAACAGAAACGAATTTGCAACATTGTGTCTGTATAATGATTGAGTATCTACTTGCAGATTTGAAATAACGGACGGATTGGAATAATCGAAACATACATTTTGACGTACATTGACAATTGTTTTGTGTTTTTTCGAGCTTCAAACCATTCCGCTGCAGTATTTGACTACAGCTAACTAAGTAAATTGAAATAACGAATTCAAACTTTCAATTTGTAGTTGGATTGGATTAATAAGACTAAGGAGGATAAGGATAGAATTTGAATGACTAATGTGTGGATAAAACTAAGTGGTGGATGTTGGCAGGATCCCTAATGATGTTAAATAAATAACAATAACATACACACACACTAATGATTAATATATAATAATAAGTAGTATATATATTGAGTAAATATGATTATAATAGAATACAAAATAAAATACTGAACAACGAAATAATCTAAGGTGTCTAATGGTCTCTAAAAAAAGGGTTGTATGTCTAATCGGGCCTCTAAACTGAATCTTACTGTAACTATGCATCGCGAGACGCAACCTCTTGAGATGACGATCTCATCCACTTCTTTTCTACGTCACGCATCTCTATGGGGAGTCGTCTTTCTATGGGTATTACACCACAAACTTGTAGATAGTAGCCACAAAATTCAAATTATCCTCTTGTTCTGAATAATTGCTATTATATTTTATGTTGTCTATGATAACTTCGTATTCAAAATCCACCGAACAATGTATGCTCCTAGCAATATGATATAAAAATTACATTCGCATATATAATGTCGCAAGATTGGCTGTCTACGTTGCTTTTCTGCAAACCACCCTTTCTAATCTGATCATATCCAAATTCTACAAAATCTTTTGAGTCCTGAATTTCAAATAATAAGCTCAACTTTACTTATTATTAATTTTAGCTAATTGTTCTCACATACTGTGTCATGTACAATAGTCTTAACAATTTATAATCCCAAAACTTACATGTTCGAAGACAGAATCAGAGCAGGTAGAATCGAAAATATATAGTTTCAAGGTCAACCTGCTCTCCGATTACCCGAGATTTACCAAGTATTCAGTCATTACTCCGCAATGATTTTTGTCTCGCAGTCAGAACGCTTCGAATGCCAAGTATTTTAATGAAATTTCGTAAAAATGTGTTCTCTGAGCTTTCATCGTGAAGCCTTGGCCGCGAAAAACCGCATCACGACCCAAGGTTCGCACAAGGGGTGCAACGGTGCGGAAACTGCATCGTTGAGAGTATGTAGAACAAAAACGTACGGTTCTCTCGTATCTGGGTCGTAAGTGCATCGTATATGGATACGAACAAATAATGCCCGTGTTCGTTTGTCCTCGAATGCCGTCTCTGTAAGGAATAAAAGAAGTGCAGTTCTCGAAGTTGTCACGACGGTTCCCGAGGGATTAGAAAAGACTCTGCCGTCGCTAGCATATTTCTTACTTGCCGGGTATTGCCAACGACAGCGAGCTTTGTGGTATCACGTAGTCACCAAGGAAATGGCACTGGTGAAAAGTGCGGAAATGAGTAACGATTCTGTACTTTTTTACGTCGTGTTCGCCAATGAGAGAAATCGGATGCATACGTCCGTGTCTGGTGGAGAACTTCGAAAAACAGGCCATTGTATTGAATAAGGACTCTTGAATAGCTTCTTACTTAAATTATACTTCCATGGTTATTTCAGGTTTCGCTTTATGTTTCCGTGTATTCTCGCTTTTGACTATCGAACGTCGAAGGAAACGAGTAAAGTTTAGAAGAAACAACGCGATAATGCCTGAATCTTCCTTTTTGATATTTAAGTTCTTCTTTTAAAGTAGTACGTCGCAATTTTGTTATTGTCTGGAATGTTTTAACTCGTTTTATTAATCCAGGACATGTGATATAATTTATATTCGGGTACAATGTTTAAGAACGAACGTTAAGTTACATACATGTACCTCGATACAGACTGCTAATAATTAACAGTAGCTAATCGATATAACAAATAAAAGAAAGTGTTTCATTTAAACTTTAAAATCTGTCTAAGACGTTTCCGAATTTGTGTATTTGTATTTTATACTATATAACCCGAAATGAAGATCATGTTTTAGCAGATATTATGTTTTTGACTATTTCTTTTTGATATTCAATATATTTAAAGTTTACGTTTGTTTGTCAGTATATTTTACATTTCTTTTAACCCCTTGCCGTACGATTTCTTTCGTGGCTGCCTGCGCAATAATTCAGAATGAAATTGATAAAATAAAAATAAATCATTGACTCTTGATCTATCACATGATTTAACGTAATCATAATATTGCAGAAATAATTTTATCATGTCGGGCCTCACTGATATTTTTAATTTAATACTTTTTGGAAAACTTCCAAATTTCCTATTCCATTTATCGCGACAGAAGTGTCACTCGTTATTTAACAGCAAGAGGTTAAATGTGAACTTTTATTCATCGGGTCGCTATGCCCGAAGGAATACAAATATGAGGTATAAATAAGGAGAATAGCAGGATTAAAGAAATTTTACACGTTATTTATTTAATTAAACAATTTAGTGTGTTACAATAAATCCTTGATTTTATATATAAAAAAAAATGTTACCAATTCATTAGTGATTCTAGATACACGGTATAGTGTCTGGCTATATCTGCCATCGGAAAATTTAATTATACTGGCAACGCCAAGTCTATCCAAGAATTCCACGTTTTAGAGTTTCACCGAACCGAAAATCGGTAGTACGAGGCACGAAATTAAAAACAGCTTAGGAACGAACGAACGTAGCCAGAGGAACAAGGGAAAATAGCAATTCTAGCTCCACAGCTACCCGGACTCCGATCTCATCTCGGTAGTCAGACTTTCGAACGGGAAACGTTTCTCGGCTGAAAACTATTACCGCCTGAGCAAGCACGATTTTATTCTCTTGGTAGAATACTTTTATACGTTTAAAACGACCTTAGATGATGGAATTGCAATCTGTCAAAGAATAACACCGGAATCCTCAGCTGGAAATAGCTATGAAAGAAAATAATAAAATTTTTAGCAAGAATTTAACTAGTAAAATACATCTCTGGGAATTGTATCGAGGTGTATATATGTACCTAACGTATGACGGTCAGGTATATATGTGAAACGAAACCTAACGATACTTATTAATTACTAATTGTCTATTAACGTGGGTGAATGTAACTGCGAAGAAAGCATTCAATTGGAAGTACGTAAATTAATATTATACAATATTTAAAAAAATAATCGATGATTTGTTACATCTTTTTTCAGTTGTTTCAGTGTTCTTATTTATAACAACGGGAGAATTAATATGAGACTTTTATGCTTTATGTTATTGAGCTTTGTGTTTGATACAATTTCTAAAAGTAAGGCAATTAGTTTTGGATATGAGGTATGGCGGCATTTTTTGTGAAACCATCTTATACATATTTTATAAAGACAGTGATTGTAAAGAAAAGTCAAAACACATTGTTATTACCGTGACGAAATATTTAGTTACTGCTATTCGAAGTTCTGATGACCGGAATATTCTATTTTTGTTACTGCTAAATTTATGACCATTGAAATTGAATATAAAATATATGCACGTCTTATCAAAGAAATGAAGTAATATTAAAAGGCAATGAGAAGGACTTTTAACATTTCTTCCGTATTCATATAATCCAGGTCTCTTCCTGTCTTCGCTGCCGTCCCTTTTTTTACAACCCAAGCAATAACTCTCAAGAGGCAGTTGAAGAAAACAAATTACCTCGCATTCTTCACATCAAAATTCAACCGTGCGTATAATATCCTCGTGTTCATAAAAGTAAAATAAATGTCTCGACATTATACATCACAAACGAACCGCATCTTCAATGCCAAGCTATGTTTCATTCATCATATCGTCATACATGTTTATGATTAAGAAAATGTTTGAAGTAAAACATTGGAAAAATTAATAAATTGAACTGCTTCGTAGAAATAACAAACAATTCAACCGTTCAACGCAATTGATAATTGTCTCGATACGTGAAACATAATACAAAACTCCAGGGGAAAGGCAAAATATCCAGAAATCAAAAATAAATGAGTTAGACTGCTATCATAATTACCGACACGCGTATAAAATGGATTAAAGACATTTGTTTATAAATATAGACGTCAGATTGTAAAGACTTAACGAAGATCATCCAATAAAATACTGAAAAAACGGTACAAAGTCCTACTAACAGAACAGAACCTACCGAGAACATTATACGAAGCGGCGCTATGAATTTATATGCGCCAGTAGAAATGGAATATCGTTAACCCCGAGACGGAGAACGAGAAACGAGTGGTCCCACTTGAGTCACCTCGCTAAAAGTAATCCCGTAATCCTGCAGCGGGGTAAGGCCAACGTTACTTCTGCTTTGCAGAGGCCCGCCTTATTCTTTCCTTCTCTCCTGCCTTTTTTTCTCTTCTTCCGCAGGAAAAGAGAGGGTTGCCACATCCCCTTTCGCGGCAGGATATTACAGCATGCGACCGTCCGTTTCCTTCCTTTTCCCTTTGCCGTTGGCGCGCCAGAAGCTTTTGAAAAATTGCACATCCGCGAGACCAAGCTCCCCCTCTCTCTCTCTCTCTCTCGCTCTGTCACTCAATTACTCACTCTCTCTTCCTGGTTCCCTTCTTCCCGGATGCAGGCCGCGGCATTGCGGGTTTCGGGTGGCTCCTGATTTTCTGACGATTTTTCGGCACTGCCCTCGTAACGCCGACGATGCACAAAGAGCCGCTCGTCAAAAATTTAGGCTGTTTACAAAACGATACACCCTTCTGTTTCCTTGCCTCCTTTCTTTGCTCGACCGCTGGCTTCGAGCCGGCTCGCTCGGTCTTTCAGCTGTTGACGAAGTTTCTGGTGAAAAGGGCTGCGGGGGAAATTTTTTGTTGGAACAGCGATCGCGAAGATTGATTGTAACGGAGCTTGTAAGCGGTTCGAGTTTCGAAGAGGGTTGAGAGTCTGTCAGCATAGAATGGAAGGATGACTTATTGGGATTGGCTGAGGTTTCGTTATTTTCCAAAGGAATGAAGGGAGTAGGAAAATAATGACGATGCGATAAATGCGATAAACACGGTTAATAAGTCATTTTATGAGGCTTGACTCTAAGGGTGGAATTTTTGTCGCGCTTTAAATTAGCCGGAGATCACAACTGTTAAGTACTTATGCTTTATTAGACTTTCGAAAAATTAGTTAATGAATGTTTAACCGTTCGGGCCGAAATGTAACATTGGTCCATTACCAAAAGAATCGAGTATGCTTGATTAATTGATTTGACTATTTAATAATGCATCTAATCACAAACTAACCTAAATCTACTTCTAAATTTATTTCACAAGCTTTTACCACACAATGGACGATAAGAAAGATCAGCTTCATAGTTGAATCAACTTTTTTCTGTACCTTATACCACTTCGTAAATATGTACGATAACATGAAGATTCATAATTTCATTAGATGGAAAGACTTTTTCAGTCTGTTTTTTGTTAGGAAAGAAGTTTGATTTTTAGCATATATTCCGTTGCTAAACTATGCTTGTAAAATTTGAATTACCGAAAGGCTTTTAACACTAGAACTACCAGACCAGTCAAAATGACTGGTGCACATTTTTTTCCAAAAATTCTCAAAGTTTATAGGAGAGTCATAGGAGAAATATTCTACGTCCAAGTTAAAAAAAAATAAATGACCGAATTTATTATCTTTTCCGCCACGTGATTCTTCCTTTCTCAAAGTACTTATTTAATATATTGAAATATAACAGACTTAACGTCGGTAGTTCTAGTGTTAAATTGCCCATATTTTAATATGAAGGTTCAACGACCTATATTTTACTTTCGCAAATACCACGAGGTGATTATACCTATTACACGTACACTATAAAACCAGCAGCCGTTAGAATTGAAAATAAACCAAAATTTATTACAACATCGCCACTCCGTTTTACCTATTTAATTCCGTTTCATGGAGTACTTTTTGGTTCTAATATTCCACGCAGTAACATTATCGCACAGTTTCTCCAGCGAAAAAGAAATTGCAAAATGTTTCCGCAACTTTCTTCCGGCTGAGTTTTTTGCTTTTCACATTGTACGACAATGCTGTTTTAATTATATTGCATCATTTTATTTCTCCTACCTTCCAGAGATTTATTAATAGTTCACGTCTAAACTGTTCTTAAGCCGCGATACTATGACAAGAAATATTTGAAAAAATATAATATACATTCTTTCCTCATCGCGGACAATAGAACAAGCTCATATAGTGGATTAATCATTTCGTGCACTTAATGCAACGATACTGTAAACGCATTACTGTTTTTTTCTGCACTGCATTTCTCACTTAGAGCATTCGTAACTAGACCGCAATGAAAACCGAGTATTTGACTCGGCAATAAAACTTCGAAGCGAAGTAACGAAATCTCGAAAAGGTTTAGATTATTAAACGTAATTCCGCGCGGAATTAAAAATACCTTTTCACATGGCTTCAAAACCGTTTCAACGATAACGTAACACACTTTGCATTTTCACTGCTATGAAAATTTTCCTATTACGCTGCACTTTTTCCACAATTGCTTGGTAGTTTTATTGTTGAGTAACTTCATATGAATTGCGCGTCGTTAAATAAAATATTTAAGCAAGGAATGCAAACTGCACTTCATTTCGAATAAAAAATTAATGAAGTTTCCTAAAGTTTAATAGTTTCAATAAAATTGTTAAACTAGTAGAAAGATCTTTATGTGGAAGAAGTCAAGTGACAAATGAATTGAGAATATAAGAACCTCGAAGAAAAAATATTGATAACTGTTGCCACTTTCTTTCCACATCCTTTTCAAACTCTCACCAGAGGCAAGAGTCTGTTTGTCGTGATCCTCGGCACGGCTCTGCTTTTTACTTCACGAACCACATAGCAGCACTATTAGATCATAAAGCATGATCGTACTTTCAAAGTTTTCTTTACGCGCAAAAGTTTCAGCCGGATTCCCAGGTGAGATCCGTCGACTTTATCGAACCGTCGATAAACCAAAGCGAAATGAATCTCCATTTGAAATTTTCCTCGCCAACGGTCGATCCTTTCAAGATGAAAATAAGAGAACGCAACACCTCACGTTTCTTCCGTAGGGAACACAATGTTTTCCACCATCATTTGCTTGGTATCTACCAATATGTCAATTCCAGATGTAATGTAGTTAACCAGTTAAGTGTGGCGATCTCCTTGCAAAGCGCGCACCAGTGTGTGTCGCGATAACCACTGCTTACGAGTTAGCTCTCAGGAAGTTATGAATCCAACTCAAATTATTTATAATTTTTATTTGTTTGTTTCATTTCGTCTTGATCTCTAAACATTTTAAACATTTTTAATTTTGCTTTTATTAAATATCAAATTGTAACAAAATTTTACGCATGACAGATATAGTCGTCATGACACAAAATTCTGCCACATCTTCATGACGGATATAATCGTCAAACACACTTAACTGGTTAAATCGACGAAAAAAGTAATAGGTATAACGACTGACGTGAATATGGGTTCGTTACGTTAACTATTATATTAAGTTTATGAGACCACCATCAATTTCCACTTGTCCCTTGATAATTAATAGGTTTTTAGAAATTTTCTATTGTTCACTCAGACCATAATTGAAGAGACGAGCCATATTAAAAAGAAATAAATATAGCTTTTTTATTTCCATAAAAGAATGTTACTATTGCCTTGTCTACTGTATATTCTATCATGCTAAATTTTATTATCCTTTGATACACACAAACGGTGTGCCAAATAAAATCAATCTACTTTACGAATAGTACAAAATAATGCTGGCTACGTTAACACTAGAAGTACCAACGTCAAATCAATTATATTTATATACATTAAATAAGTATTTAACGGAAGAAGAATCGCTAGGTGAAAAACATGATGGATTCAGTTATTTATGTTTTAGATGATGGATGTGGAACATCTACTGTAGGATTCGTGAAAAAATGAGGGGAGCTCATTGCTGCCTTTTTTTCTAAGTTATTTTATAGGAGGGTACCGCCCAATTCCACACTACTATATGGCTCTCCTACAACTTTGGAGAATTTTTCTAAAAAATTGGGAACCAGTCATTTTAACTGTTTTGGTAGTTCTAGTGTTAACTCGATCATCCCTTACATTCAAATGTACATGGTGAGACAATGAACATTATCTTCCATAGCAATTGCATAACTTACAATGTCCATAGTAGTTAAGGGTTAAGTAAAATAACTGTTTCTTGCAACGTGTAGAACAATGATGTTATATGTTTCACACGTACGTACGATGTATATCAATTGTCCCAGGCGGTTCGATACTTTACGACTGTCCCATGTGCCGATCGTATAAAATGAGCAGAACGGATTTCAGTACGATAGGATGTGAGTTATAACACCCGTGATCTTCGTTGATACGTTCCCAATTCGTTTTAAACGCGACACTGTGATAATTCATCCACAGTCGCATCATGGTTTTCCGTGCTTTCTATTGCCTTCCTGTCTCTCCTATTTATGCGGCTGCACTGAAATGCTGACTCTGTTCCAAACAGATGATGTGATATTTCAGCGTATCGATTTTTACAAAGTTTCGCAAAAAGTTTATTTCCCGCCGTTGGATTTTGCGCTTCTCGAAAAAGGGAAAGACATCGACAAAATAAATGTTCAATTAACCCCTTGCCCTACTATTACCTTTGTGACTGCCTCCGCAGAAATTGAAAATTAAATTGCTAAAATAAAAATATGTTAGTGATTCCTAATATACATATTTTAGAATTTAACGCAATATTAATAACATATAAATAATATTATCGTCTCGTGTTCCACTGATATTTTCAATTTGATAATTTTTGAGAAGCTTCAAAATTTAATTGCTCCATCAACCGCATCACGAGTGTCACTCGTTGCTGTAGGGCAAAGGGTTAATGCATACAGTCTCTCTCGCTAAAGAAACCTTCTGATCGATATGAGATCAGATTCTAATACTTAAAAGGAGTGTAATGTTTGAAAGGAAGGTGGCGTTTAGAGTTTTCTTTTTACTGGTAATAATTCCCTCGATACATCGATTATCCAACAATGTTTTAGTAAAATTACAGAGCAAAACTCGTTAGCTAGTGAAAGCTCTGAAAGATACGTGTACTCTTTCTATCGTCAGTTTATACTGACAAGTCCGTAGTCACAGAAGACGAATATAATGGGTCAGAGTGCCTCTCTGATTTTGCGTTTAGCAATCGTGGGTCTATCTTTGTGTAGGAGTATCTATTTTTCAAGCTTTATAAAGAAGAACGTGAAACGGGACTCCGGGCAACGCATACTTTTGATGTTCCATTAAGGATGAAATGCACTTGTATACGATTGTATTATTGCACTTACCGTTAGACACAAAAGGATTGCGAGCTTATTACTTCGCCAAAGTTTTTGACAAGGGTTATTAATTATACGGTATAAATCCGAACATTAATGAGTTTCCTTATAAATTAATGCTAAATACTCTCCTTGCTAATATTGCTAATAGTATATCCTTGTCACTTTAACCCGCCCGTTAATTTTCATATTTTTAGTCATAATTATGTTCTAGTTATTTCATTAAAAGTTCTAACCACTCTAAACAAAATATTTCAAGAATTAAACTTTACTAGTGATTAGACTGAAATTAATCTGTGCGTTGTGATTTGTCGCTTTCATTATTGTATAATAAAATCATGAGTACTTGACGTGAATTGATTAACTTCTCAATAAAAATTTAATATCGTCACTAATTGCCGTTTTAATAGCTGATAAAAGTTCAAATCCGCATCACCAATATATTCTAAAACATCTAAAGTTACTTTTAGTGTTAACGGAAAAAACATGTCCAACGATATAAAATATTACCAAATCAAGTTCCATTAATTCCTTTAAGTTCAAACAACCCAATTAAAAGTAAGAGAAATCGCATCGCACTGAGGCAGTATTGTCAAAACGTTGTCTGAAAGGTATCATTAAAAGCTGTTGGTTTTACTGTTTTCGGAGAGTTATTTACTTTTTCCGATGCATCAAAAAATGTACGTCGGTATAAAAATATTTGTTGCCCCTTCGCGCACGATAGTGATAATAAAAACGGATAAAATGTCTGTAAATATGATAGCCAAATACGATGTAAGTATTATAAATATAATAGAAATATGAAAAAGTAAATACATCTCAGAGTTTTCAAATATTTACGATTCATTATTTTATCATGATGACGTTTTGCATATTTTCGTGAAACTTCAACCGAGCAATCTCGTAGCGTACAGTTTATTCAGTGAAAGATTACGTACACTTAATAATTTCATTTCTTTTTCTTGCCTTGTACTAAATTATTTTTTGATGTTTAAAAAAAGTAGAAAAGCCTATCTCTTTTTATTTTTATATTTTGCACATTGTACTTTTACTTCATGTCGCAAAATTTACTTTGTAAGAATTTTTTGATGGTAAAAGAACAAAAACGTTTGTCAGAGTCTGTATATAAAAGTTAGATAGGAAGAATGGATAAAAAAACTGTTATACGCCGATATCTCATTGCAAGGGCTAAACGTTCATTGAAAATACTGATAACGTACCTTGATATTGACCCAACAAATAGTAGCCTTTAAATTTTCTTGCAAAGGAGTGCGAATTATTCATCAGAATTTACGTGTATTTCGCATCTATCGTTTCCGAGTAAATTGGATTCTCTATTTTAATGTCTTTACCTTCATTATGTTTAACTGATCAAAGTTTATGGCCCTCGTTCATCTCGTTCATTACGTATTGCAATTCAGAATGTAAAATGGAAAGCTATATCTCTTGTATTTACACGGTGCATCGTCGAGGTCATTAATAAAATAGCAAATAGAATTATCGGATAAGGTAAATAGCGGTAAATGCCGATAAATATTAATAATATCAAGCTACAGTGCTTGAACAATAATGCGGTCCTGTACGTTCACTAGCTTTTCCATAAAGTACATTATATAAAGTTACTACATGCATACAAATTTTAAAATTAATTTCGTCGTGGGAGAAAGAATATTAATTATAAGTGTAAGCAAAAGAATATTATTTCTTAAGAAAATGAATCTATGTTATATGCATCGATTCCAAGGCAAATAGGAATATCTATTTTTCTGTGAATACATACGACACATTGTTGCGTGTTTGTACATTTATTTTTATTAAATTTTCCAATTTCCAACGTTAACATACGTAATTCCTAAAGTATACTTTGAACATTTTATGTGTATGACCCCTAGATAAATAGGAATATTCATTTTTCCTGAAAACATCTGGGAAATTTTTAGATATTTGTATTTTTTTATGTTTACGCGTACATTTTTTTACTGTGAAGTTGCTAGTTCCGTTCGTAATAACTTTGGAGTATCTTCTTACATAAAAATCGTATTAATTTTTTTACGCAAGATAATATTTTATGATTTTATCAAGGGTTGAGAACTCCGTAAGCATCAGTGTCGCGTTAATTTTCACGCATAAACATACTTTAGAAATTTATGTGTTTGGATGAAATAACACTATTCCTTGAGAATAATATACGTTCAATCAGGTCCATTGATTAATTAGTTCAGTTGAACATTAACCAAGGACAGATCGACCACTAAAGGTATATGTACATAAACTTTACAATCGTGTAATTGTAAAAACTAAAAACAGGTGCGATTAGTAAAAATTATTATTGCAAGACCGAGTGTACGGGACAGTGAGTGTATGAGAAACTTTAAGTATTTCTCACGGATCAGTTTTTCATAAAGAAAGAAGAAAAGCATTCTCGCAATCGGCATTTCAGAAAGTAATAAGATATTTTTCGCAGAACTCGGTTAAAGTTCTCTGGTAACTGATTCCGAAAAAAGGCCAGATGGTCACTGTGATTCAGTTTAATAGAACTCATAAAGAAACTTGTCGAATTTAACCTACACAATTGCAACCAATGAGCGTGAGAATCGCTCGAAAATCTTGCCAGGTGGTAACAACTGTCCGAAACTCTTTATGATTTCCTACATCCAACTCGGCGTACCCAAACAAAGTTTCACTTTTTGGAAGAAATCCAATCAGCACGGGAGGTACTACACGGGACGGCGAAAGTGAAAGGAGAATCTAAAGGGATCGGGGAGATCGAGGGACGTCGAATCGCAAAGAACTTCATGGATGCCAGAAGAACATCGAAATGGAAGGATTGTCGAACTTCTCTCGCCCTTGTAACGATATTTCTACCGAAATAACGAAAGTCACATTGAAAGGAAAAACAGAGGGGGAAAAAATACATTGTTCCCATCTCCCGATCATTTTTCATACATGCAAATAGCTGTCCATGCGCGCGAAATTCAAAGGATAAAAGATATCCTGCGTTGGAGTTACATCTCCATGTTAAAAGGTACGTGTGTGCGAGGTGCATCTGTCAGAAGTGTGTATACAGGAAACACAACAATCCTTTCGCTTCGGGGGCGTTCACTTTCAACTACACAATCCAGCTTGGCTTGCTTTCGCGTGTTTCACACGTTATCTAATCTTGCCCCGCGCTTGTATTTAGTGGAGGCTGCGACTGCAACAAGAGGAAGTCCACGTGACAAATGTTTCACGTTCCGCTTCCTTTGCAGGTATAAGATTTTCTGCCTCTTTAAATAACTCATTCTTTTGTGAAAAATTGTACTCTGCGCATTTCACGCGAAATTCTTGATAGCGCTTTTGACAAATTTGGCTGCTTGTTGGACGATATATTACTCACCACGTGTTACACTGTGTAGTCTTAACACTAAAACTACCGAGGCGGTTAAAATGACCAGTTCCCATTATTTTTTCTAAAAATTCTCCAAATTCAAGGAGGAGCCATGAAGTAAATATTCCACTCCTGTCTTATGAAACCTAAATTACTTAATTGATCATCTTCCCCACCTCTTGATTTCCCTTTTTCCAAAGTACTTATTTAATATATTTTTAATGTAGTATATATAATGCCGGTAGTTTTATCGTTAATTACAACTTTATTGCATACTTCTTGCTTTTAAAATCTATCGAAGTAAATGGATCGTGACAATTTCAGGACACTTAGGAGAGGACTCCCATATTTTTGAATGTTGAACTTTTTCTAACTTTGGCCAGATATTTGCCGATTTGTTACAACAAATGATTATATTTCTGAGTACTCTGCATTTATAGGTTTATTTTACAATAACGATTGATGTGTCTGTTTAATGCTTCTCTGTAGATTGTATTTCGTATTTGGTACTATTGTATCTTACAAGTAATAGCCATTGCTAGGGTTGACTTAATTGAGTCCTTTGTATATTGTGTATGAGTTCATCGATGAGCCTATTTGCAATATTAGCTATAGCTTTGGACTAATTACAATCCATGTTCTTGAAGAAAGTGTTTACATATTTTAATTATTTTCTAAGTGTCGAAGTATTTTAATTTTCTCTATATTTACACTTTAAATTTATGCTTTAATGATTTCTATGAAACTAATTATAAATATATAAATATAACCATGTTATACTTTGAAGATGTTCGAAATCATACCATGATTAAAAGTTTGCATTGAAATATCAGATGACGATATTAACCACTTTCTATATTACAAACAATGTGACTTTTCTCACGTACTTATCACGGTTGTTCTATCACATTGAATACGCGACATTTCTACCTTTTCTCGTGTTGTAATCTTGTAAATTATGTTTACAATGTTAGAGACCTGATAGGGCGTACGCTTTGCACATTATTTCCTGGAAAATACTCGAACAAAGAGTGCATGGTGTATAGTAAAATTCCCTGTATACTCAGCCGGGAATAATTTACTTTGGGATTTTCTTGCGTGTGTAAGATTATACGGTGCATTTTTTTTCTTAAAAATAGCTTGCACAGTGGTGGATATTAATTAACTCATTTTTTCACTGAATGTAAATTTGCACCGGCGTGTTTACAGACTAATGGATTTACATCTGTTGCCGACACGTACTCGTGCATTAAAATGCATTCTCTAAGTAAACATTTATTATATTTGTCAACTTGTGAGCTTGTTAAAAGCGCCACGAGCGGCACAATAGAAAAAGTGGACTGTTGAATATTTTATATGACAATTTACATTTAATTTCGCCCAGAACAATATATATTTCAAAAAACTTATTGCAAAATGTATCTTCGCGAGGATAATTATATTATTCTAATAAAAATACAACATAACAATCAATGTGATCTTATCCCAAGAATAACCAGAATGAAAGTAGCTGGTGACGAGAAAATCAGATGGAAAAATACAGAATGAAATCTCTTGAGCTTGAAATTTAATTCAACGACATTTACGCCTCATTTTGTTTTTACTTTTCACGCGAAGCATGAGAATCTTTATGCATCAAATTTTTCAACGTAAAAATGAAGTTTCTTCCGAAGCTCCAATGAAGGAACAATTACACCTAGAGCTTTCACCCATTGAAGCAAACCATGGCTGAGATTTAATGTTTACAAATTCGTTTCGGTGTTGTAACCAACAGTTCAGGTTTAACAATAAAAAATCGCTTTCCGTGAGGAAAGGCAAAATACGACGGGTGCAATTCATACAAGTGCACTTTAGGTTTCTCTACACAAATCGTTTAATATTAGAGTATTTTTTGCGTAGCAGTACTTTTTCCGTTTTAACAAAGCGCCGTGTGTAACAGTGCATTGTTCCTAGAGGAAAATTGGTTTCAGTTTACACTCAATACGTAAAGCTTTCAATAGCGCGGATTGATTTTCCGCTAATCCTTTTTTAATTAACAATGTATTAAAAGGGGGGTAACTGCAGTCCAACAAATACGAAAAATCGAATTACAGGGACATGCACGGATGGGATCGCAATTAAACAAGGAATAACTTCTAAATAAATTGAAAGAAAAGACACATACCTTTATACGAATGACGTATGTCATTGAATAGTAATTAACGTTGGAGGATTTTGCGGTTAACTGTCATTGTAATCCGTAAAAATATACTTCATCTATTGTCCGCCCATAGTACGATTAGTGTTAATGTTTATATAAGAAATAAACTTTAATTTCATCGCATGAAATGATTAATAATCCAGAAAGAAGAACAAGATTCCACGAATATCGATAGGCTTTATCGTCGATGAAATCATACCTGTTTGTCTGATACAATTAAAACCTTATCTACTTCAATAATTGGTAACCGCAGATTTCTTGTATTTTACATAATACAATTCGTTAGAAAAAGAAACAATTATTGCGTACAAGATGCAAAAGAAGTTAATATTTAATGTCCGTAGCGATTATTAAAATGTATCGATTATATTTTTACCTGGATTTAACGAATATAATAGACGTAAAGAACCTCCTTTAAAGAAAAAACACGAGGATACGAATAAAATACGGGGGTGTACCATTCGCAGCGGTGGATTTTTATAATTGTCCAAGTTAGACTTCGATTCGTCCAATCTGCAAATTAAAATAACAAATTGCTACCGTTCGTTGATCAGTCGCTGCTCGTTATCGACGAGCGATAATTTACGTTTCTTGTAAAAGGAGACGAACTCTCTCACCCTCTTCCTCGCCGTGAATAACTTTTCTTCAAGGCACCGCCATACTTCTTCAACGACGATGACGGTTGGTCTTATTTACGTAACCGCGGCGGCAAATAATTAGCGAGACAAACAGGCGAAATTACTCGACCGCCGACAGGAAATAAATCAGGCGGTTCTAGCTCCCGTGAAAATGCAAGATGTTTCAGGCGAAAAGCGAGGGGAGCAGGTGGAACTGAGGAAGTGTAAAAGGAGAAGAAAGGACTGCAGATACCGGAGGGTGAGAGGGACAGAGGCAAGGGAGGGAGCCTAATGAAATAAGGGTTGTTAATGAGAGACCAAGGGAATACGTAGCCGTCTTTGAGGCACTGCCATCTTTTGCGTAGCCCTTCGAGACTCGGCCGATATACACACAGAAGGATATATCCCTTCGTTCCCATCTCCCGATTCTAAAGCCGATAAATCCGTTTTTGCCGCGGGAATTCATTTCTCTTCGTGCGATCGCTGCTCACTGAATTGCTCTGTCGAATTTGCGGATCGCTCGTTTCTTCGGCCGAGGCGTTTTATCTGAGCGACAGTCGCCCTCCTTCTCCTTTCGCACTGATTCTTTTTCATTTAGGAGTGAAAGACGCGCTTCTTTTCGGATACTTGGGCCGATTGGTAGTGGAGTGATTAAAGATTGGTGAAATTAGTTTAATCTGGATTTTGTGGCAACGAATTGAAGTGTCGTTGTTACGTTTGATTCGTATTGTATTGTAGGATTTTTTTAGATGTAAAATGGATTTATTTTCAAATGCTTTAATCGATTTGTGATATGGTAACGAGAAATTATTAATTCTGTTAATATGTATCGTACTCATTGGTAAAAGTCTGCTTGAATCTTTCGAGAGTCAATGATAAGTCTTCTTTTCTTCTGATTATGAAATCTTTCGGGGGAATGAATTTCGAAAAATAACGCAAACATTTCTATCCTGACTCATTAGTCCTTTAGTTTTTATTTAGATCTTGTGTGACATATATTAATATTATTTTAATTCGTTCAAAGATATATAATTAAAATTGTAGAATTACAAAGGCGTAAAATTAGAAAGGCGTTATTGATATGTGAAGTGTATCGAAATATTTGGATGTTTTTGTTACATTTTTCGTGCTATAGTTTTCCGAAACACATGTATTTATCTATCTTTTTTCAATCCGCCTTTTATTTCGTTTCTATGAAACTTGATACATTCACAGGGCCATATCAGTGAAATAGCACTTTATTATGTGCAGAATTCACACGTCAGCATTATGTTTTTAATTCTATCCTGGCTTATTTTATTTGCATTTGTCCCATTGAATTTCACATTTTGCGTTTAAAGTTAAATAATACATCTTAACACACTCGAACATATTAAATCACTTTGCATTGATTATTCTATAACAGAGAATACACGATAATTCGATGTCATGTTACAGAAATAATTAATCTTATTTTAATTACAATGAAATTTTAATTTTTTGAAAATTTAATCATGCCTCAGTCAATCAATTTTCGAGTTGGGATGAGTATAGTTACGTTTTCCATTATTAACTACGAAATTTACTTTTGTACCTTCGATATTTCGTAATCATTATTTATTTTAATGCTCCCAAAATGTAAGTTCTATTCCAATACTTCTGTTTCATTTAGAGGCTTCATGAAATCATAATCTACTTCTCTTTTATCATCATTTCATCATGTATTTCATATTTATTATTTCACCACTGAATTGTAAAGCGCGCCCGAGAATAATATTTCTATCGTGTATTATAAACAGATTGTCAGAGGAATTAACGTTTTTTCCATAATCAGAGATTATTTTTAATCTCCATCAGCACCATTCTTCGAGCTCCTGTCGAAACAAAAGCCTAGTCATATTATAAATGCCAAAAAAAGATTAATTATTTTCGCTCATGAATCTATATATGTCCATTCACATTATTGAAAACCCACTTCTGTCACCAATTTTCGTATGATGTCCTCCGTAATACCGTTCCAACAATTTTGTTACAAGAAAAAGATTCTGCACTTTTGGATACCAGAGTAATAAAAAACGCAGGCCGACGGTATAACTTCGTAACAGAATTGCAAATTAAAAACTGTGATTTCTCGAGTCCTAGGTCGTCCTTTTAAGGACTACAAAATAGTCTGGTGGGAGGTTTGGACAATTCTTGATGAGGGGACTGTGGATCGTGGAAAATATTAGGTTGGTAAGAAATTAATGTCGGTTTTCGAGTTTTCAAACTTTAGCGCTTAATTTTGAGATAGCCGTTAATTGTAATCGGTTTGACTTCTTATATTATTTTAGAACAAAGAAATTTATTAAGAAAGTTGTTTCTCGTTGGGAAAAATGTGTAAATCATAATGGAACTTATTTTGATTAAAAAAAGTTATTCCCATTCTCAACATGTGTATTTAAAGATAAAGTTTGAGAACCGACATTAATTTCCTACCAACCTAATAAATGTTCCCGCGAAAAAGAAGCAAACATCACTTTATTGGCTGACAATGAGTTGGCTGCAAACTAAACAACATTTTCTTAACCCTCGCCCGGCGGATCCTCTGGCCGGATTAGACCTCTGTTGGATTAGTCGCACTCTTAACAAGAATATCTTAGGTCTGCGATTATTCATAACTGCAGAATTTGTCGAACTTTTGTATAAATAGTTCAAACTTCCCAAGAGGACATATTCTGCGGACTTGCAGTTTCAGATTTTCAATGCATACTGCATAACGGTATTTATTACCGTGCTTTATGGAAATAAACCACCAATTGAGTTACGTGCAAGTATTTTTGTTAGAACATTCTTTAAATCATCGACAGACTAAAACTTTCAATGACTTTGGTGGAATTGTCTCGTATACCAGAGACAGTAATTCAAAAATTTATTATCCAGTAAAAGAGTCCGATCGGTTTTAATCTATTCCAAATACATTGCACGCGGAGTGCATAATATAATTCCTAGTTTCAATTGTTACAAAGATAAGGATACAGTTCTACATTTTCTTATAAGAAAATAATCCCCAAAATAAAAACTCTTCATAAACACACATATTTGCGACCGACAACTTTCATAAGCAGTTAAACCAAAACTTTACTTTTGATTATTCTTCGAAGCTTCAAAAAGCGAACTGAACATTATTTGTCAACTTGTGAGCTTGTTAAAAGCGCCACGAGTGGCACAATAGAAAAAGTGGTCTGTTGAATATTTTATATGACAATTTACATTTAATTTCGCCCAGAACAATATATATTTCAAAAAACTTATTGCAAAATGTATCTTCGCACATTTCCGACCGACAACTTTCATAAGCAGTTAACCCATTGACTGCCAACTACGAGATATCTCGTAGCTGCGCTATAAGTTTGAATTAATAAATTAACAATAATGGCCGCGCGTGTATAGAAATTTTGGAACAAAAATGTTCTTCGTATCATTACAAATGTCGAGACTATATTTTTGATTAATGAAACCAATGTTCTAAAAACTTTCTGTCATCTTCTCAAATTTTAACAAGCAAAGGTAATATTTGATTAGTTTTCCTGACAGTGAATGGGTTAAGCCAAAACTTTACTTTTGATTATTCTTCGAAGCTTTAAAAAGCGAACTTAACATTATGATACTTTTCTGCACCGCAATGAAAATGAAATCAATTGAAACTTTCTTTAATGTCACAAAATTCAAAATTCGTCTCTGAAGAGATAAAACTTTATCCAGAAGTCGGAGCGAAGCTCAAACGTGTCGTTCGTAATATCCGATCGTTTCCTCCAAGACGCAAAATTCCCGCCCCGTTCAAATTCCGTAGAAGCTAAACTGCATTTCTCGCTCAGTCCATTGGACTCGACGCCATTTCCCAGTTAACGTCCAAGCTCGACGATATCTCTACTAGCGTGCACTACCTGTCCGCTGGATAAAGTGCCCCGGGCGATATCCTGCGATGAAGAAGGATTCCGTTAATTAAAGACGAGCACAATCTCCGCCCGTTTCCCCGAGACAAAGTTAATACATTTCCTTTCGTCGGCTAGTCGTACCTGGGAACTTTCGTAAAATTTTCCTTGCAACGAGCTCAATGGCAAATCTGAAACCCTTTGGCAGTTCGCCGTTGGACTCTTTCAGTTCGTTTCCATGGCTTTGGTTGTTACTGTGAAGTTATAGCATCGAGAATGCGAAAGAATGTCGTTGAAAATAACGAGTTCTTCCGGTAGAGGTTGACGACGATGCTGGGAAAGCCTGTAGTCGGAAGTTTCCTGTAATTCGAAACGCGATGCAGTTTCGATGCAGTGCCGATTCGATCCCTTTGAACGGTGCAGTTATTAAAACCGGCATTTATTCATTGAAAATACGAGGGACTCACGGGGACTGCAGAGATCTCCTTTCTCTATCTCATATTCTGTCATTTGCGAAAAATAGCTGGAGCGCGTTTAATATCCGAGAAAATTCTACGGTTCTCAATAACGAGTCGTATTATTTGCTCGCTCGAATGACCTGCCTGAAACTGAGAGGCCATCGATTTACCATCGATCGGCTTTTAGAATTTTTTCCGTGCTCCTCTTTCACGCTGGTTGCTTTGTGTTATGTCTTTAATCGGGGGAAAGAGTTGAGAAATAACGTGTTTCTTTTTTTATTTTATTAATTCGTATTAGTAATCTTTGCCTGACCTAAGTGCATTTTGTTGCAACAGCTTCTGGGATTTGAGAGATAATGAGTACTGTAAATGTTTTCAGATGAAAAATGCTATTGTGACTTCGAAGTTCGCAACGCGATAAATCAAAATACCTGAACCTTGTTTTCGAGAATGGCCCGATAACTAATTGCATATAGAAAATGGAGGATAAAGGTTACAGAGTGGTCGATGATCCGAACAATGTCTTATCGAGACCTGTACTCATGTCACACACCTTGAACTCCCCTTTGTTTCCGTAATACGGAATAAATACCGCTCATTGATTTGTGTATGACGAATATTTCATACCTGAATATTATGTGAACTGATAATAAGTAAAAACACAATGAAAAATTAATGTATTATTATTCCATGTGAATTGCAATTACCCAAGTTCGTCGATATGGACGGAATTTTCGACAGCAATTTTCAAGGACATCTCAGCAATAAAAGTTTGCGGATCTCGGCATTGCTTCCGAAGATCCACAAAATCTGAGAGACTCGTGAAAAGGGGGATTGCGTCGAAGACGAGGCTGAAGAAAAGGAGTATGGACAAAGAGTTGGATAAAAGAGAGGCAGAGGGAGGAGGGAGGGAAGCTGAGAAGAGAGAGAAAAGAGAGGAGGAGAAGGATAGGATAGGGGTGGAGAAAGAAGGGTTGTCCGCAAGGATAAAAGCAGACGCGTTGAGAGAAAACACGTGGGATTTCTTGAGGCATGTCGGTGGAGAAACAACTTTAAGAGTTGACTTTCCCAACTGAGCTCGGGAAGATGGTCGCTGATGGCTGAAATTCCAAGGAATTCTCTCGTCCCCATCCTGTCTTCGTTTTTTTATCTACTCTTTTTTCCACGTTCTATTTACGGAGCTCCTCAAAATGAAGTAATTATGCTAAACGAATGTAACGAAAGGCGCTCGAGCTGTTTAAAAAATTATGAAACATGTATTATCGTGCAAAAGAAGTGCACCTATTACAGGATCATAAGGAATGTGAAAAAGTGAAGCAACTATTGGCAGCCTTAAAGTCATACGAGGCTTTAGCAGGCATTAAATGAGCCGTTTATTTTGAAAGTAGCATAAGTCTTTTACTTTTTTTTTTAATCAAGATACTTAGGGTTTTCAGTTTGACTTGTTTAACCCTTTGAGGACGATGGGTCCATACATGTGGGGTGAGAAAAAATATGAACATAGTTTATCGGATCATGTATACACGGTTAGAATTGAAAAATTGAAATATAATTGTTGAAAAATGATTGCGCAAATAGTAATTTATAACTTTTATACATTAACACTCTGACTTTCTGATGAAAAGGTGGCTTTTCATCGACAAATAAATAATTATTTCTCAACAGTCAAAAAGGTTTCCGTCCGCAAAGGGTTAAAAATCTTGATGTCAATTTTCGAGAAGATTGCACTTGTTATTTTGGATATTTCTATTTTTGTCAATACAAATAATATTGTATCAAAATTACCACTTTTGATTCGGGTAAAGTGACCTATGCCACTTACAAAATAAACGGCTCGAATATTATTTATATATTTTCTTCTAAAGAAATCAAAATTTTAACACAAGTTCCGGCGATTCGCCCTAATTTTTCGTTAGAAAAATCTTCCCACCTTTCTGAACACACTTCGTACTAATGGAAGGCCACACGCGATCAGTAGAGAAAGCAATTTGTCTGACGAACCAATTCAACAAATTATATTTCATGCTATTGCTGATTTTCATTCGGGCTTTCTTGCATCACGAAATGCGTTTCGTACCTGATCTCTCAATTTTTGAAAATTTGAACATACCGAGCTCTCATGATATCAATTGTGACTTGAAAAAACCACCCGAAAGTTGCAATTTTTTTAATACTACTATTGTAAACGTAAAATCGTTGAGCTGTTCGATCTTGTGTATGATAGTTTGTATTATATTAGTTGTAAAATAATACAGGCTTTTCTTTTATCAGCCATTTTAGACGATACGTCAATATATCGGATAAACCGATTTAGTTATCTGTTGCTGCTCACTCAAGGGTGCTACGATCAATTGCAAGCAATCTATTTCCGAATAGTTGGTGTGCCATTTCTATGGCAGAATAATACCACCGTATTGTTTCCGCGCGCCATGTTGGCCCTTCGAGCTGGATAGATTCTCTTCTAATTGTAAGCAGCTTCAAATTCTACAGGCAGTATTCATTAAGAGTATCTCTGTTAAGATGATCAGAACTGATTGATTCTGAATGTTTTCGGAAAATTTTCTAAATTTCTTAAGCTGTTTTCCTTTTGATTTCGTACTGTTTTCACAATCTTGATACTCTGCATCTTATTAATTTCATTTACCAAGCCTTGCAGTTATCAACAGGTTGAATTACATAGGTAGACTGCATTAAATTAACACATGTGTTTAAATTACAAACGAGAAATCTCGAGAAACGTGATTTTCAACACGAAAAATGTTCAACCAGATGTAATTCATTTCCCTCTTAAGATCGCTCGCAGTAGAAAAGAAGCAGTAGTACGGCACAAAGAAGTGCCGGAGAATGGTAGTTCTCATACTTATGCCCATTTGGAATTTACTACCAGTGAAACTGGACCAGCTAAAGATCATTTTAATTTCATACGGAGAAGAATAAAGAGCAGCAAAGTTAGCCAAGATCTGTAGCGCATGAAGTTAATTAACGCCGGCTGACCGCTTTCGCGTACGTGCAGTGGAACGAAACGATTCTATATTCACAATGGCAACGCGTACATTGGGAACTACTGTGCAGAGATGGTAATTTACCATTAAATCAAATTAGTTTTGCTGCTCCAGTCACACGTATTTGTTACTTCTCGTCGCGATTGACTGAGTCAACCACATCTACAAGTTTATCGCGCGACAGACGTCGCCAAGGTGAAGCATCCAAACAAATTGAGACAGAGCGATAAAGAGTAGTGATCGGCTCAGAATGATGAGAATTAATATTTATTAATAGGATAAAAATATGCTTGAATTTTTCAAGAGCATTAAAATTAAAAAGGAATAATAAAATATTTAATAACAATAATAACTTTATTCATGTATAAAATAAATCAACTTATGCAGAAAGGTGTGTACATGTTTCCAAACTAAATAGTTTTGTAACACAGAATGAGAACTTACATTAGAATTTTAAAGTTTGTAATCTTATTCTAAGAATTTTATTTATTCGAGGAGCAGATTAGGGAAAAAAATTCGACTGTTGTATAAAACATATAACTTACTTGGAACATTGGAACTTGAAAACATGTATACCTGGAATATTAAAAAGGGTCTAGCAGGATAAGGGGGTCAAAAGTGCCCTTGAAGGTATTTTATTCCACGATGCGTCATTCGATAGGTAACCATAAGAAACCATTGTACACAAATTTTTAATCCGGTAGCTTGACCGGGAGGGTAGTTATGGGGTAAATTCGAAAAACCGGTTTTTGCCCCATTTTCGGCACTTATTGATGTGCAAAAATGACGAAAAAATTCTGAAACATTCTAAACATGATTGCACACTTTAGGAATGATTTTCAGATTCTTCCGATGCAAGTGTCACGCGCGAAAAATCAAAAACCGAAAAAAAATCCGAAAAATATAGATTTTGCATTGAAATCTTCAAGGTACAATTTTTAAATAATTCCAGTAAGTACCTGATGTTACCATTATTATGCTCAATTTTTTTCATATTTTTTTGATATGGTGCAACACTGTCGGAAAAATCAAAAACCGATTTCTGGGACGCATTTCGTGCTGAAACGCGATCAGTATTTGCTATCATTGCATTATTTTAATTCAGTATGTTCATTTTATTACCTTCAATGTCTCTGAATACGAAAAGATACGTGTTAAGGAAGAGAATCAAGAAAATAAAGTAAATTGTTAATTGTATGCTCCTTATATGCTAGAACTTTGAACCTTCCTTCAAGAGATGAGATGGCGCAATGGGTAGAGTGTCTGCCTGTGGAACCGCTGGAAACTTTTTGTCGCGGGTTCGAATCTCTATGGGGGACTTAATTTTTTTTTCTGTAATTTTTTTTTTTAAATTATTAAACACATAGCAATAATCAATAGTCGCTTTAAGGTGTTTCACAGATATTTTTATGTCTTCAAAAAATATAAAACCAGCATGAAAATAATCATACGGTATGATTTTGCTAGTTATGCCATATTTTGCAATTATAAGTATTTTCAAACATTTTGTATGCTTAATAGATATTGGTTTATTATAATGCATGAAAATATATGTTAAATAATGAAGGGACATAATATTATATCTTGGAAAGTTATAACAAAGAGGAGGAAGGCAGAGTTTCTTCCTTTCTATAGATTATAACTTTTCATGATCCTTTTACATTTAACATACATTTTCAAATGTCTTCATAAATCGATGTTTATTCAATATGCGAAATGTTTAAAAATACTAGTAATCGCAAATCGTGGCATTATTAAAAACAGTAGATATAATTATTTTTAAAAATATTTGTGAAACACCTTAAAGTCACTATTGATTATTACTATGTGTTTAATAATTTAAAAAAAAAAATTACAGAAAAAAAAATTAAGTCCCCCATGGGGATTCGAACCCGCGACAAAAAGTTTCCAGCGGTTCCACAGGCAGACACTCTACCCACTGCGCCATCTCATCTCTTGAAGGAAGGTTCAAAGTTCTAGCATATAAGGAGCATACAATTAACAATTTACTTTATTTTCTTGATTCTCTTCCTTAACACGTATCTTTTCGTATTCAGAGACATTGAAGGTAATAAAATGAACATACTGAATTAAAATAATGCAATGATAGCAAATACTGATCGCGTTTCAGCACGAAATGCGTCCCAGAAATCGGTTTTTGATTTTTCCGACAGTGTTGCACCATATCAAAAAAATATGAAAAAAATTGAGCATAATAATGGTAACATCAGGTACTTACTGGAATTATTTAAAAATTGTACCTTGAAGATTTCAGTGCAAAATCTATATTTTTCGGATTTTTTTTCGGTTTTTGATTTTTCGCGCGTGACACTTGCATCGGAAGAATCTGAAAATCATTCCTAAAGTGTGCAATCATGTTTAGAATGTTTCAGAATTTTTTCGTCATTTTTGCACATCAATAAGTGCCGAAAATGGGGCAAAAACCGGTTTTTCGAATTTACCCCATAACTACCCTCCCGGTCAAGCTACCGGATTAAAAATTTGTGTACAATGGTTTCTTATGGTTACCTATCGAATGACGCATCGTGGAATAAAATACCTTCAAGGGCACTTTTGACCCCCTTATCCTGCTAGACCCTTTAATTATAATAGTATATAATAGTAATAGTATAATAGTAAAATTTATATTGACCTTCCTCCGAATTGAATCGAATATTGTGTCCAAATTGGAGGTGTAAGGTGGAGCATTAGGCCCAGGCCCGTGCCCTTGTGTCGTTCAGTTTAAAGTTTGGCAACTTATATCTCGCAAAAATAGAAAAGTTCTCTGGCCTGTGGTTTGTTCTGATACGGCTGACGGACAGAGACATCCCTCGTTCTGACGTCATTTTCGATTCTAACGCGTTATTGGCCATAATAACCGCCCAATCGTTGTGTCCTCATGTGAACGACGAAAGAAGTGTTTTGTTTTCGGTCGTCATTCGTCGATCTCAGGTTTCCAGGACCGACATGTTGAGGATAGGCGGTATGAGCGACACTCTCCCCTTACCCCGTTCCTCATACTGCGAGACTTCTCTATTTTTGCGAGGTATACCATCTCTGCATAGTACAAAGGCATTGTAGCCGTCGATTCTCCGCCCATTTGTACCGTACAATCCGTTGCTTAACGTTGTACACGGGAATTTTTTAAACCCAAAGAAATTATTGGCCGTTTTTGAATTTGTATCTAACGAATAATATTGCCGCATCATACTCGCCGAATTTTAATTATTTAACGATATTATAATGCATTTCATCGATAGAACGAAACGTCCAGATGAATGTTTTACGTGTTACGCATTCCACACTTGCGAAAAGCTTTGACATGCCAGGAAACTTTTTTCCTCTCCTCTCATTAAAACTTTAAGATCTGCGGAGATCAGGCTGGTGTAATTAAAGCACACTTGCCGTGGATGTTCATTAAAGGCGAGAAGTTAAAGTGCATTTCATCAAAAGTTGGTAAATGTCTCGTGGCAACCCTTTTGTATACCCGGCTTTTCAGTCGCAAGTTATAGCGTAAATAAGAATGGAGTAGAGAAATTAATTGCGTTCATCTACCTCGGAGATTATTCTGATACCCTGTATCGTGTTAATGTGATCCCGCTTATATTTAATTCCTTGTACGCAAAATAACCTCGCGAGACCTGCTTAAGTATTTGCGGAGGGGCAAGAATTTCGAAAATGGAATTTTTATTTTCACTTCCACATTTTATATCTAAGTACCATTTTTATTTCAGATTTCCTGCCCTATTTGTTTGCAAAACATCAATAATTTTTACAGATATCCGTAAATACTGTTAAAGAAAAGACTACTTTTCAATTAAACATCGGCAAAGGAAAGTTTGGGAAACATTTTGTTAAAATAATGTATTCGAGTGCTTCAAATGGCTGTGCTTTGTGAATTGCATTTATATGAATGCAAGTGTAACAATTTACGTTTCACAGTTTTCTTATGTTACATTTTCAGAAGTTAATACTTTTACAATTCTATAACGTTTTTCAATATTTTTCTTAGCATCCCTGCCCTTAGACTTCATAAAAAGATTACCTATACAAAAAATCGTCTGCTTAAAGTATAGACAATAATTTTTAATTATGTATGCGAATTATATTGTGATTGTTGTAAATTATAAATATTATTATACACTTACCGCTACTATTCCAATTTCTATATAAGTGCTTGAGTTTTCAGTGCGAAGAATATAATTAATCTACGAAGAGTACTTAAATATATACTTAACTCACAATAATTAATATAACAATGACCATTAATTATCTTGGTAATGAATTTTTATACGACATAAAAACGTCACGTAAATTTGTGTGCACTAATCAAACTTCCTATAACGTAATACCAACGTCAAACTACCCTCCACGCCAAGAATTAATATTCACCATGCAGTCCGCTTATTGTTAGTTTCTCCTCTCTTGGGTGTGTGCCGGAAAACATCCAATTATTTGTTAATTTATCGACGGTAATTAGTTCACCATATCATTATATGCACCACCTAAATATCGCATTAGGAGTAGCAATCGATTTTCGGAAAGTTCCACTCTGCATCTAACACTCCTGGGAGCTCACGCGAAAGGGGCCAATTATTTTTCGGATTTATTCGTGGTAATTATGCCGAATTTCTAGAGCTACTCTTAGCAGTCCGTGCTTTCATGACCTGAAATAGATTTGCCGAGTTTCCACTGCACCCGTTTAGAATTTCGGCGCTCCGTTCATTTGTCTGCTAATTTTAGGTTTTGATTCGTGCGCCTCGAAATGGCGAAACCGGATGTCTGCCAGAGAAGAGAAATACCGGATGATGACAGTCAAACAGCGGCGGGAAATTACCCGATTCGTTGTCTTAGGTATTCTAGGGGAATGCTTGGCTTGATGGATGACAGTAATGCGAGCGATAAAAGGGGTGAATTCTAAATTATAAAAAGAAATAAGGGACTCACTGATTTATTGTCCGTTAGTTCTCCCTCCCATCTTCTTTCTCCTTTGCATACAAAACGTATCAAGTAGCGTTTATCGTCACTTTCTTCTCAAAATGTTAAGAGCTCGATGATATAATGAAGTGGTAGGCAAACTACTTGAAATAACTGTATAGAAATGTTCCTGTACTGAAATAGTAGCAGAGGGGTGTCCCCTTTTTTGCATATGCAAAATTAAAGTGTTTAATTAATTATACTGGCCCCCCCAAAAATCTTTATTCTTTGATCTACCTTTGATTCTTCATACATTGAGAAACATTGTTTAAATTTCGTTCAAGGATATAGACATCTTTGAAACGGGATAAAAACGAAAAGAATTGTTATGTATGAAGCACTCTGTAGAAGCGATACGGTCAAAGTCATTTGCTATACACAGAATAAAACAGAAACACTGAATATTTTCATTTATTGAAGTAGGAAATACAAGAGGGCGCAGATCTTGTAACAATAATACTATCTTGACAAAATTGTTCATAACTAAATGCATTTGACCGCACATTCCGAAATTCCATCCATCCTTGCTTGATCAGCACATTTGAAAAAAGTACACGTATCTCAATTAGCATTAAATTAACATTAGTAGAAAGAAAAACCAGGGGAAAGGTGAAATTGTTCAGATATCGCTCTGCGAGGATGCCCATATTTAGAAATGTTTTTCACAAGTAGGAGATAAAAATGTCGTTTTTACGGCGCCTAATCCACAATCTCTGAGCAGTTGAGAACGCTGCTAAGAGGAGCGTAAAACACTCGGGCATTAAACATGTAGGACGAACGATGACGTTAAATCTTCCTTAGGCTCTACATCCGACTTAAACCATCCTCCCCTCGCAATCTTCCACCCTCTTCCGACCCCTCGGTGTCAATTCCTCGGTTTAGTCGCGACGTGCCACACTTACCGCTACCGTTCAGCCCCTCCAATTCCTTTCTTTCCCTCTCCTTCTACCTCGTCCTTTTTTGTTCTGGATCTCTTCCGTTGTGTCGCTTGAAGATCCTCTCGAGATTTACTATATACCTTACCCTACCTTTACCTTACCCGCACCCCTTTCATCCCCTTCGCCCCGTCTTTTCTTCCTCTTCCTTATCCTCGGTTTACGCTAAATCTTTTTTGGCGAGAGACGTAATTTTTCACCAACCAATTTTGATTTACATCGCCGCGAACGTAGAGGTAACGGTTGCGTTTTAAACCGGGCGAAACGTGAGAATTTTCGACGGCCATTTTTCTTAAGTCGTTGGTGGCGTTAGTGTTTTATGCTCGACGGAACGTAAGACGTGTTCGATTGATGGTTCGCGCAAAACGTGGAAGATTGAGTTGGTTTGGGTGGAACGGTGAAAAATTGTGTTATGTTTGCTTGGTTCCTTTTCTCATTTAGTGGGCAACTTGTTTCGGAAATTGCAACGCTTTTAATTCCTGTTTTGGTTCCGAATGTCGTCGTGTGCACTCGAGAGAATACATTATCGTTATATTGGGCAACTGTATTTATATTATATTATATAATAACTGTATTACAATTGTATTTCAGGAATTAAAGCAATAAAACAATATACAGAATAACAGAAAAACATTTCGAATTTTTCCAGGGTTGTAACTTCAACATATATGCATTATATGTCCAATTTATGTATAATGTCAAAGTTCAGTTAGAAATAAGATATGCAGCATTTCTCTTACTTCCTTTATGTAAACGTGAAGTTCAGGTGTTCATGGTCAAGTATAACTTTTTTAAGAAAAACTATCCTCGTATTTTTTTTTGCAAATACTGTACATACATGACGTTTCGAATGAGATAGGGTGCACGAGCGTGAACTGTATGGAAACGAAAGCAAACTTTGCTCAAGAGGGTGCATTGCAGGGGGTGATGTCGCGTGAGTGAGGGTAAGGTGCACGGGAGTCGTTTTAACCATGATGTAATACCAGAGAAGTCAGACTTGATGTAGTGTACTAATATTTCCGTGCCGTAGTTATAGCTTCTACTATTTTATTCAGTAACGAATAGATAATTTAATTCGAATCACTTCTCTGCAAATAGATCTTTCATTGATTGAAGCTTGCTATTCATATAATTCGATACACGTATTTTAACCTTCATCCCCGTCCTTGGGGTCTTTTTTTATCCAAATGCGAATCAAATTGAATACAAGTGAATAACATATGAAGGAACCACGACGTGTGCGCGCCTGCTCGGCGGATGTCCTTTCTGTTCCTAGGAAAGGGTAAAGGTGTTTGGATTAACGCACTGTGTTTCGTCCAGGGCCTTTCGTGGACTCGTCACAGTAGGGCTGACCGAACAAAAGGCCCTACCCTAGACGCTGTGCCCCGGATGGGACGATGGTATCTGTTGATCGATCGTATATATAGATACCGATGGTCGTTGGACAACTCGCGAGAGCGATCCATTGGTGGACACGATGTCTAGCGGACGATTCTTGAACTAGGGGAGTAGGCGTAATGGCGACTAGTAGATCAGTGGTGGTGCTCCATAGATCTTTCCACCACACATGTTATTCTGAATACAGCTATTCTCAGAAAAAAGTAAGAAAAATCTTGTTTTTCAATAGAAAATTGACTTCGTGTGAGAAAATACCCCAGAAACTTTAGAGACCGAACGGCCGTGTTCGAATGTGTATCGCAAAAATTCCAACTTCTCCCCGCTCAAATTTTCCATCCAAAGGGATGTAATAGTTTGCCGTTACTTGCGGCCCTTTATAATAATAAACACCCTACTCTATAACCCAATATTATCCATGCAGTCTCGCACTGTTCCCAATATTATTTCTATTCGCGTCTGTGATAAAGTAAAAGCATATTTGCACCATCCAACCATTCGCTAAGATGTTCTTCCAGTTGCCAGAAAGTTTCCTCTGAAACATGACAATCCGAAAATGGTTTTCTTTGGTCTACCGACGTAACGAATTTCCCGTTGAATCTACCGCGACTGAAAATGCGTTAAGAAATTCGCCACGTCAGTTGATAGATTTCTATAGCAGTTACTGTGCTAATTTCATTATCTGCTTCCGCTGGTTTCTCTTGGCAAAACGACGTCCGGGTGTCGGAAGAGTTTACGGCAAGAGGGAGCTAATTCGGCGCAATAATTCCGGCGCCTTAACCACAAACGCCTGAATGCGGTTTAACAGGATGTATAAGCGTCTCTTACCCTTGTTTGCGCCCCGAAGGGATTAAGACTAAAGACGAAGAGCTCCTGTCGGCAGCGTCGGCCAGGAAAAGACGTTTAACAGACAGGACATCCCTCTATCCGAGTTCACCCTCGTCTTTCGAGGACGAAGACACATTTCGTCGGTGGGAATGTATATCTGGCGCGTAATAACGCTCGGATTGTTCCTTCAGCTGCTTTTATTTTACTCAGAAAAGGAAAGGACCAAGATCTGTAAGATTAAGGAGTTCTGATTTCAACTTCGTTTGGAAGGAATCGTTTGTCTGAATGGATGTTAAACATTTATCTAGAAAGTAATGGAATCACTGATAATTAGTTCTACATTCTTGTCTTCCATTATCGACAAAGAAAATGAGGCCGATCAAATCATTTGGAAAGTTTACAATTGAAATTTACAGTATTACTTTTACTCAACTGTAGGTACAGATTTTACGAGATATTTGCGAAAGATTGGCATGACTGTTGATACATTAATGATTAATATTTTATCCTATTTAACTATTCATGTTTTAAATGATTCGTATAAAAAAAGAAAAGAATCACGGTGGAAAATTGTTCAAAAGTACTAAAAATCAATCGTTACTAGATCTGATATTAAATTGAATGTAATAGCTTCGTAGTTTCAACTGTGCCACTAAAATGAATATAAATATCAAGTCATTAAATCTTTTACAATTCTTGAATCATATCCATCGAATGAGGTTGGTAATAATAACAAATTGTGCCATTCGATAAAGATTTCTCGGAGCAGTTTTCAAACGGAATATCGATAACGTAATCTGAATTTTCAGATTTGGATCCTAAAGGTTTGCAGTAAAAGAACCTATCAGCTTCGCACGATTATCTTTGTAATCCAATATTAACACTGCGATCTAATCCTGTACCCAGTTCTCCAGCTTCCTCCTTTTCACCTTTACCTCCATTGTTCTATTCGATCTTATACTTAATTAAAATTTCACTTACTTCAATACCCGATGCTATCTATCTTTATGCAGTATAATCTTCAATTAACTACGATATCTTCGATAACGTCCATATCGAGAGGTATTGTCTACATTACTTGGCACTCTCAAGAGACTCGGTCCCAGAATATTTAATGAACATCTCACGGCTCATCTCTCTTTCTTCCCACCCTTATCTACCGTCTTATCCTCCGGTAATTAATTTGCCTATACTTCTATGTGAATTATTACCAGCCTACGGAATTTTATACCTGGGAAGAATTTGATATTGCATAAAACTGGATGGATTGTACGTAACGTATGAAAGTATGTAAAATTTGGAAATTTGCTATTTATTGTAACTAAGCTGCGGGCATTTATGGAAATTAACATTTTTCTGAATAGAGATGATACATAGAATCCAAGCTGAAACTTTGATTTATCAAATTTTATAAACAATGTTGCAGCTTAGATATCTGATATTTTGTTTCTGTTATGTACAGTTTTTGCATTTCTGCAATATTTAATTACCCATGATACTATAAAAGTTTGCTATAGCATTTGACGAATGAAGCTAGTGTCCGTTTAAGTTCCATTTTCTCAGTTGAATTCACAAAAACTACATTTTGCGTAAACCTCCAAAGTCTTATTATAATGCATAACAATTATATTTACAAATGTTTGAAAGGTCTAACACGCAATATTATAAAATATGGGAGAAAAGTCAGGAGGGGCAAAAATTTATTAAAAAATATTTTGATAAAATATATATTTGATGTCTTTTAAAACGGGAGGATAGCTGTAACTAAAAAAAATTGATAGGTGTAACTTCGCGCGATATTCTATGACATTATTCTGCCATAATTGGCATCACGTTAATTGCATTTGGAGAGACAATTGCCATCGTTATGGTAACATTCGAAACGATCGGACGTCAGCTTGAATCATCTCATGCACTTAACTCCCCGATACGAATACTTGCTCGTACTAATAGGAATCGACGAAACTACCAATTACCTGCATACTGCATTCGTACGATTCAATTCTAATTTTAAAGAAACGCGGTTCTCGCATTTAACCCTTTGCGGTCCGAATTATTTTCTCAATTTTGTAGTGAGCTAAATGAAATTAATTTCACAACATTTTCCATCATGGGTTATTTATTTTTTTTAAATTATATGAATAACTATAGATACTGACGGATATTTAAGTGATATTACAAAATCATTATGACATTGGAAAGTCGATATTAAATCGTTAGAAAATAAAATGAAGAGAAAAGCTATGTCGAGTATAGCTCGACATAGGACTGCAAAGGGTTAAACATGTTGCCCAGAGATATTTAACGTATTAAAAAAAAGGGGGGGAAATGCAAAATTTAATGCATGATAATGCTATTATAAATTATTGGCTCGCTCGCTATAACTTATTGATCTGAAGTAGTTGATAACGATGTTATTTCGTTATCAAGGTGGTCGTACTGGTAGAAAATTGTCTGTGAGCTTCTTTACAGAGTGGTCAACTTTTTGCAAGGAAAACTTCGAAGAAAATGCAATAAAGTTTCTGAAGATGAGAGCGACAGCGCAACCGGCATCGGGGATGACAGAAAGTGCGGGCAAATTATATTAATCAGTTCCTTTCTAATAAAATATCTCGACCCTCGTCCGTTTCTGGCCGCCGAGGCATCATCGCTGTTTACTATGGGGGTGACGAAAGTTCTTTTTCTCAACGTTGCAAATTAATTTATTTCATTAGCCAGAATATATATACAGGATAGATCGATAGGGACCATCATCTGAAAGAACTTATAATATGTTGTTTTTATAAAGGAAACTTTTTTTAACCAAAATATCCTGCATTTCGGGAGATCTATCTACATACAGAATTATTTGATACCATCAACTGGCAACGAGTTATTCTATATGTTAATTATAATTGTCTCATCCTGTAGAAGTTTGTTTTAATCAATTCTGCTATATTGTTCGTTCTTCTTGCATTTTTATCGATTTTAAACGATGCAGGTCTGTTCGAAAGATTTATACTCTTTAAGGAAAATATATTTCTGTTTTTCCAATTTTTCAGAGGTCCGAGTTTTTTTAGTTGCAGCTGAATTCAATTGACTGTACATATTTATTGTTTTTTTTCTGTGCGTTTTTTCTCAATGGAGTCGAAATATTTGACTCTGTACATGAAAATATTTCGTCCCATGTCAAACGGTGCGAAGGTCGAGCGAAAATCTCTCACAACTTTCAGAAGCCGTGTGCATGTTCTGCGGCGTCCGAGTTATTGTTGCCAAATGCTGTCATTGGCAAACTGAACACTTGTATTTCCGACACCAAAGGCAACATGATATTTCACACGTTCTAATTGCCTTTCAAAGCCGGGAAATGCGGTTACGATGCAGGCATTATAGCATATTCAGAAATTCAAGCAGAAAAAAAAATGAATAACAAATCGTAATGAAACTATTAATGAACACTCTGGCATTATTAGCTGAAATACACTGACTCTAATATCAAAGCATATCTCTTCATTTAAAAAATGTACTTTTCAATTAAAATTTCGAGATTAAAGAATATTTATTAAATGTCTACGCTAGTACGATAAATACTCGTATCTAAACTTATCGCGTCGTGCAATTAAAAAAATAAGATTTCAGAAATCTGCAGTTAATTTTTTCGTAAGTAACTAATTACAAAGTTCCTCCAGCCTGTCTGGAAACTTAGGGGTGGTTCTGTCTTTCATAATCGTATGTTTCATAAGAATCGCATATCATTGGTAGACACTGGAAAATCGATATCACTGAAGGAGAAAGCCTATAAGTTTTCACTCTAAGGCTTAACCCTATAAATAAAAGAAACGCCATTATTCATGTATAGATAATCTTACGAAATGGACGCAAGAGGTTAATAAGTTAATTCCATGAGATATGACACCATCACTCACGAATTATCCTGTGGCATTCAAACCGAACATGTCAGCTATTCCGAATTCAGACATCTCTGTTACCGTGATATGTAACTGACACAGCCTGAACGAAGTTTTCCAACTACAAATGTGTAAAACGCAATTTATAATTCCCTTCATGCAAACGTCTTGTCTCTCCGATTATCCATGTGTTACGTCCCGAAGACAACTTTTTAAATCTTAACACCCTTTTCTATCAAGTCACCCAGTATACTATTTTCAGCATTGGTTTATGGCAGCATAACAATAGCCAACCCTTGAGTTAAGATGTTGACACTCTTAAAGGGACACAAACAGTGCGTAGCGCATACCTACTTATAAATGCAATGTTTTTACTTAGGATAAATTATTAATTTTTACTTGGCGAACGCTGGAATTGTCGACTGCAACAATAACTCAAGCTATCGAATTGATCATTCAACCCTCTATGGTCCGAATATTAAAGCATGAATTTTATTCTATAAAATAATTTTAATTAATAATCAATTACTTATTAAAGAATGATTTTATTCTATAAAATAATTTTAATTAATAATCAATTACTTATTAAAAAATGTGGCATCTGAAGATCTGTTGCACGATAGCACATTGGAAAATGAAAAAAGTACTGTTATAAATGATATATTTAACTTGATTTTAAAACATTGAATTGTAAAGAATTCCATGATCTTTAACACTAGATTTACGGAAGCCGTCAAATTGACGGGTTCCTACTTGCTTATAAATATTTCTCAAATTCACAGAGACGCTGTACAGTAGATATTTCACGTGTATTTTATTATACAATAATAACTTAACGAATTACCATCTTTGCCGCTTGATTCCTCCTTTTTCGAACTCCTTATTTAATATATTGCAATTAAACAGATTTCAGGCCCGTAAATCTAGTGTTAAGAACTAAATTGTAATATTTGGAAAATTTGAAAAATTGACTTTGAAGAATAAAAGCTTAGATTTGTCTTGTGTTACTTCAAATTTACACGGGTCCACAGAGGGTTAATTCAAATTAATAGAAACAATAACACTAATAGACTTTTAACAATTTTCTACAGAATCAAAAATGTTCATTACGCATTAAAATGAAGCAGTCGATAATCCTAGCCATAATATTCCTTGGATTTATTTATGTCGTACCAACATCATATTCTGGAACACTCGCAGACATTGCGCATTATATTATAAAACTTCGTTTCCAAGGCGAATATCGCCACCAGGAAACGTGTCTTCTAGAAAAAATCATTCAGGGAGGGCAGAAAGTTGCTCACTCACGTTAGCAAATACAACAACAAAGTTGAACTAATTCTCCCAACGCGCTCGACATTTGTCTCGTTAATTATCGTATTTATTATCACCCCATCTCCCGTTAAAACTTACGCCCGATAAGAATCATCCCCGAAATGCGGCGCTGACAAAGAATCCGTCGATACTCGTATCTACAAGAACGCCATTAAATTCGAACAGAAACGAACCCCGTAAGTTCAGCGTAAGCCAAGAATCCCCCCGGTTTATCGTCCCCATGCATCTTCGTTGGGTATCAAATCGTCGTGACTCTTATCGGATGAACATAATTCATGTTTCAAGAAGTTCAACGAAATCTACATATCGAGCATACCGTGACCTCTCAGAACCAATCGAGGGAATTTACGAACCGCCCTGCGATCGCAGCTCTGAGCCGCGTTCTGCAAGAACCTCGCAGGTCATGATCGATTTTCATTTCCTGACTTTCCGTCGGCCAACGTTTCTCAGCTTTCAACGTTTCTTAAGTGCCGGGGCATCGCGCGGATAGAAAAGCCGCGATTCTTTCGAGTGTACGTGAAAACTAAGTACACTAACGTTCTCGCCGTTGCGTAAACTTATCCAATAACTGGCGAGAGAGAAGAATCGCTTGTAAAACGTCCGAAGTAGTTTAACCGTCGGGGAAGGAGGATTGCTGCGGGCCCCGGAAATGGATTGCCCTTCTCCGCCATTATAATATCGAATCCGAAGATATCGCAGGATATTGCAACTAGCTGGCAGGAAGGAGGAACCAGTGTCTGGGTAGATTCTAAAGGGGGTAATGTACTCTAGGCAGAAAGGCAGGAATAGTGGGAGAGACAGAGAAGGGCAGAAGATGGGAACGATGGAAGTGGCTGGATATCGTGAGTTAAGTCTTCCACTCCAGCTGCCACGAATTTTCGGGTACGCCCTCTTAAGAACTTCGCAGCCTTCTCGGATTCTTATTCCGGTGAACGTAGAATACCTCCTATTTACATGCTTGGCTTCGCATTCGCGATACTTCTTCGGCGCTAGAATCACTCTTACCGTTCTCGTCCTTTTTTTTTCCTCCTTTTTCTAGTCTATCTTCTTAGACTCTTCTGCGTTCTCTCTTGCGATAAGGAGACGCTCTACAATCTTTTTCCACCCTAGATGCGAGTACGCCTGAAAGGCTACGCGAGACGGCGAATCTCGACGCATATCCGCGGGCAATTCGACAGAGGGCTTGAGGATATGGACGGAAAATGGAAGAACCATCGTGCCAATGTATCGCACCGATGTGTGGAACGGTCGTTAGCTAGGTACAAATTACCCTGCAGGAGAATCCTCTTGCACCTCCTGAAGGATTCCCTTTTGTGCCACCGTGCCTGAAGAGTCGTGCACTTGCAACCACGACTCTTAACTTTGCCTCTTCTTCGGTTCACCTTGGACTTGTAGCTCTGCTTCATCGCACGGGGTTCACGCTTCGTTTGTCACTTCCGGTGTTTCCTTCCTTTCGTTTCGTACGTCAGGCTGTAATTGGAAGGGTGCTTTATCGTGGTACGGGATTATATGTATTTTTTTCATTATCGTCAGAGGATATATTTAAAGTTTTTTGCTAGATTATGGCTAAACTGAAAGTGACTACTGCGCTGGATTGTTGGCATATGTTGGTAATGAGATTTCATAATCGATGAGAGTTTAGGAATAATTTGTTAAGATGTCAGTGAGGTTTTAAGTAGTTGGCAAAGTACTGGGTTCGTTTTAGTTTATTTTGCCGAAGTAATAAATCTCCCTTCTTGTACAGGTACTGGTTTGGTCTTATTGCTTACAGGTCACCCTTGAGAACGAAAGGGTTAAAGTACCCTTTATTTTTTAAATGTATCATAGGCCCCCTCATGCTAGAAATTAATTTGATGATTTATTTCGTGTTCGTCTGATATTTTCTTTCAGCTTAAAATTTTTTTGGAATAATAATACGTAAATAACAATACAGATTTCTTTAAAAATGCACGTCTCCTTTTAACTCGATACGACCGAAATTGTTTTCAGAATTTCTCAGCACTTGGTCGAAATTTAATAGAATTATTAATAATTAATAATTCAATAAAATCATTTTTTACCCTGCATGTAATTATGTTAATAAATCATATCGCTACAAAATGTGAATTGTTAGCGAGCAAAAACGCCTTTGTTATAATATACAGAAAATTATTATCAAATTTCAGAATTGTAATTTATCCGAGATATGAAAACATCTGTTTCCGATAGAGAGCAATGAAATCTGACAATAGCTCGTGGTGCATTAAAAATTAACAGGTTGGAAATTAATTAAGCTTGGATACGCATTATATAGTGTATGAAGTAAAAATTCGCGGGTTGTGCTTTCTCCGACGTATTCTGTGAATGTAACACCGACAACATAGAAACCCCCCAACAAATTGTAAAGTTTCTAAAGAGCTCCGAAAACAAACTACCTAATTCAGACCGTGTTAATGAATAATTAATATCATTTTGTGACACGTTATAGTTCAACATTTCATAGGATGCACACCAAAAAGTTAGTAAATCATTTATTAAAGAGGATCCATTAAAAATATAACATATACTTATATATGTTATATAGGTACACACATATTATTACATCCACAAACATATAATTAAAATACTGGCAGTTCTGTAACAATCTAAAAGTGACCACTTGTATTACGAACTAAACATTTCTTAAATATGTTAATAAAAAATACTCTGAAATATCAGTCGAATTAAATGGAAGTGATTCTTCATTTGCAAATTTATTCTCATATATTTTCCATGGCGGAATGCCTTCAACAAAAATTCCGGATCTCGAAAAGAAACACAAAAGTACGAAGTTATCTCGGACAGAAATACTGTCTCTCTTTATGCTTCCTCTCCAGTGTCGCTTCGTAGCGAATTGAGTTGTCGTCTTTCCTTCCTATACATAAGATGTAGAATTTCTACTCTTCTGGTCTCCGTCGGCCGTTGTACGCTGTTTTCGCTTCAGATCAGTCGTAAGCATTGTATTTTGTCTTCCGGCTACTTGCCAATCGTGTAAACGTCCTCCGTTCCTTCCTTTATCGATGTGCAAAAATGTATGAGCCTCCCGGGACCAATGGCTCCCCGCGAATGGCTCACCATCGATGTCGATGCTATCTGGTCAGCAAATAGCAAACGCACTAACAACGAAACCTCTACTATTCCCGTGAAATATTGATACCAAGTACATTCGAACAGTCCCATGGCGTTTTTTTACGATCGTGGATTAGTCTGAAATGTAATCTTATATCGTTTCTTCATTTCTTCTCTGTTTTGATTATTAGCTTCCATATATTCTTGAGAGATCGAGTAGTTTTCCAGGTTGGTTTGGTTCAACCTAACATGATACGATGAGGTGGTTCCTTTTTTTATTATTAATTTTCATTGATTTTATAGATGGAAGAAAGTAAAATTATTTTTTTGCAATTTCTTCGATTTACTAATGAAATTGTAACTTTAAATATAAGTAGGATTATGCCGTGTAACATAGAAAAGAGGAATACCATTAAATTGGTATTAAGCGCGTTGAAATTAAAACTAAAAGAGATGATAATCTAAACAAAGCATTGATGAATTCGCATTAAATTTTCTTATCGCACCACATAGAGTGCCATAAAGCGATGAAAACATCAATATCGATGACAGTGTTGATGTACCTATCCATTACGAAGTTTTTATAGGTCTGGAAATGACGGTGAAATAACTTCAAGAGATAGCTGTAGGATGGATTTTTACTAAAAACTTTCTATAGCAGGGCGGCATAAAAAATCGCAATGCCCATAATAAAAATTTATCACCCGTTTTACTACAACTAAAAATCCAATAAAATGTAATATTTGCCTACAGTATTTCTTCATTTTAGCCACAAAATGCGAGTAATGTCATTTTGCTATTAAATATTTTGCAACGAGACGAGACACATCGTGTTTTACTTTTAAAGAATTATTTATTAAAACTGCGGAATAAGAATTACTACAAAATTAAATATGTTGTCAACGAAGATGGTTATTGTTCAGCAATTATCATCAGTTTTAACATTTCATAAAACATTGAATCGTCTTCCATGGTCAAAATCTGCCCTTAACACTAGAACTACCAAACCAATCAAAATGACTGGTACACAATTTTTTCCAAAAATTCTCCAAATTTGTAGGGGAGTCATAGAATAAATATTCTACGTCCACCTGAAAAAACCTACATCACCGAATCGATCAGCATTTCTATCTCTTAATTGACGTGGTTTCAAAGTACTTATTTAATTTATTTAAATATACTAGTTTTAACGCCGGTAGTTCTAGTGTTAAAAAAATGCGGTGGTCTGAAATTTTAGATTCCTCTCAATGTTTCAAAGTTCAAAAAGAAGTAATTCCCTTGTTATATTAAAAGTGCTGTATTCCCTCGGTCTCATAAAGATTTTCTAAATTTTGGAAATGAAAAAATAATCGACTGACATTATATTTCGTCAAAAATTATAAAATTCTGTGTAAAAGATAGTTGTCCACGTAATAGATACCTGAAGCTCGCACGAATGGGCACAATTTTGGAGGATATTTTTATCCCGTTAACAGTATCGTTTTATATATATAAAATCATAATTTTATCTCTTCTAGAAGCATTCGCAGTCGAGGTTATTATTTTACAACAATTCTTATAAAAAATTTCAAGCTAAAACGACTGAATGAACTATTGTGTACTTAGTACTCCCGTAACTTACAATTAGTAATTTAATAACCAGTTCCATCAGGAGACTTAAGATACAAGGAATTCAAACAGTCAAACTTGCACTTGTTTTAACGTAAACTTTAATACTCTTTAAAAAACTGAACGTATCCTATCATACAAAAATATGTAATTCTGATAGGCCTATATCGTTACACCAAGCATCAAGATCGTACAGTATCACGGACATCCGAACATCACAGTAAATTCCATCGCCCTTCGACCCTGTACATCCGGCAATCGCACAAGGAATAACGCAGACCTCTGTGATTGCTTCGACGGAAGATTCGAAAGCAGAGATCGAAACAATGCCGTTGGGAGTATGGAACAATGGTTCTCCTACGACGTCACTTGCCATTGGGATCATCCAGCAACAGGACGTCGTACTTATCCTGCAGCTCCTGCAACCCCGTACGAGCTACGTGAAATCTCCTTAAACGCTTCCACGAAGTCAAGGGGTTCCCTGAAGGCAAACCTGCAGGAGGAATCGATCAATGTTCCACTCAGTCTTTGTGTCCACAAGAGTCTATTCTATCGGATCGTTGTTCTAAGCTTCGTCCCCTTCCGCGCCCTTCTCCAGCGCCTTCTGCTCGACCTTCCAGGTTGTCCCGAGGAGCGTGCAGACAGGAGACTTTCCCCCAAACGTTGTACCAACGAGAATGGATCTTGTTCTCGAGACCCATCACGGGCCCAGCTCCAGATTTTCAGCTAGTAATGGCTTTGCATTACGATCGGAGGAAACTGGTGAACACCGCTCAAGAATGGACGGCGGGATCGAATGAGAATTGGAGTTAAATAATTTTGAAATGTATATGACGAGGAAAGGGAATTGAATAATATTGAAATGTACATGACGAGGAAAGGCAGTTAAATAATTTTGAAATGGATCTAACGAGAAAAGGGACTTAAATCATTTTAACACTAACCGTACCGACACATTACGGATACTTATTCTTACCATAACAGATCTTGAGACCGGTTATAACATAACAATAATACCTTTCTGAAAAAATGCAGAAGGCTGTCAACTTAATATAGGAAATAGCGTAGAAAACAGCCTTTACATAATAGTACAAGAAACAAAGATTATCATTTCATTGAACCGGTCATTAGACCGTGCACGGTACGGTTAGTGTTAAAATGATTTAACACTATTCCTACCACGACCGGTCAAATGACCGTTTTTAAAATTTCGATTAGAATTTCCTACATACAACGTAATTGAATCGCCTTTAAGCTTCACGACTTTTCCTCAAATATACGTATAATACATTCAGATTATACTACATTTTTCAATATTCACTTATTTTTTTACTGTTCATTTTCTGGGAACAAATTACCATTTGACAAATTCACCGGTTGCGGTAGGAAAAGGTATGCGTGAAGTGTCGGTAGGAATAGTGTTAAATCATTTTAACACTAACCGTACCGTGCACGGTCTAATGACCGGTTCAATGAAATGACAATCTTTGTTTTTTTGTAGTATTATGTAAAGGCTGTTTTCTACAAGATCTGTCTCAAGATCTGTTATGGTAAGAATAAGTATCCATAATGTGTCGGTACGGTTAGTGTTAAATTAAGAACTTCCTGCGTTTCTATCGAAAAGGTATTTCGTAACCAGTTGGAAGATCTGTGAGAATAAGTATAGATAAAGGTGCCGGTACGGTTAGTATTAAAAGGTATGTGAAGTGGAAAGAAAGTTAAATAATTTGAAAAGGTATGTGAAATGGAAAGGGTGTTCGATAATTTGAAAAGGTATATTACGAGGAAAGGGAGTTAAATAATTTTAAAAGTTATATGGCAGGTACTGCGGCTTTGCTGGAGGAATGAATTTTATTATCTGCCAGACGTAATTGCGGATATGGCTTAAAAGTTTGGAGGTTTTATACTATTGGCGATTGACGGATGGAACGGAGTATTGTACTTTTGGAAAATCGAAGGGGAGAGCGGAACTTAAGGGCGGTTTTTAATTTTTTTTCTCTCTAATTGCTTCCGGGTCAATTGATGGTAATCCTTCGAGGCAATTTTCTTCCTTCTCTTTCAGATTCCTTTTTCCTTCATCGATGATTTCAACCTTCTTTACTTCTCGATTTAAATTTTCTATTGACTTTGTTTGGTATTCTATTTAAATACGATTGTGCGGTTCGGTTGTTTTTATAAAGGAAGTGAGATTTTGTTTCAATGACTTATAAAATAGTGATTTGTAATAGAAAGTATAGCTAAGCTTTTGTCAATTGTTTTAAGCAACAGAATTCTATAGGTCAAACTTTTTTCTTAAGTTTATGGAGTCAGATGAGTAAAAGTGAGGGTTTTATTTAGAGAAAATTGATGAGAAACATTTATTCTAATTAGTAATTGTGTTAAATATGAAAAATGTCATAATTTATTGATAAATCATTTAAATTTCTGCGTGTCCTGATGGTATTCACAAACATCTACCTCTTAAAAAAATATTTAAAGGAGTAGTCGTTGTAAGATAAAAGCGGCACTGTAGCTTTTTTCTCAGGAATTATAAATCCCAGTTTCTCTACGAGAAAAAGAGAAATTGCTTCTTCGACAAGAAAGTCATAAAATATTATAAGTAGTAGATGTCGTTCCCTCATTTACCATTACTTAAGAACATTGCAAAGTATGAAAGAAAATTCAATCTCAGCAGATAAAGTTCTATCCCATACCTTTTTGAAATATGAATATATTTCAAAACGAGAAAAATGTATATTTCAATCGCAACCCGAATTAATTTTTACACTGTAGAAAAAATGTATACAGAAAATCGCGGTCAAAATAACAGTAACCAGAATTATTATTATTTTATCATCCTATAAACCGAAAATTCGTTTGCAAGAAATATAATATTTGCCTACAATATTTTTCATGTAATCCACAAAATATGGTCCAGGATATTAATGTTATTAAATATTTTTCTACGCTTTAAATGCAATATTATATTATTTGTAACGTTCGGTGTTAAAGCTACGCATGAAAATGTAGTAATCTCCTACATTTTTTTTCCATCGACTCTTTATAACATTAAAAGAACATTTCAAAAGTTCAGTAACTAGGGATTAAAAATCCTTACATTTCTAAGTCTTATCAAATTCCAAAATATCGTTACTGCATCTATAATTATAACGATTATATTAGAGGAAAAAACGATTGTGCAATGCACGTAAACAATTTTTCACGAAGTACCGAATAACGGAGATAAAAATGAAAGAATTTCTATCGAGATTAAAGCGTCGGCGCTCGCGCGAAAGAATAATGTTCAAAAAAGGGCAGTCGGAAGATTCCTCTATCTACTTCCTTTTTGAGTAAACGTATTACAGCAGACCAGAAGGATCGGACCTTTTCTTTTGATTCTAAGCAATCCCATCAACTTCTGGGTACTTGACGTGTCTGTGACAGCACAGGAGGTAATTCAAATCCCATTTCACACTGACTGACGTCTATGAATATATACGGAAATTTTCTCCTGATGTATATCGGAACTACGAACGTCGAATAAAAACACAATGAATATTTTCCAGTCCGAAATACCTTGAAAATACGTAAATATGCACGGAAATTTGAAATTTGTTGATGGACCGCGTATGAAAAATGGAACATTGAGTATTTATTTTAATTAAGCAGGTTCACTTTCGCCGGTAATCACGAGTTAATACGATATTGTACTTCTATCTCAGTATAGTTGTGTATTTCAAAACACTCTTATAATGTGTATTATTATAATGAAAATACTCGGCAATTTTTCCGCACACTTCACACGAACGACGTTCAAGTTTTCGTCTCTTGTCTATTTATCCCCTAGGATAAAAATTTGAAGAA